>OZ014534.1:134452167-134848966 GCA_963966105.1 Volucella zonaria
AGAGTTTCTTCAATTTTCTCATTTATTTACTGTTTAATAGTTATAATTTCATTTTTAAATTAAATTGACTTTAAATCATGGAAAATTATTTTACAGGAAATCCAAAGATAAAAGTAATGTCAAAAAACAAAAATCAGTTAGTTACCTGAGCCTATTCCGATATGCAACTTCGCTGGACTACCTGCTCCTGTTCGTTTCACTAATTTCCTCGCTGGTTAAAGCGCTAGTGATCCCAGCAGGTATTATCATCTACAGTGAAATGGTGGCAATGCTGGTGGATCGTCACGTTGCCATAGGAACGTCATCGAAAACCTACACTCTGCCTCTATTTGGTGGTGGAAAGATACTGTAAGTATTGTTTCAATATAACAAAAGATACATCCAACATGCATATGCTATGCACATTAAGCAAATTTTAAAATTTTAGCATGAATGCCACGAAGGAAGAAAACATGCAAGAACTTCGCAATGACTCATGGTCTTTTGGGATTCTAATGATAATTGTTGCTTTAATAGCATTTATTTCTGGTATCATCTATGTGGATGTGCTGAACCTTGTGGGACTGAGAATTATATTAAAATTGAGGAAAAAGTATTTTGAAGCGACAATTACAAAGGACATTGGGTGGCATGATGTTGCTAGTAATCAAAATTTCGCCGTTCGCATAACAGAGTTTGTAGCTTTAAAACACTAGAAATGATTTTGAAAATAGCTAATTTCATAATTATACAGGAATATGGATAAAATTCGAACAGGAATCTCTGAGAATATTGGACATTTTATGCATCTTATTGTTGCCATGTTCATCACTGTCGCTATATCCTTTGTCTATGGGTGGAAACTCACATTAGCCATAAGCGTTTATATTCCCATAATACTTTGCTGTAATTATTTTGTAACCAAGGTATACAATAGCCGAATGTGGCCACAAGTCCTTTCCTTTGTCAAGTGCTTTATAATTCATTACAGTATCTTAGCAAACTTACGGTACGTGAGCAAAATGCGTATGTAAATGCTGGAAGCTTGGTAGAAGAGATCGTCGGAGCCGTGCGAACCGTTGTAGCTTTTGGAGGAGAATCTTTGGAAATCAATCACTACGATAAACTTCTAGTTCCAGCCCGCAAAGCAAGCAAATGGAAAGGAGTCTTTTCAGGCCTAGGTGATTCTGTGGGCAAGTCCATGCTTTTTTTCTCCAGTTCAGCTGCATTTTGGTATGGGGTGAACTTAATTCTGGAAGACCGTGGTAAGGTCGACCCGGAGTATACACCAGCTGTTTTGATGATAGTAAGTTAAATAATTGAAATAACATACAATTTACATATATTTTTTTCCGATAAACTAGGCCTTTTTCGGCGTTCTTGTCGGAGCAGACCACATTAGCAGATGTTCACCTTTTGTGGATTCATTTGCTGTGGCCATGGGATCTGCAGTTCCAATATATGAAGTTATTGAAACTACAACGAAGATTGATCCATTATCAACAGATGGGAAAATTTTGAATAATTCCCTACAGGGAAACATTGAATTTCAAGAAGTATTCTTTAAGTATCCATCACGAGAAGATGTCATTGTTTTGAGAGGAATTTCGGTAAAAGTGAAAGCTGGACAAACTGTGGCTTTTGTGGGGCATTCTGGTTGTGGCAAGTCAACCTGTTTGCAACTGTTACAACGATTCTATGATCCAGTGTTTGGAAATATAATCCTAGATGATGTAGATATTAAAAAATATAACGTCCATTGGTTAAGATCAAACATTGCAGTTGTTGGTCAAGAGCCCGTTTTGTTTCAGGGAACGATTGGTATGGTATTTGTTTTTATATATTTAGGTATACGTATAACAAGTTTATTTTCTTAGGCGAGAACATCAGATATGGAAAAGAAAATGCGACGCAAAAGGATGTTGAAGATGCTTCAAGAGCAGCTGGAGCTCATGATTTTATTATTGAATTACCATATGTAAGTAGAACTTGGTACTATATTTTTGTGTAAGGCGAGGTGTTATTCTACTGCGTTGTCTTTTCGAATTGGAATAGAAGACTCAGCGCTGACCAGGGCAGTGTCTCGTATAGGGCTTAAAGTTTGCTGTTAATATCTCCTCCTCCAAAGCCTCTCCTGAAAACGGGATTACAAATTCTGCGTTCAAGACGATCAAGGATATCTTTATCCGACTTATGTACTCGTAGATTAATGTAGTGCAGAACTCAGATGACAAGACTTTATAACTCAAATACATTTTTAGGCTAAATAGGCAAAGATTGGCATATGTAACTCTTAGTTTGCTTTTTGATGAGTTCTCACTACCAGAATTAATAACAGACCCAAAGTAAACAAATTCCCTACCTACCTCAAAGTTATACCTGTATACTGTGACGTTCTGTTCCTTATTGGCAGCATATCTTTTGTTCTACTCTCATTTACATCTGAATTCAATTTTACTGCTTCTGTTTCAGCGTATCCAAGTACTTCCACAGATTGTTAGTTGCGCACAATTACCTCAAGTTTGATACAATATTACGGAAGTCGTGATAATCCATCACTTAAACCCCCTTTTGATACCGGAGGTCACGGTGACGTTGCTTTCGAACTCTTCCGAACTTAGCATAACTGCAAGCGTTCCCATTCGTCATTCTGCACAATCTGACGAATTTGGTCAGAGCGCCAAAACTACCTATAGACATTCCTTTGTATGATTTGTCTCTATAGATGTTGTCATATGCGGCCTCGAAATCTGTAAAGAAGCTTCTGGTAGGGACTTTGTCGTGGGAACTTACCCAGCCTTAAAGATCGCTATGGGCGAAAAATTTGGCCCATCGTCCAAGCCATATTATTCGTTCTTCCTGACAGCGAATTTTGGGTTGTACCAGCTGTTTAACATTCTGCACCGACTGTGAATTTCCTTGTTCTTCTTAACAATTTTCTGTTCGTGTCCAGTTGGTTTGAAACATTCTTTTTACCTTGTCGTAAAATTTCCAAATGTAGTCGCTATGTTTAAACAACTTCATTTCCACGATCCCCAGTCTTTTTCTTCGAAAAATCCGAGTTAGCTGCTTCGAAGATATGAGAGTGCAGTTGATCCATTAGGAGTTCATCCGCCTTTATCTCTATTACAGCATCCTCACTAGTCTTAAAAAAATTTTTACTAACCTTAACTGATATAGAAGCTATGACTTTTTCCCATCTTTCTGGCAATTTGTGGATCCCATCCCAAAAGAACTGCGCCGGCTTGGCAGCCAAGAATTAATCAAGGCAATTTTTGATATTCTGCTCTGATGTGAACCGTATTTCAGTGAGGGCGCTCTGTATCGACCGGAACAAATGGTAGTCAGAAGGGGAAAGGTCTGGGCTATAAGGCGGGTGGGGTAAGACTTCCCATCCACTATTGTCCAAATAGTTCTTAACCGGAATAGCAACGTGGGGCCGAGCGTTGTCAAGATGGAAAATTATTGCCTCGTGTCTGGTCGCATATTCCGTTCCGTGGCGTTTTTCGGCCACTGCTCTCTTCAAACGGATTAATTGTGTTCGGTAGCGTTGTCCATTGATGGTTTCACCCGGTTTTAGCAGCTCATAATACAGCACACCCATCTGATCCCACCAAATACAGAGCATTACCTTCGCGCCATGGATATTCGGCTTTGCCGTTGATTTGGCTGGTTGGCCGGGTTTCACATATGATTTTTTGCGCTTGGGGTTGTCGTAATGGATCCATTTTTCAACACCAGTAACAATCCGATGCAAAAATGACTTCCTTTTGTGGCGTTCCAGCAGCATTTCGGACATGCAAAACCGCCTTTCGACGTCTCTCGGCTTGAGTTCATGTGGAACCCAATTTCCTTGCTTTTGAATATATCCAGCTGCTTTTCAACGTTTTGAAATGGCTGCTTGAGTGACACCCAAAGATTCTGCAAGCTCTTCTTGTGTTTGGCAACAATCTTCATAGAGTAATGCTTCCAGTTCTTCATCTTTACACTTTTTTGGCTGCCCAGAACGTTCATCGTCTTCCAAGCCAAAATCACCACTTTTAAATCGTGCAAACCACTTTTGGCACGTTCGCTCAGCTAGCGCATGTTCACCATAAGCTTCCACCAAAATTCGATGACTTTCGGCAGCAGTTTTCTTCATATTAAAGTAATGAAGAAGAACTCCCCGCAAAAACACTTTTTCAGGCACAAACGAATTACATATACTGAAATGACGTACAATGACAGTAGCTTTCCAACGCATGTTCCAATGGAATAATACAAGTTACGCCATCTTTTACCAAACCGCACGAAGACCCAATACAATAGTTACAACAATCGGCATTGCCAGATTAGCTCCGGTAAGTGCCTACCCTAATCGTAGAAAACAGAGTCACGATGTTGTGCTTACTGACACTATATTTTGCTGAAACTTCAACGTCCTGAGTGGCTGAAGTATTTAACATTCCAAGCTTTTTTTTTATTTGCCATTCGTTCTAAGTGAGACACACATCAACATTTTTGCATTATAAAATGTACTAAATAATTTAGATTTCAACAACATCGAGGATGTTCACTTAGGTCAGAGAAGACCGTCTATGGTCTCGAGCTATCCGATTGCACAATCTGGCCAAAACCTGCTATTGTTAACCTCAACAGGAATTTATGAGTGGTGAGTGGTCTTCCTTTGCCCTTAAACACTGAGTGGGCGACTGGAGTTGCACCATTTTAGTAAGATCATCAGTATTGCAGTT
Organism: Volucella zonaria; assembly: GCA_963966105.1. Lineage (NCBI taxonomy): Eukaryota > Metazoa > Arthropoda > Insecta > Diptera > Syrphidae > Volucella > Volucella zonaria. Next base: position 134,456,880 of record OZ014534.1, read on the forward strand.
TTTTCTGATGCATCCATCACCGCATGCGCGAATGTTGAACTTTTTGATAGTTAACATTATGACTTATTGTCTTTGTGGATTTTAGTCTAGTTGAATGACCTATTTAGGGCCTGATTCACTGCGAAGTAGTCTTCAGAGGAATGTTTGTGTATACCGCCATTAAACATTTGATGATAAAGATAATAAAAACAAAGCAGTTGCAGTGGAAGTTCTCTTCCCTGTTGCTTTTGAACCTCCTCCTTCTTATCCCTGTGGGTTTTTGTGACTTTTTATTGTAGCTAACATTCCCTACTTCTTTTCATTGAAATTAATGTAGTTGATCTCAGTTGTCCTAGTCGAATTATTGATTAAGCTCTTCGAAAACATTGATTGTTGAAAAACACCTGGCTGGCAAAGACTAATTTGAGTTGAATTGATTTGAGGCCCGGTCAGCCCCAAACATGTTTATGAAAGCTTATTACAAGCATGTTTAAATTCTAGGCTTAAAACTGTAGAAATCTAAATCCAAACTATAACTATAATTAAGGGGTGGGAGGAGTAGGACGATAGGCGTAAAGGACATGTTTTAGGGACAGATTGTTGAGGTAGGAGTCGAAGAGAGGTTGGAAATCGTTGGTTTCCCGTGGCATTCGGTGTATTCAGTGAAGATTGAGGCGAAAGGTGAGCAAAGACCTAAGATTAAGTGGGTTAGTGCTGAGAGAGATAAGTTAAAGTAAAGAAGGGCTATCAATATCGCCAGATTAAATCTGATAAACAAAAGTATATCGGCAAATTTTCAGTGTACATTGAGAAGCTGTAAATCTATGAGTTTTAGTCGATTAATGTACGGTAGTATGATCATGTCATCAGTTCAGAGAACTCCTCAGAAGGCGAATCGGAAAAGCTTACGTTAACCAGTTTCTACCCAGAAAATGTGTGTTGTACAATTTAATAAATTGACCAAACTTGCCCAGCATATTCAAGAAAAGCGCGAACAAATATTGTATAAAAGGATTTAGTAACTTAAGAGTTGGAGAATTCTTTAGATCAGCGGAGTTGGCTTTTTTATGATATTATCTATATGGGATTCTGTTGCCAAGTGGACGGATTGATTTAAGATTAAATAAATGCGAAAGGCGCTTACGAGGGTATTTCATTGCTTGGCACTTATTGACATTGAGCTCAAGGAAATTCATTTGGTACCAAGTTAGAAAATCTATCTTGATCATCCTGCAGTGAAAAATAATCAGCGGGTGATGAGATATGTCGGAAGATTTTCATGTCGTCAGGATAGTCGCATTGTATATGAATTTTTGATAATAGAACCGACATCATTAATTGTTAGAATGAAAAATAAAGGACCAAGATGGCTAACTTGAGGTACTCCAGAAGAGGGTTTAATGGGTTTTGAAACAATCGACTTAAATAGAACATTGTAAGTTCGATATTCTAAGCCTAGAGCCTAGAGCTTAAGCAGAATGATATTATGGGAGATTTTATCAATGGCTTAAGGCAATGGAATCGACCAACATCAATTCTGATACAGTTAGGGGCTGTCGCACAGCGCTCAAAGCATTATGCAGTCAGAACCGGTTGAGACTGCGCTAAGTGCCAGGACACTGCGGTATTAAAGGAAATGAACAAGCGGACGAGCTTGCCAGAAGAGGAGGGCTACTCGATAATAGTGAGGTTGCTAACATCAAACCACCCCTTTGCATAGTCCGGGGCATTATCGAGGAAAAAATCATAGAGACTGCCAACCTAAAGTGGCCAAGCCTTGAAGGACACAGAGTATCCAAGGCTCTCTAGCCATTTTTTGACAGAAAAAGATCTAGGGAGTTAATAAAACTAAATAACTAAACAGGGTTACGCTGGGGAAAATAATAGGAATCCTAACAGGACACTGTCTCTTGCGGAAATACGCAAAGATACTCAAATTGTCAGATACAGATAGTTGCAAATTCTGCGGTGATCTGCAAGCTGTTGAGGACATAACACACATACTGTGTGAATGCGAGGCAATATCACGTTGCCAAAGAAAAATTTAGGAAAATACTTTTTTGAAAACCTAAAGGAAGTAGACGGCATGAATTTTAAAGGCCTTCTTGCCTTTTGCAAAGAAATTGGATGTTGCACCAAGGAGATTTTTTAGGTTTTTGGCATTTACATTGGTGCCTAGTGTTTTTATGATGGCGTACCCAACACACCCCTGTTTTAGCTTAACCTTAACATAACCTATCAATGGCTTTGCTGAACTTCTACCTCGCATTCAATTGCGCCCGAAATATTGTATTTGACACGAATTCGATAAGGCTTGTAGTTGTAGATCGAGTTTTTAGAATTCCATGTTGATTTTGGGAAAAGATGGATTTGCAATGAAAAAAAAAGTTCAGATCGAAACCATTCGCAACCATGATTCCGTTAAAATATACGTGTATGCCACGATTCTGAGTAGGAAAAGTAAGTGTAAGAAGCTTCCCAAATATCAGAATCCTATACAAAATATCTTCTTTTTATCCATTTTAACATGTTTCGCTGAGCGGATTCTAGATCACCGTATCCTGTTTTAATTTCATGATATACTAATTGAAAATCTTAAGCTTTCGTCTAGAAAAATAGAAGACTTGCTTTCTCGAGTAGGTTGTCAAAACGAAACAGCCGCAGATCTTAAACAATCGCTGTGCTTTCATCTCGAGTAGAGAAAGGAAGTCCGCATTTTTTTTATAGACTTTTATTAAACTTTTTCATTGTTGTTTGTATTTTAATTGATTTATTGTTAAATTGTCCTCACAGAGTTATGACACTTTGATAAGTGAAAAAGGCGTACAACTGTCTGGTGGCCAGAAGCAAAGGATCGCAATCGCTCGCGCCTTAATACAAAATCCAAAAATTCTACTCCTTGATGAGGCTACTTCTGCGTTGGACTACCATTCTGAAAAAATTGTGCAAAAAGCCCTTAATGCAGCGAGTAAAGGTCGCACGACTATTGTGGTTTCGCATCGTCTGTCGGCGATAAAAGACGCCGATACAATTATTTTTATTCATGAAGGGAAAGCAGTTGAGGAAGGTTCCCATGATGAATTAATGGAATTGCGCGGTAAATATTTTGACATGGTCTCAGCTCACGAATATGATGATGGTAACAGTAAGGAAGACGACGACAATCTTGAAAAAGGTACGCAACTCATTAAATCAATTTGCAAATTACTAACATAAATTGCTCATAATTGTTCATTGGTTTTTTTTTTGTTTGCTTTTGTTTTTAGAGAAATTCATCGACGTATCACTCGATGAGACAAACAACAATTTGGACAAGAACTTTTCAAAAGAGCATCGTTTTTCAAATTCTTCCATAATGTCAAAAAATATTAGCAAAGACGAAACGGACGAAGAACAGACAAAATTTTTCAAGACCTTTATGAGGATTTTAAGGATTGCAAGACCAGAATGGTGCTTTCTGGTTTTGGGCGCCATATGCGCAGCTCTCTACGGTTGCACCCAACCGGCTTTTGCATTCATTTTTGGGGAATTTTATGCGGCTTTAGCCCAGACTGAAGCGGACAAAGTTCTTGAGCAAACCGCTGTTCTTTCAATTATTTGTGCTATTCTAGGGTTAGTGGCGGGAATAGTTTGTTTCGTGCAGACATATTTCTTTAACCTAGCTGGCGCTTGGCTTACAACAAGACTACGGTTAGTGAACTTATTTCATTCGGATGGAGTATAGTATATTCTTAAGTCTTTCTCGTAATAGGTCGCTTACTTTCAAAGCGATTCTGTCGCAGGAGGTCGGTTGGTTTGATGAGGAACAAAACAGCGTTGGTGGTTTATCAGCTCGATTATCTGGAGATGCAGCTAGTGTTCAAGGCTCAATTGGATATCCACTCAGTGGACTTATCCAAGCCCTAGCAAACTTCATCTGTTGTATTTCACTAGCATTTTACTTTTCTTGGCAAATAGCAATAGCTTGTCTCTGCACTGCCCCGTTTATGGTTGGATCGATCACATTTGAAGCAAAGTAACGCTTTTTACTTTTATATATATGTTGCACGTATGTATGTTGCATTTTATTCTAGATTTATGGCTAAATCAGATATCTTGGAGAAGCGCGTTCTTGAAGAAACGAGTCGGATTGCCACAGAAGCCATTGCAAACATTCGTACGGTTGCTGGACTTTGTCGGGAAGAGCAACTTATCAAAGACTACGGCAAAGAACTTCAGAAATATGGATCTCAATTGAGGAAGAGACTCCGCTACAGGGGTTGTGTAAATTCCAGCGGTTGGGCTATAATGTATTTGGGATATGCGGTAGCCCTAACTTATGGTGGTATTCTATGCTCAGAGGGAAAGATTGAGTTCCAAAATATTATTAAGTATGAATCAACTAGAGTAGATGCTCGTATAGATGCATAAATAACGATTTATTTTTAGGGTCTCTGAATCTCTGCTCTATGGTCTTATGATCTTGGCCATGTCCTTGGCACTTGCGCCAGCATTTACTACGGCTCTTATCTCTGCTCATCGGCTATTTAAAATTGTTGACAGAAAACCGCGAATAAAGTCATCTGGGCAATATGTAAATAGTCTAATGATGGAAAAAATCTCCAAGGGAGTTACTTATCAGAATGTAAGCTTCCGTTACCCGACTCGTCCAGATGTTCCAGTCCTAAGTGGTCTAAATTTAAGTATTATGCAAGGAAAGACGGTGGCGTTGGTGGGTGCTTCTGGATGTGGTAAGTCGACATGCATTCAACTTTTACTGAGGTACTACGACGCTGATAATGGAGAAATCGTAAGTAAACTTTTTTATTGTGGCATTAACAATTTTAAAAGCTTCTCTTCCTATATTTTTTAGTCTATTGATAGTCAAGATATTCAGAAAAACTTTACACTGGGATCGCTTCGTCGCCGACTAGGTATAGTTTCTCAAGAACCCGTCTTGTTTGAGAAAACTATTGCGGAGAACATCGCCTATGGTGACAATTTCCGTCAGGTGCCAATGACGGAAATTATAGAAGCAGCTAAAATGGCTAACGCTCACTCATTTATAACAGCGCTCCCTAATGGATTCGATACGAAATTAGGTTCCAGGGGAACTCAACTATCAGGAGGTCAGAAACAGCGAATTGCTATTGCAAGAGCGTTAGTTAGAAATCCACAAGTCTTGTTGCTGGATGAGGCTACATCGGCGTTAGATTTACAAAGCGAAAGGGTAAAGCGATCAACTTATGTGTACAAATTGTCGTCTGTATGAATAATTTTGATTTTAGATAGTACAATCAGCACTTGACACCGCTTGTTCAGGAAGAACGTGCATTGTAGTGGCACATCGCCTAACAACAATTCAAAATGCGGATTTGATTTGTGTCTTACAGGGTGGACAGATTGTCGAACAAGGTAGCCACCCGCAGTTATTGGCGAAAGACGGTATTTATACGAAATTGTATAGAAGCCAACCTGTTATTAGTTAGTGTTTATAAATTTGTTATCGAGTTAAGTTTTTAAATAAATACTGCTTTAAAACCAGGCGTCTGTTTGTACTCTAATTTCGGAAAATATGTGTACCCTTTGATTGAGGATGCAAACGAAAGTAATCTCAGTCACATTGGAGGGAAGATCATTTAATTTGAATACGACTAGATCCCCTTCTGTAAGAACAATATACAATATAGCATGCTTGTCTAAGGTAATAAGTCCGATTCAGATGAAAGCTGTGCATAGCTGTCTTATCTCATCTCATCTTGTTTAATGAAGAAGCAAGTGTAAGTGTGTCAATCAACATTTTCGATTGTCAGCGAATACAAGAGTATGGCAAGTTATAATCTTAATAGGGGCGATTGACCCCGTTAATATGTCGAATAACTGAATATATCTTAAAACCGGATGTATATAGCTTCCAAAGTCGTTTTTCATCAAATTATCTTGGACTTCAGCATAAAAATAGCATTGCTGCACTTTTCCATGAAATGAATGTTACTCGCTCTTAAAAGCCCTTAATCGCGAAAGGCAGTCGATCCAGTGATGATAAATGTTAATTGTGATTTTTTTACTGGGGACCTGCGTGGGTATTGATGGGGAAACTGCTGAGTGCCCTATATCTAGGATTGGGCCAGTAGTGCAACAATCAATTTCGTAGCGAAGTGATTGCCTTACCTCCTAGTGGTGGTAGCTAAAATAGCAAGGACGTACAATACTTGCCTACGCCGTCGTAGGGCTCACAACCCGATACAGAAGCCATTAAAAAGATGTGACGAACCAACTAACAACCTTGGATAAAAACGGTTACACTGTTGACGACCTTTAAAAGACCTTAGGATCTGCACATGGAATGTTGAAATCTTCAACAGGACACGTGCAGCCGAACAGCAGAGGCTCTTAACTGCTATCAATCAGACATCACCGGCATCCAGAGAGTGCGATGGGATGGACCTGACAAAAGAGAATGAAAAATTTAAATACGAGTATGTACCACCTTGATCAAAAATCCAGAATTTATTCAGAAAATTAAAAATACAAGTTTATTCATCTAAATCCATATTGTCCCCTCCAAGTAATCCCCATCGACTGCAACACACTTATGCCAGCGCATGATCCAATCCTCGAAACATTTTTTATATTCGGTTTTCGGTATCTCCATCAGTGCTTCCTGCGATTTTTCCATTACTTACTCTCGGCTGCTGAACTACGGGGAACGCCCCGTAGTGGTTTTTTAACTCGATTGAACAGAAAGAATGGTGGATGGTATTTGTTGCATTTTTCGTCAAAAAATACGAATAATGATGGCACTGTGCGACGGTGCGTTATCATGGTGCAAAATCCACCAGTTTTCTGCCCACAATTCCGGTCTCTTTCGGCGAATTGCTTCACGCAAACGTCTCATAACGCCCAAATAATACTCTTTGTTTACTGTCTGGCCTTCTGGAAAAATTCATGATGCACTACACCGTTGTAATCCAAGAAAACCGTGAGCATTGCCTTCTTTTTTTGAACGAAAACGACGTGGTTTTTTTGGTCTCGGCTCATTTGGTGAACGCCATTCACTTGCCTGATGTCTGGATTGCGTGCCGTGCTCATCAACCCACGTCTCCTCTCCAGTAATAATCCTTTTGATGAAGGTGGGATCGGAGTCAGCCTCGCAAATCATCTCTTTTGCGACGTCTACACGGTCTCTTTTTTGCATGAAATTGAGGTCTTTTGGCACCAACTTTGCTGCTACACGACGGAAACCCAAATCATTAAACAAAATGTCTTGGACGGATTCATAAGCAATGTTCAAGTCCTCCGCTATCTCTCTGATGGTTAATTTGCTGTTATTGACCAACATTTGTTTTACTTCATCAATATTTTCGTCGGTTCTCGATGTCGATGGTCTGCCACTGCGTTCATCATCTTCGATTGACTCACGACCATTTTTGAACCGCTCGTGCTACTGGTAAGCGACCGTTTTCTTTAGAGAATCGTTGCCGAAACACTTTTCCAACATTTTCAACGTTCGCGCACCATTAAATCCGTTTTTTTACGCAAAATTTAATACAAATTCGTTGTTGCAAATTTAAATCCATTTTTAAAATTGTAAAAATCGCCAACACACAAAGAGATAGATATACTCTTAGCTACGTAACTTTTGTAAATATCAAGCTATGATGCTAAGATTTAGAGGGAATGTCAACAACAAATTTACCAACTTAACAAAAAAAAACCGTACTCAAATCGGAACAATGGGATCGCCACACGGTGGTGTGGTGTTGGAACTTTTTGATTAAGGTGGTAGGTATACTCGTATATATACAATGGTGATTGCTCTAGGGAAAAGAATCAGCGCTTATTCGGATGGGGATTTGTCATATGCGGCAGCTTAAAGCAAGAAGTCTTGAGTTTCCGACACGTAATAGAACGCCTTATGACACTCCGCATCCAGGCTACATTCACTAGCATAAGCCTCATATGCGCCCATGCCCCTACGAAGAACAAGGACGACGCCACTAAAAAGTGTTTCTACGAGCTCCTCGATAAGATTTATGAGCATTGTCCTAAGTATGAACCTAAAATCGCTTAGTACGATTTTAACGTCAGAATAGGAAACGAAAATATCTTTGGTAGGACAGTTGGTAAACATAGCTTACACGACACCACGTCTGGCAACGGACTTAGCCTTATTGACTTTGCGGAGGAACGAAATATCACTGTAGCATGCACACAGCTTCCTCATTTCAGTATCCACAAGAAGACATGGCGGTCTACGTATCATGAAACGCCAAATCAAATTGATCACAGTCGATAGACGTGCTCGTAAGGCATACCTCCAGTATTTTGGACGTCCAATTGTTGACATTGGCTAACACTGACTCGGATCACAATATTGTTGCAGCCACAGTGCAAATATGGATTTCCCAAGCGCCAAAATAAAGAAATACTACTCTGAGACGATATAACGAAGAAAAGCCGCAATCGCAATAGACCCCCAGAATCAAAGATAAACTATTGTAACTTATATGTCAAACTATGCTAATACTTTCGTAAACCCTTAATTTTCGCAAAGACACACTTTATTACCACTTTACAATTACAACCACATTGTAGAAGTCAGTAAACTGCTAGAATTTGCTAGAATGAGAGCAATTCTACGAGTAAAGTTGTTAGAATGAAAGCGATTTGCACGTAAAATTCACTACTCGTATGTGTGCCTAATGTGGATGACGTTTTTTGAGTAAAATGGGCTGGTTTTTGTATAAAATGGTTGGGAAATTTAATTGCAAAATTCTCAGACAGGGTCAGACGGATAGAATCGATCAGTGGAAAGCAGGTTTTGGAATTCCAATATCTGGGAAGTTAGCCATCTGTGTGGCAAACCAAGAAACTCCTGGTTTGATGGAGAATGCCGGCAAGCAGATGCAGCTAAGAACTGTACAAAGCAGCACTGCTGCTCGTGAGTGGGAAGTACATCGGCTTCTCCAGAAGAAGTGAAGATAGCACAAGGAACGCGTTATCGAAGATATTGATAGTTTGTGCTCCAGAAATAACGTGCGGAAGGTCTACCAGCAGGTAAAAGGAACGCATCAAGGTAACAAGAACCGTACAGAAACCTGTAAAGATGAGGAAGGAAACCTTGTAGTAGAGTCACAGTCTGTGGTTAAAATCCCGCCGTTGGGTAGAATAGACGATTCAACTCAGACCATGATAGTTACAACTTCCGTCTACCTGTGTCAGCACCATGTGTATTTATTTATGTGGAGCACCTCCTTAGGATCTCCAACTTGATTTTTGCAATATTCGTGAAATTTTCCTAAGAATTGACAATTTTCTTTACTTCGTTTGTGGTATTTCATTGTCTTCAATTGTATCGTCCAGAACCAGCCATTTTCCTTACGTAAGCTGTGCCGGTTTATCTTCCCCGCACTTGATTTTTGTTTAATTTCATAATGAAAATTTCTGATCTGCAGTAGATCTGCACTTCAAGATGGTTGGCTCTTTCTCTTGTGGCCACCACCTAAGACGCATTTCCCTTTTATTGTCTGGAGTATTGCTGTCCCCTTGCTTGGCATGCCCTAGCCAATGCAGGGTGAGTTTTTTAACTTGAGACATCCAAATTACGCGATATCGCGAAAAATACGCGATATCGCGAAAAATGTTTCAGGCAAAAGTCACAAGGTTCTGAAGGAGACATAAGATGGTGACCACGAGTTTGACCCTGAGACCCATTTTCAAGGTCAAACGAAAGTCACTTTTGATTTTTCAAATGATAATTCCTGATTTTCATTGCTAAGTCGTGTTCCTCAACACGACTTTGTCTCAAGGGTCTTATTCATTCAGTGCTAGATACCACTGCACTGGCACGCCTAAATCATTAATCGGCTTCCAACGTTGTTAGGGTGTTAGAAGTCCGATATTTGTTTTGAGGAACTGATTATTATTAGTGACGTTTTCCAGATTAATAATGCAGGCTATTTCAATTTAAGAGAAAATTGAAAGGATATTAATTTATGGAGAAAGTGGAAGGAACATCGATGGTGCTGTCGCTCTTTACGCCCAACGTTTCCCAGACCAGATACGATCGCGCGCTTCCTTTTATCAGGTCATCCAACAATTTACTGGTGAAGGAAGTGTGCAACCAAAGAAAAGGAATCGGTCAGATAGGGTGGCTGTTGTTAGCTGCCGTTGCACACGATCCTCACATTAGCACTCGCCAAATAAGTCGTGAATCAGGAATTTCTCAAACGACTGTCTGTAAGATATTACATCGGCATAAATACCATCCTTATCATGTTTCAATGCATCAAGAACTTTCTAGTGAGGATTTTCGCAACAGGGTTTCCTTTTGTCAATGGGCACATTTGCTGACCCCCTTTTCTTCGCCAAGGTGTTATTCTCTGATGAGTCGACTTTCACCAATCACGGTACGGTCAATCGACATAATATGCATTCCTAGGCTACCGAAAACCCTTTTTGGTTGCGACAAGTTGAACGCCAGCACCCTTGGAATGTTAATGTTTGGGCGGGAATTATTGGGGATAAATTAATAGCCCGGGGCGTATTAAACAATGTTTACCATCAACGATGGATCGAACGAGGGGGTCCGAGGCAATGGCCTGCTAGGTCACCTGATCTTACGTCACTTGATTTCTTCTTGTTGGACTACTTAAAAAGTGAGGTTTACAGAAAAAAGTCAACAACACGTGAGGACATGAAAAGACGAATAACTGAAGCTTGCCGGAAGATTACGCCAGAAATACTTCTCAGTTCTGTTGGTTCATTTAGAGCGCGGATAGACAAGTGTATTGAAGTGAATGGTCACATTTTCGAGCATTTGTTGAAATAGTCTCGGGAAATAAACGTCGAAATGGGAAGAATTAAATGATTCAACAGTTTAATCACCTCGAAGGAAACAAAATACTGCTACGTCCACATCGTTGTTTCTGGGTTATGCTAAACGCAATATGTAAAAACAAATGACAAGCCTACGAGCAATACGACTGAGCAATGAAAATCAGGAATTATCATTTGAAAAATCAAAAGTGACCTTCGTTTAACCTTAAAAATGGGTCGCAAGGTCAAACCCGTGGTCACCATCTTATGCCCTCTTCAGAACCTTGTGACTTTTGTCTGAAACATTTTTCGCGATATCGTGTATTTTTCGAGTAATTTGGATGTCTCAAGTTAAAAAAACTCACCCTGTATATAAACTAGACTACATGACAAACCTTACTAACCCCATTACACATCTTACACATTCACTGTGAGTCAAATTGGGCAAACTGGCGAACAAATGTCCCTCACAGGGCACACCAGAACTTTTAATGTATTGCATCGACTATAAGGCAATCAATGGAAACTCCCTTTAAGAAGGACCGAGATCCGACAGCTTTCCTTGCGATTGTTGCTCCAGCAGTCCAGCCGTATTGTTTCCTGCTGTGTACACTTTCCACTACGAAAACCTGTCAATATACACACTGTTCTTGTACTAGATGACTTTCGAGCTTCCTCTACTGCACGCCAGATGTCGAGTTTCGTGAGCTTATAATTTTCCTCAAACAGCTGTCAAAAGTAAAACGTCAACGCCAGCAAAAGAAAAAAAAAAACGGCCCCCCGCCTGTCAGTTGACGTGTTTAGAATTTTCGTCGTGATTCGTAGCCGAAATCAATTTTTTTTTTTCAAAACCACAAATCTACTTAATAAAATGCAAAAGTCTTAAAACTACAACTACTTCATAATTGTAAATCTTAGCCAAATTCTGCTTTAAAAAATTCCCGCATTAGAAAATGCTTTTTGCACACGTATTCGTAATCTGTTTATTTGTGATAAGTGTAACCAGCGATGAACACACTCACAACGTAAGCATTTAAGAAAAAAAAAAAGAAACAAGTTTTCGTGTTTAATAAAATTTGTTAATCATGTTTTTTTTCACCCTCAGTACCATGATCGGGAGGAGGTAGTCCTTTGGATGAACACTGTCGGCCCTTATCATAACCGACAGGAAACGTACGCTTATTTTTCATTGCCCTTCTGTTCGGGTGCAAAGCAAAGTATCAGCCATTACCATGAAACGCTTAGCGAAGCGCTACAAGGTGTACAACTTGAGTTCAGTGGCTATGAAATGGACTTTAAAGGTGGAATTCTTGATTCACATGGATGAGTACAGAGAAATAATTGAAATATTTTGCTCGTTGTTTTATAGTGGACGTTCCACCGACCGTCATCTGTATGGTAGATCTAACTGAGGACAAAGTAAAGGCCTTTACATTTGCAGTTAAGAATGAATACTGGTATCAGATGTACATCGATGGTCTACCCATCTGGGGCAAAGTAGGCGAGCGTGTTGAACGTGAGAACAAATACTACATTTATACGCACAAAAAATTCGATATTGGCTACAATGGTAAACAGATTGTTGATATAAGCCTCAATACAGAGAAAAAGGTGCTGCTGACGCCTGGCGCCAAAATAAAGTTTTCATACGAAGTCAATTGGAAACTTAGTCCGATTAAATTTGAGAATCGCTTCGACAAATATTTGGATCCAAACTTTTTCCAACATAGGGTAGACTAATCTAATTTATGTTTGGTAATCAAATTGATGATTCTTTCCTTATAGATTCATTGGTTTAGCATTTTCAACAGCTTTATGATGGTCATCTTTTTGGTTGGGCTTGTATCAATGATCCTCATGAGGACATTGCGAAAGGATTACGCGCGCTACAGTAAAGATGAAGAAATGGACGACATGGTGAGTTTGTTTTATTCCTTTCAAAGAAATTATGAGACAGCTAGTTGAGATAGCCGCTGAAGATAAGATTGGTTGTGTTTGTTGTTTTTTTCTTTTTCTTATCGAGAATTGTTTTCTAATTGATAACACTAAACGATACAAACGTACGTTGATATTTTGTAAATGGGGAACTAATGTTAAATTTATTGTTAACATGTTAACATACGTATTTGCCTTTTTTTTTTCTTTTTTTTTTTTAATGTGCCTAACCACCTACGACCATTTGTCGGTGAGAGGTGACGAATATTATTTTTCTGACGCGCATTCGAATTTTACATTATTCGAATCTGGGACACAGTTCATAATGCGAGAATAATCCGTAGGTACAACCAGCTATGGGTAAAACTCATTTTGCTTCAGATATACTGTTTACTTAGGTGTTACAGATGGAAAATATCAATAAACCCGTTTCTTTACCTTTGTAGATCATTTGATTATTGTTTTTTTTGAACGTATCATTACACTTAATATTAAGTGTTTACATATTGCATGTTAAAAGAACTAGAACTCAGCTGCTGTACCAAAAGGAAGTGAATTCAATTGGGTGTGGTTATTCTTTGTTGAATTACACAAAGATATCGTTTTTTCACTTTGAATGGAAACTGTTCACGACCAGAATATCTGCGTGAATTGGTTAGTCCTTAACACTACCATTTTCTTTAAGCGAATGGAAGCAGCTTTTAGCGGAAAGCGTTTACTTGGTATGATGAACCTCTTTCCAAACGTTCATGATTAACCCAGGGGAACGCTGAACTTCATTTGTTTTGAACGGTTTGAAGTTATTTCGTTTACTTGTCAGCTACTTTTAATCTATAACCTTCCTTTGCTGACGAATCAGGGGTCTGCCCTTTGCATGTACTAACACAAAACCAACTGGGGAGCCATCAACATAATTGAATTTTTCTTTTATAATTTTATAATTGACGCGCGCTTAAGCGATTTTGCTTTAAAATGTTTGCACACAGCTCGGCGAAGGAAAATTACTGAGGAAAGAAAGGGAAGTAGCGATGTACGAGTACGTTGGTTTTAAATGTTTGAAAGTTATAATGACTAGGAAGTAAGAGGCTTAGGAAAAAATCACGGTGTTTTAGAATACGTCTGAAAATGTTCTTGAGGGCATACTGATGAGGAATTGTGCTGGCAATTTCGGTGGAGCACTGGTGGTGAAAATAATGATAGAACAAGGTAAGGCAAGAGACGTTACGTCGCTGTTCAAGCATGTCAATTAATTGTGTAATATCGTCGTAACGTAACCTATGAGTTTTATGTGGGCATTTTACTCCAATTTTAGGCGGATAAATGCATTATAATGGGTGATTTTTTAAGCGTTTTGTTTTTAATTGTCAAAAAGGCAGGAAAATTGCAAAAATGTATACAATTTTTATTTGAGTTGATAAATGAATACTTGCCATTTACTTTTTAAAGATTATTTCATGTAAATGTTGACCACGACTACGTTTTAAGTGGCCCATACGGAGACTCCAGTTTTCAATTACTTTTTCGAACATATTGGCTGTTGTTAACACGTGTAATGTTGTCTTCCAAGGCAGCAATTGACGCTGATTTATCAGCATAGACGAATGATTTGACGTATCCCCCTAAAAAATAGTCTAAAGACGTCAAATCGCACGATTTAGCCGGCCAATTCACCGGTCCAAAACGAGGGATAAATTGCTCACCGAACTCATTTTTTAATTGTCCATCGATACGCGTGCTGTGTGGCATGTAGCGCCGTCTTGCTGGGACCACATGCCGACCACGTTCAGCTCGTGCATTTTGTGCCAAAAAAAAAAGTTTAAAATCATTGAACGGTAGCGTGCGGGCCAGTGATTCCGCCGGACCATAAACCGAACCAAACAGTGCATCTTTCCGGGTGCATTGGCAGTTCCTGTTATATTGCCTGAAGTGGCTCATTGGACGAAATACGGCAGTTTTGTTTATTAACCTACCCTTTCAACCAGAAATGAGCGTCGTCGCTGAAGACTATTTTTCGATCTTCCAGATTTTCTAAGGCCCACTCACCGAAAATTCGACGCTGTGGTAGGTCGTTTGGGTTCAGTTCTTTCACGTGCTGTATTTTGTAGGGTCTTAGACAAAGATCCTTGCGCAAAATCTTCCACTGCGACGAATGGACAAATCACGGTCTTCATTACCGCTGGCGGAAAGAGCAGCAATATTTTCCTCATACGGTTAGATGGCTTGATATTCAATAGCGTAAAATTTAAATTTCGCTTTAACGACAGCGGCATTGTGTTTCAGAAGCATTAAATTCCACTATATTAATAGTTCCCAAATTGGTTATGCTGTGAATATCGGAATTGAATGCTTAACATACGCTGCCATTCTTGTTCTACAAACGAAGAGCAGGGACGTGAGTTCCGGAACGTATATGAAAGCAAAAAGTACTGTCGTGAGCAAAGTCATATCTTGCATTAGAAGTAGCAGACAAGAGATTATATATGAAGATAAAAAAGAGTGTCGGAGACAGAACGAAACCCTGGGGCACTCCAGAATTTATTTTGTGAATATCAGATTTGAAATCATACAAATCGTTTTGAACGTTTTGAAAGGTAATTTCTAATCCATTGAAGAAAAGATGCCAAACTTTGTCAAATGACTTAGAAATATCAATTGCAACTATCTTGCTTTCGCCACAGCACGACACAGACACAATGGTCCGGCGTACTTAGAGGGGATAGCACATCGACCTTGTATTGTACTTATCAGGGTGAGAAGTTAAAAACAAGTCCAGGATATTGGCGGTTTGACGTCTGATATTCGCGTGGTCTCATTTGCAAGTTCGGAATTTAATGCAATTCTGTCTTCTGTCGTTGAAGACTGAAGCTGAAAAACCTTTTCTTTTCGATTTTTGTCAGTGACAGCCTATGTTGAAGTGGTCACATGTTCGATGGTGTTAAATGTTTAGGTTCTCTTACTTACTAACTTAGATGGCGCTATAGCCCGGAGAGGACTTGGGCCGCAATTATTTAAATAAACGCATCCATTTAGCCGGTCTTTGATCAACTGTTGGCTAATTCTGATCACTAAAAGGAGAAATTGAGCAACCAGGAAATAACTCATTCAGTAATTGAATTGTTTCTAGGCTGTATGGCATGTGCCAACGTCTCGTTCATACCACATGTCGTCCACATCTATGTCTTGCGATTTAAGCACAAAAAACTGGATTATCATGTCGCGATAGCGAACACCATTAACTGTTATTACCTGACCAGCCGCATTTTAAAAGAAAAATAGTCCGTTGATGCCTCCAGCCCAAATTCCAGACCAAACCGTAACACGTTGTGGATGCATTTCTTTCCCAACAGTGACTCAATATAATAATAATCCCAAAGTCGACAATTTTGACGATTAACAAAGTCATCCAGATGAAAATTAGCCTCATCGCTGAAGATGATTTTGTTTGACAAATCAACATCCACTTACTGATGTTCCATGATCCATTCAACGAACTCTCTTTGAAGTACGTGGTCAGTAGGTGTCAGTTCCTGAGTCAATTGCACTGTATATGCCTCGAAATATCCAATTCTTGACTCTGGACTTTCAGCTACAGTCTCACAAATTGTATTGCGTAATTGAACCAATTTCCCTGAATTTTTGGAATTAAAGTCCACAGTTGGTGATGTTCACGATCCGTGGTTACTCCATATCCCAGCAAATCAGTTGCTGGCTTTCTGATGATTTTTTCATCTGATCTTTAGCATTTATTGCACATTGGATTAGCGTTAACGAAAGAATGCGGGATACACGATCGGCAAAGATTCTGGGCGTTTATTTTGATTATTATTTTATTTCTCCCTTGTTATGGGTCTGAATATTAGTAGACGTATACTGACTGCAACTAGGAAGTGGTCCGAATTTACATTGACCACTCAAAATGTTTACACACAGGGAGTGCCTGTGAGTGAATCGCAACATAACCAATTTAGTTGATTGTTTTATGATCAGGTAACCGAGTGGCCGCAGTGTCAAAATGTCAATGTGCTCTCCGGGAAGCTACAGTAGATGTGATTTTTGTTTCATTTTAAAGGCTACAAGAGCGGAAAATTTAAATCTTAAATAAAACAGCTTTTTTTTTTATCTAATCGTTAACTAAATATGTTAACAGCAGTACTGATAAATGCCCCCTTCAGATACAGGACCTCTAATCTCCTCCTTTAAGGACTGGGTGTTCGCGGGGTTGTTGCCACAAACTTTGGATATCGGAAACAATAATGCCATTATTTCACGTGATGTATGACAAGTGATCTTGTCCTTTTGGAGTTCGATACTATTTATTTGGGGCCATTGACTAGTTGTGCATTTCGGCTAACGTCTTCAAAGAAAGAAGATGTTTTCAGCCTTAAGTTCAAATCAAACAGTGACGCGTTTGAGATGCATCATGAAGTTTTCATCACTTTAAATGCGGCAACTTTGCTTGTTTACGTAGTCGTCAACATGAAAACAGGGCAGGGAAGTGATTCTTATGGAAAATTCACCGTTCACTTCTTGTTCAATGAATCAATTGCCTATTGGTCCGTTGAGTCAGTTTGATTTTCTAGGTATGAGAATGCAAATCTATCGTAAGAATATGCTGCATAGTAGTTCAATTGTTGACGATGCCGAATGAGTGTTCCTAGAACCCCGGCCACATTCTAGCGAACAGTCATGAATTTTTCTGCAGAACTAGCTGGCGAATACGTATCGATGGCCTGACATGAATAATCGACCCAGTCTGCCCCAATTTTTCGATTATTCTTTTTAAAGTTGATGAACTTAGAACACATTGATTACCAATAATTTGTCGCAATTCACGGAAGTCAATCAAGTATCAAAAATAACTCAACCCACCTTCACAAATATTATCCACCCAATCAGTATTTTACTGTCAAAAAATTTGGAGAACATACTTGAAAAGCAAATTCCATGTGATCTTGATTGAGATAGTTTATTATCGCTCACCCAGTCCGAGTTTCGACGTCAGCATATCTCTTCCAAACTAATGGTTAAAACCGTCGATGATATCAGAATTGAATATTCCTTAGATATATCATATCCCTTGTTTTACTCGACTTTGACAAAATAAATCATGAAATATTTTATAAAAAACTTTGATAGACTTTCGGATTCAGTGAAAATCGGTACGTTGAATATCTAATTATTTGTGTGATCATACCCAGAGAGTGATAATCGGTGACACAATCTCCACTTCTATAACATTGCTAGCCAAGATACCTCAGGGTTAAATATAAAGTCCTATTTTGCTCAGCATTTTTATAAATGAAATGCTGAAAGTGTGCATCAATACTAGTGCTGTACATTTTCTAGTCTGCAGAATAAATAAAGATCTCTCAATTATACACATATAACTGCAAACAGCAAGGTGCTCATTCTTAATGCTGGAGTCTCATCTGATCTTAATTGAAAAAAAAGAGAGGATCTAGCACCTATTTTCGTAAATGGCATCTCATTTCTCGTAGGCAAAATTAGCTTAAATATTAATTATTTACTCTCCGCAGTCGACCACTTCAACTACTCGTTTGAGCGGATCTATGCTCGGTTGGGCAAATTTTGGCCGTTTCTTATTACACTCCAACACTAAACTCAGGCCTATTGTACGCCAAACTAGGCTCACAATCCCGGATAATGATAATAATATAAAGCATATGCGATTCATCCACTGGATCATATCTCGGACTACCATAAAACTTTCGTCGCCATCAAAGGTGCTTGTTTAATAGATAAGTCGACGGGTGCCCTGCGAGAGGAAGTCACCTCTCACTTAGGCAGGCAGAAGATCCATTGTGCCCATAAGACGGTAGAATTCCTCCTGCTTGGCCATCAAGCAAAAGTCTCGTAGTGCAGTATAGAATCAGTACATCAGGTAACCCATCAGTGGCTCAAGATGCTTTTGCAGAACTAAACTACGTTAGCTACATTTTTTCCTGATATGGTTTCCAATTTAGTTCCCTTTATCATCTTTCTTGTTGATAGAAGATATACAGGGTGTCCCAGTTTAGCAGTATAATCCTATAAGGGTATACTCCCGTAGTTCCGCCGAACAAGAAATTGTATGGCAGGGAGGGTACTCCATTTCAAGTTACAACCCATCAAAGTGGGTGACCTCTAATTTGGAGGTGTAACCACTTTAAACGCTATAATTTCTAAACTAGAACAGGTACAAAAACAGTGGAAAGATAATTTAGTAGGGCATATAGAAGTCTTAAATGCTTTGGGTACATCTGCGCAGCAACAAAAAAGTTATCGCTCCTTAAACTCAAAATAATGAAAATTTGCTGTTCCATTTTTTTTACTTAAAATGCATTTTTCCTACAATTTTTACTTAATAAATTTTCTCAAATTTTATGAAATTTTTATCCTTGCAAAATTTCCTAAAAATTATGTTTAGAAACCTTTTTTACGTAGGATCAACAGATTTTGGAGTAAAAGCCATTTTCCGTCAAGGAAGTGTACCTATTGAATTACTCAAAAAATCGCTTAGATATTTTTATGTGGTCCGCAGAAGGACCTTTTTGGAACAGTTTATGGAATGTTTATTGTAATTGTTCGAAATGCCTTCCTTCTATTTGAATATACTTTCGGGCGCGTTTAACCATTTCGGATGGCAGATTAACGGTCATCAAAATTATTTTCATTTCTTCTGAAACGGCACTAATATTTTCTTGGAGCTCTATTAGACTCGATGTTTCTCTAAAATAAACCTTTTCTTTCATAGCACCCCAGAAGAAAAAAATTCATGGGTGTTAGGTCAGGAGATCTGGATGGCCAAGGATTGGGGCGGAATCGACCAATCCATCGTTCGTTAAAAGTATGGTTGAGGAACGAAGTTACCCCGCTACTACTATGACAAGGTGCTCTATCTTGTTGAAAGAACATCGCCCTTCTCTGAACAAGAGGAACATCTTCAAGGAGCTCCGGCAATCGTTCTCTAAGAAATTCTAGGTAGTAATGGGAAATGGGAATTAACTGTTTGTGGAAGAACGTGCGGGCCTATAAAGTGTTTTCTATTAATCCAGCCCAAACATTTCCGCTAAACCTCCTTTAAAATAAACAACACATTTTGAGGAAGTTGTTTACAATAATTAAATTCTTACCTTTGAAAGGATGTGCGTATTAAATGGGGATTGGAGTCTGACCAATGGTGCAAATTATGGTGGTTTGTAACCGCATCTCTTGTGAACTGCGCTTCGTCAGTCCACAGAATGTTCTTGAGGAATTGCCCGTCTACTGCATGTTTGCGCAGTAGCCCATTGGCAAAATTCCACTGTTCTTTGCGCATCACCTGGTAGTAAATCCTGTACCGGTGTCAAATGGAAAGGTTGTAATCTATTTCTCTGTAGAGTCCTGTGAATTCTGGTTCTGGAAAATTCCAATTACACAGCTAGTCTACTGACTGAAGGCTGAACTTCCACATCACGCAAAATGCCATCCCCAACTTCTGCCGCCGCTGCGTGTGAACGTCCTTCTCTTTTTTTTGGTGCAGGTATCAACGAGGCGCTGATACGTATCAGCGAATAGCCGGATACACGGTATAGTCGTTGGTACTTGAATCTTGCAAACGAAGCGTTTCCATTGCAGAACCCGTATACAAACACTATTTCCGCGAATTCACGTTTTGAAAACATTTTGTGGAGATCAATTTATCAATAGGCTGTTCACTTCCAGAGCAAAATGTCGATTGTAGATCAGTTGAAACAATATCAAATCGAAAAAAAAGATTAACAAATAATTATTCTTTGTTACGATTTTTTTTCTATTCAAAAATTAACTGTTAACTGCATTGCTCATAGGTTAGTATATTATTCTCACTTAATTTTGTTTTACCATTTTTGTTTGACGAAAAATGGCTTTTACTACAAAATCTGTTGATCGCACGTAAAAAGGTTTCTAAAATTTCATAAAATTTCAAAAAAAAATGTATTAAGTAAAAGTTTTAAAAAAATGCATTTTAAGTAAAAAAAAATGGAACAGCAAATTTTCATAGTTTTGAGTTTAAAGAGCCATAACTTTTTTGTTGTTATACAGATGTACCCAAAGCATTTAAGATTTGCATGCATTATCTTTCCAAAATGTCCAAAACTATTTTTGTGCTTGTTCTAATTTAGAAATTATAGCGTTTAAAGTGGTTACACCTCCAAATTAGAGGTCACCCACTTTGATGGGCTGTAACTTGAAATGGAGTGAGAATAGACCCCTGCCACACAATTTCTTGTTCGGCGGAACTACGAGGATATACCCTTAAAAGATTATACTGCTAAACTGGGACACCCTGTATAGTTTACCGTTTAGACTTTCTCATTGCATTCAGCTTATAAAAACATGATCGTCTTGCTTATAAAGCTCCGGGGGATTTCATTTTAGGTTATGCAACTATGTATAAACTGCGCCGATTTCTTTGATGCTTAGAGACGTGGTAGTTTTGGAGACAGAATGTTCAAACTACCGTTGAAGCACAATGACTATTTATAATACTCAAATTTTTTTTTTTTTTTGTTCATTGAAATCTTTATTCTTAGGAACGTGATTTAGGTGATGAGTATGGTTGGAGACAAGTTCATGGTGATGTATTCCGGACGCCTCACGATGGATTGCTATTTTCTGCATTGATCGGCGCTGGATATCAGTTGATCTCCGTTGTGTTTTGTGTGATTGTTTTCGCGATTTTGGGTGAGCTGTATACGGAGTAAGTATTCACATTGTGTTTTTCATAAAGAAAGCTATAATAGAAGGTTTTCACTTTTAAGACGAGGCTCACTGTTGTCTACTGCAATTTTCGTGTATTCCGCCACGTCACCGATCAATGGTTATTTTGGAGGATCATTGTATGCGCGATTAGGAGGCCGATTATGGATACGACAGATGCTGGTTTCAGCATTTATGGTGCCTGTATTTGTCTGCGGTACAGCTTTCTTCATCAACTTCATTGCAATCTATTATCACGCATCAAGAGCGATTCCATTCGGCACAATGGTTGCTGTCACTTGCATCTGCTTCTTTGTTATTCTCCCACTAACACTTATTGGAACTGTAGTAGGACGAAATTTGGACGGCCAACCAGATTATCCATGTCGTGTGAATGCAGTCCCAAGACCAATACCGGAGAAGAAATGGTTTATGGAGCCAGCGATTATCATCCTGCTGGGCGGAGTTTTACCCTTTGGTTCAATATTTATCGAAATGTAAGCAGGAGCATATGCATAAACCTCAGTAAACATTTCAAATACAATTATTTATCTTTTGACAGGTATTTCATATTTACGTCGTTTTGGGCATACAAAATATACTACGTTTATGGGTTTATGTTATTGGTTTTTACTATTCTAACAATAGTAACAGTATGTGTAACTATTGTATGCACATATTTCCTGTTAAATGCCGAAGACTACCGATGGCAATGGACAAGTTTTCTATCAGCCGCGTCAACGTCAATTTACGTCTATGCGTATTCGTTTTATTATTTCTTCTTTAAAACAAAGTAAGTCTTCTCAATTGAAATAACGTTGCTATTTTGTTAATTGTTTATGTGTGTTTTTGTTTTTGTTTTAGAATGTATGGGCTCTTCCAAACAGCTTTTTACTTTGGATATATGGCGCTATTTAGCGGAGCGTTAGGTCTTATCTGTGGTACAGTGGGTTATGCCGGAACTAATATTTTCGTAAGAAAAATCTATTCGAATGTGAAAATAGATTAAATTTTTCATAAATCCACTAAAAAATAAGAAAAAGCTAAAAATCGGAAGTCTCTTCGATGAAAATTATTGTGATGACTTGATTCTACGATTTATGTACTTCTTTGGCTCTTTCTCTCACAAGCACCCATGTTCTAAAGTTGACCGGTCCTTATGTAGTCTGCAAAACTTGCATAAATTATAATATAAGTATTCGTGTATGATGTGTTTTTCTTTTTATTATAAGTTGTTTAAAATTCATTTTGTTCCCAATGCAAAGAATCCTGGGCGTATTCAAAGAACATAGAGTCCTCGCAAGTTATATCTTATTTTTCTTGAATTTGTACTTGTAAAGGTATTATGGTAGATTGTAGATATGCTGTCTCTAGCTCTTTTGGCAGTGAAATGCAAATTTAAATTTATATGTTTTAACCAATTATAATTATTATGTTTTTTTAAATGACACCATGGGTATGCAGTTTTTGAGTAAGACAAAGTAAATAAAAACGAAATACCATAAATACTGTGGACGATTGTAATAAAGTTAATACGAAAAGAAATACAGAATTGCATATGTAACAAATTAATAACATATATGTACGTATGATTAATATAATTAGATTTAATAAAAAATAAAGTAAATATAGACACCGATGATGAGGGGGTAATTACGTTCTGCATCGTCTTTTTAAAGTTTTTAGATTTGTTACAGCAATTTCACAATTGTCATTCGTCAGTTATTTTTGTAGCATTTGACCGTCAATTGTGGTAGAATAAGCGGAAAATATAACAAATCATAAATGCAACGTTGAGAACAAAGTTTGTTCCACGAGAGTGGAGGGTAGTAGAAGTTATAATGGAACGTAAAAACCGGTAGTCTCAATAATATTTGAAAAAAACTGCCCATCATTGAAGAAATCAACACATCAATTCGGTCTTCGTGAAAGACATTTAACTATCCTACAAGTCCATCGTATCGTGAACACAATAGGGTGATGGCACCAGTAGTCAGCCCCTTAACTTTTTTTTTGTGTTTTATTGGTCCTTAAAAATCCATTCTTCAACTATTTAATCAAGTATTTGGTTCTTCTGAATATTTGAAGTCTGTAGATTGGAAAATACTAAGCTTATTAGGGATATGAGCTACCTAATACAAACTATGTACAAAATAAGTGAAAAGGGTATGATTTGCGAGTAGTCAGCCCCCTCAGCTCCAGTAGTCGGCCACGCAAGTAACCAGTAGTCAGCCTCAATTACCATTTCTACATTATCATCGTTTTAACAACAAAAAACATTAAGTTAAGAAACTTTTCCATATTTAATAACAAAGTCAATAGTAAAAAAATCAAAAGGAACATTTATTACAGTCGTATGGTGGGTGGGTGTCAGTGGCTCAAGTGGTAGTGGACTGGCTTCCAAATCGGAAGGTTCGGTGTTCGAATCCCATCCTCGCCCGAAAGACATATCATCCATTTTTTCAGTTAACGAAAAACAAGTAAGACGAGCAGTTGACTAGACTAGTAGAATAACCACTGAGCCCAAAATCTTTCTTCCTCTCTCTATCCCATTTTCCAAAAAACTGAACACATGCTGAGGCATTATAAGTGTATTCATACCCACTTGAGTGTTAAGTTCTTTTAAAAAAAAAAAATATGGATACAGTTATATTTGCCTCAAAATTGCATCATTTGAGTTGGTATTTTTATTAAATAGTTTTTAAGTAAAACAACAAAAAAATAACATAAATATATGTGTTTTAACATAGTACCTACAATATGCAATGGTCCTACCAATCGGTGTTGACAGGACTTCTTCTGCATTCTCCAAAACTGCAAGAATCGATTTATCTGCCAACTCGCGTATAGGTGTTGATAAAATTTCTTCTGCGTTTTGTAAAACTTCGAGAATGGATTCCACTACTTCATTACTTCCGGATATTGCTGGCGGCATTGAAATAATAACGTCTGAAGGCAGTCTTTGTAATTCAATTTCATCTATAATGTATGTTCCTGTTATTGTTCCGTTGGGGGCAGGTTCACCTAGATGTGTTTTCTCTAGCTTTTCAATTACATCCATAACTGTATCGGAATCAATGTTTTTTTGTATTAGCTCATGTTTAATCACATTCAAAACTTTTTTTGTTTCATAGAAATTGGATTCCGATAGCGTTCAGATTTGTTCTTTTTGATGTTTTTCTACTTCGTTCTGAACGCATTTTGAATAGTCAATGACATTTGAAAGGCATTTTGGATTGTTTGTGTTTCAAAACTTCACAAAAGTTGACTTTGGCAACACTTTTGCCAGCGTTACCCGGAATAGTCTGCCATCTAAGCACAGTGTTTTTGTAGTCAGTTTTAAGGCTGGTTGGGTAATATGAGTGGTATTTGGGAGGAGTGCATATAAAATGATCTCATTATCCTGACAAAAATCGTTGAGCTCCATCGTCAAGTGTGACTTGTGACCATCGACCAGTAACAAAACTGGCCTTTTGATATTTCATTTATTCACCCAGTCATTAAAAATATTAGCTATTGGGTCTATAACTTCATGCGGTTTGCTAACAGATGGCGTAACTTGTATTATTCCATTGTTATTATTCCATTGGAACATGCGTTGGAAAGCTACTGTCATCGTACGTCATTTCAGTACATGTCATTCGGGGATTTCTTCTCCATTACTTTAATATGAAGAAAACTGCTCCCGAAAGTCATCGTATTTTGGTGGAAGTTTATGGTGAACATGCGCTAGCTGAGCGAACGTGCCAAAAGTGGTTTGCACGATTTAAAAGTGGTGATTTTGTTTTGGAAGACGATGAACGTAATGGGCAGCCAAAAAGTTTGAAGATGAAGAACTGGAAGCATTACTCTATGAAGATTGTTGCCAAACATAAGAAGAACTCACAGAATCTTTGGGTGTCAATCAAGCAGCCATTTCAAAACGTTTAAAGGCAGCTGGATATATTCAAAAGCAAGGAAATTGCGTGCCACATGAACTCAAACCGAGAGACGTCGAAAGGCGGTTTTGCATGTCCGAAATGCTGCTAGAACGCCACAAAAGGAAGTCACTTTTGCATCGGATTGTTACTGGTGATGAAAAATGGATCCATTACGACAACCTCAAGCGCAAAAAATTATATGTGAAACCCGGCCAAAAAGCCAAATCAATGGCAAAGCCGAATATCCATGGCGCGAAGGTAATGCTCTGTATTTGGTGGGATCAGATGGGTGTGCTGTATTATGAGTTGCTAAAACCGGGTGAAACCATCAATGGACAACGCTACCAAACACAATTAATCCGTTTGAAGAGAGCAGTGGCCGAAAAACGCCCGGAATATGCGACCAGACACGAGGCAATAATTTTCCATCATGACAACGCTCGGCCCCACGTTGCTATTCCGTTTAAGAACTATTTGGAAAACAGTGGATGGGAAGTCTTAATCCACCCGCCTTATAGCCCAGACCTTTCCCCTTCTGACTACCATTTGTTCCGGTCGATGCAGAACGCCCTCACTGAAATACGGTTCACATCAGAGCAGAATATCAAAAATTGGCTTGATTCATTCTTGGCTGCCAAGCCGGCGCAGTTCTTTTGGGATGGGATCCACAAATTGCCAGAAAGATGGGAAAAAGTCATAGCTTCAGATGAGCAATACTTTGAATAATACTATTGTACGTGTTCTTCCGCACGAATTAAGTTATGTATTCGAAAAATGTTTCTGAACGCATCCATCCATTTTCTGATCTCCTTACTACCCATTCATCTTGCATACTTTTAACAACGGCTAGAGGAGGGCGCACATAGGGAAGTACAACCATAGGTGGCAATGTTTGCACATCAGCGCTAAAAAGCAACAGTACAGTGATTGTCTCCTTGTCGTTTCCACAACTGACCTTATAAAGGTTTTTCCAGCCCTTTGGAGCCAAAACAACACCTGATTTTGGTGATAAGACAGAAAGAGGTTTCATCGCCATTAAAAATTCTGGATGAATCTTCCCAAATATCTGCTGCACTTATTTCCTCCAATTGTTCCTTTAACTCTCGGAACCACTTTCTTATTGACTTTTTAAAGTCCCTCAGCCGATCTAAGCGACAGTTTTGGGTGGCGCTTAAGAAAATCGTAATACCACTTTGTACCTGGTAGGCCACTTTGTGCCTTTCTTTTGTCGTCCTGTATAATTTGTTGAACCATATTTAATAGGTCCGTGTATGCGGTCTTGATGAATGCCTCTTAGGACTCCGAACTCCCGACTAGCTTTTCTTATTGACCACTTATTTCTTCGTCTGTTATTTAAGGCTTCAGCTAGTGCCTCTTCAGAGTATTGATGAAAAGTACGTTTATTTCGTACGTGGAAACATTCATTTTTGAAAATACCTGAATTAAATAGATTCCGAAATGGTTAACTACCACAAATTTTTCATTATTAGCATACAGCTGAGCTTAGGAGACGTGTCTTTTATAGTCAGCCACCCATTTTTTTATTATGTGAACAAGGGGCTGACTACTGGAAAACAAAGAGAATTTTTCGATTTTTTTGCTAGAATTAAATTTCCATTCATTTTGCATACTCAGTTAAAAAGAAAGAAATTAAGGTAGTCTTTAGTAGTCAGCCGGAGGGGGCTGAGCCTAGGTTAATTATAAAAATAATTTCTCACAAGGTCAGCCTCCCCCCTTAATTATTTAACAAAAAACATTTTTAACATTTTAAGTTAAGAAACAAGATAAATAAAGTGTCAGTAACGTAATAATAATCATAAAATGCACATACCTTCCGTATATCCATTTTTCAAATTCACTTCCACTAGTTTTTTTTTTTGGTAAACCACTCGTATCCTGAGCTTATGAAAACTATACGCAGACTAATATTTTTTACGCGCTAAGTAGCAGGTGGATTGTGTCAATTTTTTGCAGAGAAGAACTGTTATCCAAGAGAGTAATATTTTCTGTTTGGAAGAAGGGCAAAAGTATTTACTACTGCGCTGTACTTTGTATGTCAGCGGCTCACTACTGGAGGGGGCTGAAATTAGGGGCCATCGCCCTATAAAAAATCACACAATGTAAAAAAAAAGTTTGCTCAAAGCACAAGCTTTCGACAAAGTCTGACATAAAGCCAATTATACCTGGAGCTTTAATCTTATATCCCTAAACGCCATCTTAGAGTGAAATATTAAGAACAACAGCATAGTTCCTCGAGGTAGCGTCTAAAGGCCTGTAAAGCACAGGAGTCTTACCTGAACCATCTGAAAGAAGAGTAGCCATTTTTGCAATTCTGGAAACGGTTAATGACCCTTTGGAAACAGCCAAGAAAGTACAAAAAGGAACCAATGAAATACATAACTGGACAAACAAATTGAGAATAAACTTCAATGAAGTCAACGCAAACCAATTTCACAATAAGTTATTTTGACACTGACAGCTTTTTCCCGCCCGAAATCTTAACTTTTTTGTTGGGTACCATTAAAGATCGATGTTACGGGGGCAATCCAGCCATTCGTGAGACGGAGCCAGAAACATTCAACAAGGTCTTGGAAATTTGAGTGGACAAGATGCGCTACTGCAAGGCCAGACGAGGTAGCCACATGAGCGAAATAGTATTCGAATGTTCGCTCTTCCTAATAAAGCCATAACATACCGAAAAAATTGATTTTTGTTAATTTTATTCTATTTTTAAAAAGAAACTTGTACTTTGTCCACCCTGTAGAATGCAAACACGAACAAAAAAATAAAGACGTGAATTCGTAAAAAATAGGAGGAACTAATATTAGAAGGAACTAACCATTGGGTTATATCCGTTTTAAAATTGATTACAAGATGAATTTATCGGTTGTAATAATAATAATAATAAAAATAAAATAATTGACACAAGGTTAGCAACAGCAAGCGTCATTGTATAAAAAGTTATTTGAAATCAAAGGAAAAACCTTAATATGTTGCCTGAGTTATTCTTTTTGTGGTAGCATTTTGGAGTGGGTAAGTATGTCAACTCCTACGCAAAACGGTATGAGTTCAAATTGCACCCAACGCCAAAACGCATAGAATCTACTTTTCTAACTTAACCATCCTCTCAGCAGTCAGCAAAGAATCGTAGGTCCCTTCCCAAAGTCCACAAAGTTAGATAAGTTGAACAACACACCGATTAAGGTAGCTCTACATAGACTCTGGTTTTTAACGAAAACACCTCTCGTGTAGACTTAAGCTTACGGGATGCCCATACATCCATGGGAGCCTTGCCATCGCTCTGCTGCCTTCCTGAGATACCAAGCAAAACTTGTGTTGGAGGCACAAGTCCCACCTTTGACATGGGTTGAGGCCGATCTAAAACCTCTTACTGTTCTTAGGGTCACAGCACCCAGTATTTATTGCAACTCTACATTGGGTCAAACAAACAGAAGGACCCTTCCCGCGACTTTGGGTTTAAACCACAGCCACTATTACGCTCCCACAATGGGGCCTACCTCAACAAGTCAAGCCCGGACCGAAAACCGGGGGGCTCCTGACTCCCATGGTACCGTGATTTAAGTCCTGGTATGGACTACCGGTGGTCTTGCCGCCAACAAGACCTATGACCGGCAACTTGTAACTGGTCAAATTGTAGCAACTGTCGGTGGCATCATCTTAAGATGTTTCCGATAGCCCAGTAATATGCTTTGCCCCCGCTTTTTATTAGACAACGTCATTAATGGGCGAAGCCTTCACAATTTGGCGGCGGCCCAGATGGCGCTACGGGATAGGCCTCGGCCTTAACCAGTAAGCGTCTCCAGTCAGCTCGATCTTTAGCTATAATAGCTGCCTCCAGTTTCGCACGCTAAGTTGGTTGAGGTCCCTTCCACTTGCGTGTCCCACTTGAGTGGCGGTTTTCCTCTACTGCGCTGTCCCTCGGGGGCGGATTCGAAAATTTTTCGGGCCAGAGCATTGGTGTCCATCCGCTCTACATGACCCAGCCACTTGAGTAGTTTGGCCTTCACTCTTCTGGGTAAGTCGATGTCGATATACAGCCTGTACAGTTCATCGTTGTATTTCCTCATCCATCCACTCACCGTCTCTCAAAGCACTCTCATCCATTTTGACATTGAGGGCCTCTGCGCCCTGGGACAGAACTGGGATTATTAAGGTGTTATAAATATGAGATTACTTTGTTGTTCGAGAAAAGGCTTTGCTAGTCAATTCTTACCCCAAAGAAACAGCGATTGGTAAGAATTATTCTTCGTTTGATCTTAACACTGGTGTCGTTGTCTGAACTAATAGCAGGGCCTAAGTAGACAGAGTCCTTAGCTACTTCAAGATTATATCAACAGAGGGTGACGTTCTGTCCGAAACGTCGGTATTAAGTTTTGCCCTCATAGAACGTTAAAAACGTCTTCGTCGCCTTCCACTCAATATACGCGAAACCGCCAGTAACATCAATATCATCAGCGTTTGCTAATAATTGGACGGACTCTTAAAAGTTCGTGCCTCTTGTGTTGGCGCTTGAGTTTAGCACATCAAAGACCTCGGTGAGTTCTTTACAGACCTTGATGGAGCAGTGTGCGTTCTCCATCGTCATTCTGCACAGACAGGGATGGCAAAACTAGACATTGGCCGGTATAGCTTGTTTCTATAGATGCTGTTCATCTTAAAATCGATGAACAGTTTTGGTAAAACTTCCGAATCTCATTTCTGAGGTAGGATCTCTCAATTTCCTCTACCGCGCGCTTCTCATGCTCCTTCCTTTTCCAACTGAGAAGACTGTATTCATCTCTCTTCTGCTCACAGGGCTCTTGAGCATCTCTAATCCTTCAATGCATCGCCGCTTTGTAATTTGTATGCACCTTGCTTAGTCGCATGTGCCTGCCGTCAAACCAGGAGTTTCGTTGTGGCGATTTTAGCCGTGCGATGTTAAACTTCCTCACAATATTAGCCTGTCTTTGCGATTTTAGGGATGTCCGCAACCGTACCTTGGAGTCGATGTTGACCCCTCGGAACGTTCCTTAATACTGGAGGAGTGCGATGTGCTCGCGATGTGATCAACCTGGTTGGATGGCGGTAATATCTGCTTTGCAGGAGGTCCAGGACCTATGATAGTTGTTCGGCTGCACGTGGCCTATTAAGGAACCTAACATTCCAGGTGCTGATCGATCAGAAATTCGTTGTCTTTGTTTCGTTTTTTTTTTTTTTTTTTTTAAAAAAAACTTAACACTCAAGAGGGTATTGCTACTCTTAAAATGTCGGAGCACGTGTTAAGTTTTTCGGAAAATTGTATAGAGACAGAGAGAAAGATATTTGGGCTCAGTGGTTGTTTCGCTCCATGGGAGGCGTCCAACATTTAATGGGGAGACCAAATTATTAGTGTAAATTGACTTGATGTTGTATTTAGGCAAGCATTCACTCACGTGATTTTAGGTGCCTGAAAAAGTCTTTCGATTACGGCTGGTATTGAACCCCGAACCGTCCGGTTGGCAAGCCAATACACTACCACTTGAGCCAAGGCCACGTTTGGAGGGGTTGTCAACAGTAAACCCGTCCGTATCTCCGGCTTGCTTTTGCTTCGCAACTCATATTTTTCCATGTCAGAGACAGTTCCCCCGGACGCACAACCTCGTTCGGGGATTTGTGCGCTGCCGTTGATCCATTAAGGACTCATACAACACCATCTCTTTCTCAAAACCCTGACTTAGTCTCTGAAATCCTTACCGGCCTGAGCTCCAAATATGTCGGAGTAGCCCGAATATTGTATTCCGGGATTTTACTTCACCGTTGATTCCATCTGCAGAATTCATCCGCTGTCGCGTTTATAGGGCTGCTATTTTTCTCTGCTGGTCAGCACTCGCGCTTATACCATATGTTTGGCAAGCCAAGTCCGGATGGACGTCGATCAGTACCCGATGGTTACCACTTGGAGGTAAAATAAGCACACTTGATGTGTAGAAAACAGTTGCAACACTTGGTGTAGCCAAGTTGACACCGCTCAGTATCTTATTCTCTCTCTTATTTTTTTCGGTCAAAAAGTCTCCAAGTCTCCTGTAACGTGGTATCTGGGTTTATAGGCTTCCTATTTTGATGGCAATTGCCTAAACTCCGAAAAAAGTCAGTAGGGAATAAATCTGGTAAATAGGGTGGATGAGCTAACCTTCATATTTCAACCCTTCTAGCTTCATGTGCGTTAACTATGATGCATTTGGCATTGCGTTATTATGTAGTAGGATTGGACTATACTTTTTTATCAGTGCCACAATTCCTTCACTGCCTAACCTTCGTTTATGTTCCCGTTGGCTTGTTTTTCAACTTGGTTAACCCGTTCCGAATATTTTTGTCTCTACACGAACCCAAACCAAAAGCGAAAGAGGAAATGGTTTTTAAATGCATTTGTGAAAGAATTCCCTTTGTAAGTAAAGCAGTTAACTTATACTACAGAGTGACTTACTCGAACTATAACTTTTTAAAATGCTATAATTTTTTTTATTTTTTGATAAATCTTATTGTGCCAAAGCAAAAAATGTTGGAAAACACATCAATTTTATAATTGTATCAGTAGTTTTCAATATGTCCACTTTTGGGGTGAATAATGTCCTTGAGGCGACCGAAGAAAGCATCGCACGCTGCACGCAAGTGGCTCTGCGGTATTTTGGCCCATTCCCGGCGAAGTTCTTGTTTGAGGTGGTCCAAACTTTGGTATTTTTTAGTGCTAACCTGTTGTTGACATATTGCTCGATAACAAATGGCGACTCATCGGAAAAAAACAAATTCGGCAACTCACCACTTTCGTGCAAGCGTAACAACTCCTTCGCTCTTTCGACTCTAACTTTTTTCTCTTGCGGTGTAAGATCGTGTGCTTTTTGGAACTTCAATGGCTTGAGCCCAAGCTCATTTTTCAGTATGTGTTGCATCCGTTCCAACGATATGTTGAGCTCACGAGGCATTTTTCTTCCACTTTGATGCGGATTTCGCTCAATTCGAGCCTTCACTTTCCGAACCATTTCTGCCGATGTTGCTGTTTTTTATGACCACCTCCATGGGGTTTTGCAACTCTGCCAGTATCACGGTAACGAGCTATGGTTCGAGACACAAATGATTTATTTACGTTGAGGTGCTGGAGGGCTCTAACGATAGCTACTTGTCGTTTTCCAGCCAAATATGTATAAAGCAATCACAATATCATGTTTGAATTCCATCGCGGATAAAAATTTTTCAACACAACTGAGACGCAAATCGTCTAAAAGGCTTGTAAATAATAAAATTATCTGTCATGTGTCGAAATTTGAGCTCACTGTCATGAACGGTTTGGAAATTATAACAGTCTGAAGTTGGTTGCAGTTCGAGTCATTTAGGGTGTAATATCAGGTTTTCCATTAAAGACTGTACATTTTTATTTTGGTAATAAATTTCAATAATTTCTAAACGTTGCTCGTTCAAGTACTGAAACATGACTAAATGGTAGACGTTGACAGGGAAAATAGTAATGACAGTACCCCCCCCCCCTCCGCCCAAAAAGCGGGGTGCTTTCACATTAAAAAAATGTATAGCTCTTAATGTAAAAAACACTGCAGCACTGCACTTTTATTTTCACCGTTAAAAAGGATAGGCTGCAAAAAATTTAACTTTCTTTGAACTATTTGTCTTTTTAAATAAAAAAAACTGTGTTTAATGTATCAGCATTTAAATATTCTCCACGATATCCCTTGCATGGGTGGACGCGCTGGACCCATTTCACGTCGAATGTTTGCCTCTTAGTCATCTTGTTGACATATACCAGGACATAATGTAGGTCCAAGAAAGAGTATAAAAGTGTTAAACCGCAAACATGGAGCGATAGCGGCTTAAATTGACTCTAACGGACTCGGAAGAAGTAGGACCAATGACA
Organism: Volucella zonaria; assembly: GCA_963966105.1. NCBI lineage: Eukaryota > Metazoa > Arthropoda > Insecta > Diptera > Syrphidae > Volucella > Volucella zonaria. Next base: position 134,490,135 of record OZ014534.1, read on the forward strand.
CTTCTGGCATGAAAACCACACCATGCAATTGACCAAATGAGGAAATCTCGCTTATCAACGAAGCCATTTAAAATGTGCCTTGTCACTTAGGACGATTTTTCCGTGAAAATCCGGACCTTCTTCCATCTTCAATAGAGCCTAATCTGCGAAAGCGATATGTAGGATGGTCATTTGGCTTAAGTTCTTAGATCAATACGATCTTATACGGATGTATAGCCAAGTCTTTTCGCAAAATACGACACAGGCATATATGTACTTCTTTAGGTTCGCCGTCTCATTGACACGGCACTCGGAAGAATTATGCAGCGAATTTTTCAGTAAACATACAATTGTTCGTTTATTGGGATGATTATAATATAACGACTACGAAACGTAGTCGTAACAAACTACGAATTTTGATAAAAAAAAATTTGGATAATTGGAACACGTTGTTGATGTATGCTCGTAAACGTTTCCATGATTAAAGGGCAGAAATCTGGAACACAAATATGACTCAAAGATGGTATGCGTGTGCAGCGGCGGTTCGATGAAGTTTGGCGCCCGGCGCAGAATAATAATAGCGCCCCTTATATGTATATATAAATTTCCACATCACCCAGGAGGCCTATTCCTCTATATGTATAAATACAAATTAAAATAGTTCAGATAAGGTTTGTAAACATTTCATGCTTAAGAATAACCAAAAAAATCAACAACGAAAAAATTTTTACGAACTAATAAATATAAATTAAATAAATTTAATACATTCACGCAACTATTGAATAAATAATAAACCATACACACATATTATTGCACTTGCGTGTTTTTTTTGGTAAAAAGCTATTTCCCAGTAAAAGAAAAAAGATGAACAAATTTAAAGCTAAAATTAAATTACGTATGCATTTTACAAGAATAAAGTTTCTTTAAAGAAGTCACAAAAAAATAAAAACTAAAGAACTAAAGTTAGGTATTCCCATAGGCAAGAAAATTTAAAATTAAAAAGAGTGTTGCCTTATTGTGCCTTGAAAATGATCTCACGGGCCTTTATTTTGGCAAAACCTTCCACTGCAAAATTACTGTCACGTTCCGACATAATTTCTTTTTCAATTGAAATCGTTGCCAAAGATACCAATCGGTCCTGGGACATTGAAGAACGTAAGTAATTTTTTATAATCTAAAGTTTGGAAAAAGAGCGTTCTCCTGATGCTACAGTAACTGGTAAAGTTAAAACTATTCTAGGGTATTTGGGAAAAGAGTCTTCATATTTCTGTTGTGAATAAAATTAAAAATGTCTATCGTGGAATCATTTTCATTAATCACAGTTGACAACATAATGATTTTTCGATAAAATTCTGAGCCACTTAAATCGGAACTGCCATTATAAGCTAACATTTTTTGTAATTTGGAACAGTCTTCAGCTGAAACTAAACTTGGATTTGATTTGGGCTTTCCAATATTACGTATATACACCTTGATATAATTCATTGTGCTCTTTTATCTGCTCAAATCTTTCAGAAATTGATGAAATGTCTTGATCTAAAACTTTAAATAAAAATTCTACCTTTCTTGAGGTTCTATAATAAGCTCATCTCTTCCTTCGAAGGAAAACCGAGTTGCCCCTTTTCGGGACTGCACTACTGCGATAGCTGGAAAAGTGCAGAGAACTTATAGATCAACAGCTATGATCCTAGCTTCCTCTAAAAACAAGGAGAATTCTATGAGAAATTGTTTTGCTGAACACAAAATCTCAACTGCCAGCTTGAGGCACATATTCCGTTGTTGAAAGAACTTGCTAGCAATATTAATCCTATCTAAAATTGTGTACCAAATTACAACGCAGCAAATAAATCTATGCCGCCAAGGGACTGGGCCATATTTTTGGATTTAGGGTCGTCAGTTTGTGATTGTTCAACAAGGGCTTCATAAACTTCTCCTAGGCATATGTATAATGGCCTGATCGCATCTATTCTGCTCTCCCATCTGGTCGTACATAGGGATTTTAGTGTCAAACTTATCAGAACCGACCATCTGTTTACAGAGCTATATAAAAAACATATAAACTCTAAACCGTGTCAAAAAGTGCCACTGCGTCAAAAGGGCATTGAACAGTATCAATGATGACTAGATTCAGTGAATGCGAGGAGCATGGGACGAACAAAGCTCTTGGTTCCAGAGCTTTAATTCTAGCTTGCATACCAACATTTTTGCCTTTCATGTTTGCACCATTGTCTTATTTTTGGCTCCGGCAATTTGATAATGCAAGGTTTAACTTTGAAAGCTCACCCAATATTAGCTCAGTTAATTCATATCCGGTTATCTCTTCTTCTGTTCCTTCCTAGTAATATCAGGCGTACAATCTACAATTATCGAAATAATGGTATTTAGCTCGCTTTATTTTGTCTAAAATAGCTTTTACCTCGAAATCAGAGGTTTCTCACTTGAACGGCCTATAAATTGGAGGGGGTGAATTTATTGTTTTGTTTGCAATAACTTCAGGAATCTTCAGCTATCAGGACGAAAACCGGGACATCCTGCATTTAAGTTCGCTTCCATTGTCAGCCATAGGCACAACATTGAAGCTAACAACACGTTCTCTTCTACCTTCTGCATCGAACACGTCTGCCTTAGTTTGTTGGAACCAATTTTATTTGTTGTAAATAACTTCCATTTGCCGCAGATTCGAAACTCTGCTCTATAGGAACTTTAATTTGTTTGTGTTTTCTGTGATTTCAGAAGCACATACAACAAAAAGGCCGAGGATATTAAGTTATAGGTTCGATGAAACAGGGTAGTTTTTTTTGGATGAACTGCAACTGCGTTACTATGCTGTTAAATTTGCGTCCAGAGCACAGCCACAGGCACTGGAAAAGGCTGTAAACTGATGTCAGGTATCAGTGTACATACATTTCATGTGTGTATCATTATTTTAAGGATATAAACGATGAACTGTTCCCTTGTTGGTCAATGGGAAAAAGAATTTCTGTTAGTTTTGAAATGTATTTAAAAACGATGTTTGCAAAGTACTATTTAACGAATCTATATAATCTTGCGCTCGGTGCGGCTGTTCCACTTGCTCCAATGCAAGTCCGCCCTGTGCGTGTGTTCCGGGAATTCCCTAAAGGAAAAATGGACCGCATCTAATGAAAAACCTTTTATACATATCATATATACTCCGCTTCAACTGAATAGGTACAACATTTTTCAAGGGTATGGGATTCATTATTTCCAAATATTGTACAATACGTGAGTTGATCATTCTTGCTGCTAACTGTTTGTCTATGATGTTGCGAAAAAAAATGAAAAAGAATAATTAAAAAATCACCATTATTTTTTCTCTGCCTCTCTTCCAAAGCATTTCGTAAAGAAAAATGAATATTTTTTTATGCGTCAACTGAATAGGTACATGGTTATTAATCGATAAATTAAAATTTTGGAGTAACATGGACAGAGCAAAATCACTTAACAATGCTGAAAAGGCTGAAATCAACTTACTTAAGGAGCAAGGTTTACCCGTACGTGCTATTGCTATAAAAATTAATAAAGCTTTAATGTGATCTATTCGTACTTGAGGAAAAAACATGAAGGGAGGTAATAAAACGGCAACAACAGCGGCTGATAGAAGAGCAATATTAAGTCCTGCTTAAAATTCCTGCGACTCAGCTGCGAAAATTAAGCAAAAAACTACTGCTAAGGACTGACACGAATAGAATCTGTAAATTTTAATACGGGCTATACTTCCAATGCTTAAAAATTGCAATTTCATTGTGTACCCAAATTAGCCTGCATATTCTCTAGTTTCAGTTAGTTATTGACTTTAGTTATAAAATATGAGTCAAGAGGAACGCCGTAAAAAGATCATCGACAAATGGCTCGAAAATACTTCGCGTCCAAACCATTTCATCGCAGAAAATTTAAACATAGCACGCACTACAGTGGATTCTGTTATTAAACGATATTTGGAGATGTTGACAGTTAAGCGAAAACAGAAAAGTGGAGCACATGATACAAATTTGGACAGGACAATAGTGGGTACCATCGTAAAAAACCGGACGATGTCATCCAGAGATGTTGCTCGGAAATGTAATACCTAAAAACACAAAAAAAACAAAAAATACCAAAAGTTACTGAAAAGCAAAAAAAGTTATAAAAACACGAGCCCGAAAGCTATACGAGTTGATCGGCAACAAGAAAGCGTGCTTGGTTTCGGATGACGAAACTTATGTCAAAGCCGACTTTACTACTCTTCCAGGTGCTCAGTTTTACAACTCGTTTGAAGCTGAGATTCTTCCGCAATCAACAACATCGATTGGGATGGAAAAATTCGGGTCAAAATATCTCGTTTGTCAGGCCATTTGCCAATGTGGCCACAGAAGCTCATAGTTTATTACAACGGGAACAATTAACGGAGAAGTGTACATTAACGAGTGCCTAAAAAAACGGTTGATTCCTTTCTTAAACAAACACAAGGGTTCAACATTATATTGGCCAGATTTAGCTTCAGCTCACTGTGCTCATGCGACGTTGAGCTTTCTTGTTGCTAAAAATGTTGACTTTGTCCCAAAAGACATGAATCCACCCAATGTTCCACAGTGCCGTCCCATTGAAAGGTATTGGGCTTTGGTCAAAGCTAAATTGAGGAAAAGTGAGCACTGTGCAAAGGACGTAAAAGATGTTAGTGCTAAATGGAAAAGAGCGTTCAAAAAGATCACGGATGTAACTGTCACCTACCTTATGAAGGACATTCGAAAGAAGTTGAGGAAAGAATGGGAACCCAAATAATTTTTTTTTATTTTTTGTAATTGTGATAAAAACAGAGTTTCAAAGCAAATAAAAAAAAATTTACGTGAAGTTTCCAAATTTTACTCATTTCAGTCCTTAGTGTTTCCACAGTTAGAAGAGTGATTAAAGGTGCCAATCATCTAAAACGCCTGAAACCTCAAAAAAAAAAAAAACACCACTAAACCATCAGCGGAAGTGTATGCGGTTGGACTTTTCGAGGCACCATATGACTTGGAAAGAACAATGGCGTTACGTGGTTTTCTCAGATGAAAAGAAGTTCAATTTTGATGGACCTGATGGATTTCACTGTTATTTTCATGACATGAGAAAAGACGACGTTTTTTAGCGCCGCATCATAACCGAGAAGGTGGTGTTATAGTATGGGGAGCAGTTAGCTACTATGGAACTGTTGAGCTTGAGTTTCAAACAGCAAAAATGACTGCAATATCGTACGAGGGAATACTGTAAAGGAATTTCCCCAAATTTTGCGATATTTTTGGGCGCATAAAATGGAAATTTGGAAGAGAGCAAAATGTGGAATTGCTTCAGTGGCCACCGTACTCACCGGACTTGAACCTTATGGAAAACGTGTGGGGATAGTTAGTCCGAAAAGTGTACGAGTCTGGCCATTAATTTGAAGACAGAGAATCTCTTATTGAAGCCATTAAATTAGCCTGGAGGGAAATTTCACTGGATTACTTAAAGGCTCTTTACGATTCCATGCCGGACCGAATTTTTGAAGTAATTATGAATAAACGAGCTAGTACCCACTACTAGAATTAACCAATCAAATGTTTAGATTAAGAAAAACTTGGTTGTTTCATTCTATTAACAGCTTTTTGTAATTTCGTTATTAGTACCTATTCAGTTGACGCAAAAAAAAAAATATGCATTTTTCCATATACACCCTGACTGACTCGAACTGCAACCAACTTCAGAGTGCTATAATTTCCAAACCGTTCATGACAGTGAGCTCAAATTTTGACACATGACAGATAATTTTATTATTTATAAGCCTTTTAAACAATTTGCGTCTCAGTTGTGTTGAAAAATTTTTATCCGCAATGGAACTCAAACGTGATAGTGTAAGCAATATTTAGCTGGAAAACTACAAGTAGCTATCGTTAGAGCCCCCCAGCACCTCAACGTGAATAAATCATTTGTGTCTCGAACCATAGCTCGTTGCCGTGATACTGGAGGTGGTCATAAAAAAACAGCAACATCCGCTGAAATGGTTCGGAAAGTGACGGTTCGAATTGAGCGAAATCCGCGTCGAAGTGGAAGAAAAATGGCTCAACATATCGTTGGAACGGATGCAACACATACTGAAAAATGAGCTTGGGCTTAAGCCATTGAAGTTCCAAAAAGTACACGATCTTACACCGCAACAGAAAAAAGTTAGAGTCGAAAGCGCGAAGGAGTTGCTACGCTTGCACGAAAGTGATGAGTTGCCAAATTTGGTTTTTTCCGATGAGTTGCCATTTGTTATCGCGCAATATGTCAACAAACAAAATGACCGAGTTTACTTACCAGAGAGGTCCTTCGAAAATTTACACCTTCGGACGGCCACCAGAAAGCAGGCAGCACCGATGGAGATGGTCGCTCTCCACTCGTATTTTTGGACCGTGGCGTCAAAATTAATGCGATCGTATACCGTGAAACTGTGTTAGAGGCAGTATTGAAGCCTTGGGCAAACAATCATTTCGATGGAAGACCGTGGACATTTCATCAAGACTGTCACCGTCTCACAAAGCGCGCGTCAACCAAGATTGGTTAAAAAACAATGTTCCACACTTCATTTCCACAATGGATTGCAAATTATCGGGATGCAAATCCGTTGGATTTCTCTGTCTGGGGTATTTTGAAGGCGAAGGTTGGAAACTAAAAAATACCAAAGTTTGGACCACCTCAAACAAGCACTTCGCCGGGAATGGGCCAAAATACCGCAGAGCCACTTGCGTGCAGCGTGCGATGCTTTCTTCGGTCGCCTCAAGGACATTATTCACCCCAAAAGTGGACATATTGAAAAATTGTATCAGCAACATTTTTTGCTGTGGCACAATAAAATATATCAAAAATAAAAAAATTATAGCATCTCAAAAACGACTTAAACCCTGAATCTCGAATTATCTTCTCCACAAAATAAAAGAGAAAAACAAACTGAGATTAAAATTGCAAAAAACGCCCAACAATTTGAATTTAAAAAAATCAGTATAAAACAAGTATAAAGTAATTAAAAAAGAAATTCCAATTTGTCGGAATGAATTTTACCGATTGCAATTCACTTCCGCGAGAGGAAATATCAAAAATGAATGGAAAATTGTGAGTAATATTCTCAATAAAACATCGGTTCGGAGTAAAACTTCTGTTATTCGTGTTGATGGTTGTCTAGTGACTGATAAACTAGCCATTGCGGATGCTTTTAACAATTACTTTACAAATATAGCAGAAAGTTATAAATTATCTGGTCAGCTTTTTCAACGGCCATGTTGCAATTCGTTATTACAGCCAGAACAAACGTGTTGCAACTCCTTTATAACCGATGTCCTGTCCTATATTATTAATCGATGTGTTCTAGAAGGTGTTTTTCCAGAAGAACTTAAGTGTGCTGACGTCGTACCGCTTTTTAAAAAGAGTTCCACGATAGAAATGAGTAATTATAGGCCAATATCACTACTTCCAGCAATAAGTAAAATCTTTGAGAAACTAGTTAAAACTAGAATGCTTAGCTTTCTTAAGATGACCGAATTTTTTCATACGACGCAGTTCGGTTTCCAAAAAGGCAGGTCAACAGAAGATGCTCTTCTTGAGTTTTGTGGTAGAATCATGTCGAACCTTGATAAGAAAAAGTGTACAGCTGGGTTATTTATTGATATTTCGAAAGCTTTTGACATGGTCGACCATGGCATTCTTTTTCAAAAACTTGAAAAAGCAGGTTTTTTATAATTTACTCGCGCCTAAGGGGCGATACCCTTTTACTGTTGCCAGGGCGCGTGCGGAAAGATAGAAGGAGGAGAAAGGAAAGCATTGTTGCGATATAGTGGTTTGAAACACAGGTGTGTTTGGTTTCGATATTGACTCTCCAGGGATGGGGGAGTCGGAATAGGACGGAGAGATTTTCTTCACTCGGGGTGATTCAGGTTGTGGATTTAATGGTTGAAGCGATTGCTAGTACCACTACACCACGGCCACAAAGGGTAAAAGTTGATGAAGTAAAGAGTAATGCTCTTTCCCTTAATTTAGGAGTGCCCCAATGCTCAGTCCTAGGGCCAATTTTATTCCTTATTTATATCAACTCCCTTATTTCACTTAGTTTCAAAGGAATTCCTACAGATTTTGCAGATGATGTTGGTTCTCATATGGCTCAATTAGCCGCCTTGACCTATTATGCAAGTTGAATTCCGACCTTAGTATTTTAAGATGTTGGTTTGCTGCTCACAAATTGGTTATAAGCCCGAAAACCAAGATTATGTTTTTTAGTTTTTCGCCTGTTCCTGATTGCAATGTTGATATTTTTTTTCATTCAACTGATTGCCAAAAATTCGAGCATTTAACATGTGACTGTGCATTTGCTGCTTCTCCAGTTACTTTTAATGATGACTTGAAATGCAGCGATAAATGTTTTCCGATAGAAGTTGTCGACAAGTTCAAATATTTAGGCCTTATCATTGACCCAAACATGAGCTTCGGTAAACATATAGATGTTCTAAGAAAATATTTCCGCTGTACGCTCAGACACTTCTTCTATTTGAGCAATGTATTTTCGACAAAGTTGCTAAAAACCATTTACTATGGGCTTTTTCAGTCGAGATTACAACGTGGAATAGCATGCTGGGGTGGTACATATAGGAATAAAATACAATCTATTTTAACTCTTCAGAAATATGCTCTTCGAATTCGAAATTCTGTGAATTACTTAGTATACATATGGAATTTTAATAAAGTAAACTAAAAACTAAAAAAACTGTTAAGTTCTGAAATTCTTGCAAAACTACTCGTATTATCCGGTTACAGTATCGAAAAATTCCGTGACTTAAAAGACTGAAAATGAAATCAATTTAAACTTAGAATGAATACTAAATACATGAGGAAGAGAGCCTCATCCCGGTGCATCGTAGCTAGTTTCTAAGCTGGAAACAATCTTGTGAAGAGTTCAAAACTTATACAGACTTTGCCATGTTAATTCGCTTAACCGTTGCCCTGTTTACGTGTACAGAAAAAGAAAAATGAATTAAACTAAAGTAAACAAAAGCTGTCTAGATGTAACGTTTAATTTAAGTTTTATTGAATTCGCGATCTTTTCTGTCGCATGTTAAGATAATTAAAAAAGAAATATATATATATATATAACCTAAGCCTTAACATAAACTAAATATTTCATTTGTTCATATTTCTATCCATATAGAAATAAAAAGGGGAGTCTTCGGAACTCTTTTATACTAAACTTACAAAAGGAACTTGTAAGTAATATATCTGTTATGATGAATATTGAAAGATAGCGAAATTACTTTCTCTGGATATTGAATGGGGCTACCATTGCTTGAGGATGGGGAGCATGTGTGGGATGCGGTGGTCGTGGTAAATGTGAATGTTGATGGTGCATTATTGGTGGAGGAATATGATGCTGCGGATGTTGTAGAGGATGTTGCTGCAGATGTTGTTGCGGATGTTGTTGTGGGTGTTGTTGTGGATGATGTTGTGGGTGCTGTTGTGGGTGCTGTTGTGGATGTTGTTGTGGATGGTGTTGCAGATGTTGTTGTGGGTGTTGTTGCGGCGAATGCAAATGGTGATGAGGATGGCCAGAGAGAGGATGATGATTTGGCGGAAGTATATTACGCATTGGTGGTGGGATATTGCGAATATTGTGCAAATCTGGTGGAGGAGGCCCACGCAGAAAAAATTGTGGCGGGGGACCGCTATGTACCATTTTATGTGATGGTGGTGGAAGCGAAATTGTCATATTTGGTGGTGGCACACTAAATTGATGGGGTACTGTGGGTGGAGGTCCAGTTCTTGTGAGCGGTGATGGAGGAAGACGAACAAATGCAGTTTGCCGGATTCCGGTGAAGCCAACAGGAGATTGGCGAGCTGCCGCACTAACTGACACAAATCCAGTCGTGAATTTCGGAGAAAGTACTTGAGGAGGTGAAATATGCGGTGACATTTTAGGGGATGCGGGTTTCTGCACCTGAACTTCAACACAAGGTTTAAACGATGGACTATCGTGCCTGACAACTGGTGGAACTTTGCCAAGTTTAGGGGACATATATTCCCGGTTTGCCTCTTTCTTAACAGAAGTCCCTGTTGGTGAAGCCATATTTAAGGGAGACAGAGTCGTTGCCGTTGTAGTGTTGATGTTAGGTGTTGATGTTGATGTTGATGTTGGCGTTGGGGTTGGCGTTGCCGCTGTTGTGACAGTAGCTGTTGTTGCCGATGTCGGTGTCGTCGTTGCTGTTGTTGCTGCTGCTGCTGCTGCTGCTGTTGTTGCCGTTACTGTTGCTGGTCCAACTCCAGGTGCAGGTGCTGCTGCACTAGCATTTGGTGGTACTAATTTGGGATTAAGTAGACGAGGCGGAATAGGGTTTTCCATTTGTGATACGTACATAGAATGGACAACTGCATCGAAATGAAAATAGAACAAAGGGGTCGGTGTCGGAGGCCTTAGATAAACTGGTTGTTCTAAGTTTGCTGGAGGTGAACCAGTTGGCGGCGGAGGTGGTGGTAGATTATCCAGCTCAGGATCAATTTTAAAATCAATTTCTGTTGTAACAGGATCCTCCTCAATCTTCGATTCTAATTTCCTTATTTCCGCTTCTTTGTCCGACTTCAAACCGTGCTTCTTGCGTAAAGCTTTCAATTTTCTTCGAATTTTCGAATCTATGGCTTTTCGGTCCTCGTCGCCACTGTCACGATTTGGAAAGATGCCATCCTCGAAATAAACCTTCTTTTTAAGTGCTTTCCTAGGAATGTCAAAAAATATTTAATCAACATCGTCATTGAGTTTAAAAGAATTGTTACTTACTCATCTTCTTCTGCAGATTTCTTCAGAATTCCTTTCATTGAACCGTCAGTGCCTTTACTAAGTCTTAGAACAGCGGAGGCGATATGTCTGTTGCTAACCTCTTCTTTCCATGAAACCTCGGAAATTTTCTTTACTTTAGATTTCTGCTTTTCATTTGCAACGATCTCTTGTTTCACCTCTACAACTACTTCAGGTGCTTCTGGCTTTTCCTCAATAGGCTTAATGGTAACCATGTCCAGGCTTGGCACTATTTCGAGAACGTTTCCTTTTTGGACTGCTACTGCAGCAGCTTTTGGCAATTCTTTCAGCAACGACGAAGGCTGTTGTTGTTGAGTGTAAGGCTGTTCATCGTAGAAGAAATTTGAATTGGTCATTCCCGAACTAATTGTCGGTATATTTGAATAGCCCTGCTGATCTGTAGTGTTGACATATTGATTAGCATAGTTCATGTGATGGTAGTTTGTCGGTGGGCCACCTGGCTGAGGTGGTAGAGACATATAGCCGTATGTGCTGTAATTGTATCCACTGTAAGGATTTTGAGTTACACTATCGTGATTGGAGTTATTGAGTACGATATTAATACGAGCATCGAGCGAAATCCGATTTGACGTGTCGGGATAGTAGTAAGAGTCTTGAGGAAAGTACGAAGAGCAACTAGTGCGTTGGCTGTCGTACTGAAAAGGTGGTGATATCGATTGTGAGCGTCGTCTAACAGGAGAAATACTATGACTTCGAGAAGAACTCCTTTGCATTGGTGGCGATGGTGGTTTAAAAGGTAAGGGAGACCTGGAAAACGTTCTGTCATACGAGGTGCTTCGCGATCGTCTTCGGACAGAAACTCCCGGCGATGGCGATCTTGAGCGAGAATGCGTGCGGCCTTTGCGTGGAAATGGATCTGGTCGTCGTCTACGCCGTAAAGGTGAACGACTGCGACTACGACTTCGTCGTCCTCTATAGCGGGCTGTAACAAAATTTATTTTTGTCATATTAAACTCACGAAATAAAGAACAACTTTAGTATAATTTACTCACCAGCTCCTGTTCGTCTCGGTTGAGGTGATGAAAAACGTCCACGCCTACGTGGACTTACCGAAAGCGACCGTACTCTCGGTCTAACAATCCTTGTTCTTGATGGTGATCTACTGTCATGTCTGCGATACCTTTCCATGGATCGCCTATCTTCACTTGATCTAGAATTATTCGTGTCAATCATTGGTTTCACAATAGCCACTTCTTTAGGTGGTTTTGCTAGCAGTTTATCAGTGAAGTCGGCATCTTCCTCCTGCTTAAGTGGTTCAATGATGGCTGTTGCCAAAGTGGTGGCCACTTTCGCTTTGGGACGTTTCATTGGGGAAATCGTTAATTTAATTGCTTCTCGATTTGCATCAAATATTTTAGCATCTTCGACCTCTGGTTGTTTTGCCTCATCGATTGTTGCCTCCTGCATAGTCGGCACGAACTGAGGCTGTACTGACAGATTTTCACAACTGCTCTTTGTCGAATCAACACCCGAATCCGTGGTAGTGACGTCTTTCGCGTACTTTTGCAGAATTAAATTCTTTTCTTGAAGTAAAAGACTTTCCATTTTTCGTAGCTCTTCAACAATTTCATCACCTGAATCATAATTTGCTCGCATACTTTGTATGTTGGCGAGATTCTCCTCTAATCGTTGAATTTTCTTAAAATCACTTGCTACTTTGTTGCTTCGCTTGTTTTTCTTCTTTATAGATTCATCAGAATCATTGCTGTCATCAGAGGACGATGACGATGAAGAACAGGAGCTTGAAGAAGAAGAAGACGATGAAGTTGAAATAGTTGAAGTGGTTGATGTTGAGGAGCTGTTACTATCTTTCTGATCCGTGGATTCCGAATCGACATGGGATACATCGGTTTCCGGAGTTTTATCTTTGTTTCTAACCTTTGTGATATCAACTCCAGACTCTTCAACACTGCGAATAAATTGATCGTATAATTCTTGCATGCCAAACAGAACTTGCTTTTGTGTTGATTCAGGCTTTTTTATTTTAGGCGGTGTTAACGATTCCATTTCTTTGGTGTCTATTAAAGAAACAGCAGCAATGTTTTCTTTTGGTATAACTTTAGTTTCTTCTACTTCTTGCGGTTGTTCCTCTAAAGGAGGTGGACTTGGGTTAACCAAAAGTGGCTTCTCAAATCCATCATTTAATTTCATATGTTCTAAAGCTGGTGATATTTTCGATACGATTGGCTGATCGATTTTCGAGCATGTAGCAGATTTTTTTAATTCAAAACGTCTTTTGGGTGTTGAACTATCTTGATTCGACATGAAATCCACCTCATTCTCCCAGTTATCCATGTAATCATCAGTGTCTGGGCTTTCATCAGCCTTGACATCTTTGCTTTTCTCCCACATTTCATTCATTCCCTGATCGAAAAGTTCTTCATCTTCATCTTCGCCTTCAAGTTCACTAGCAAATGAAAGTCTTTCAGCTTTCACCTTTTTGTTTTTAGATTTTGCCACCCTTTTAAGCTTTTCCAATTCTTTTGAATGCTTCATTTTGAGTTTTGTCAATGACTCTTTACTTTTAGATTTAGATTTTAACCTTGGTGGAGTTATTGAACATGTTAGTCTGTCGGAGGATTCAGATAGTCCGAGCGATGCTGAGCGTTTTTCTAACTCCTTATTGTCTGTTTCTTTCAATTTATCTAGAGAAACATCGCTTGCACTAGCAGTGACCTGTAGTGTTTTATTTTTAAGCACAGCTTTGGGCTGCTTGTCTTTTGCGGGATTTAGTTTTCTTTTTGCCGTTTCATCTAATTCTTCGGCAAACATGTCAAAAATATCTTTAGATGGTGATGATTGCCTTTTAGTTTTATTCTCATTATTAACTGCTTTTCCATTAGAGGTTGTAGGTTTAGATTCTTCTGCTGGTAAAATTTTATCTTTCTTTTTACAATCATCTGACAATATCTGTGCTTTCTCAGGGTCATCGGTAGAAGTATGTTGTTTCTCTTGTGATACGTCTCTTTTTTCACTTGAAAAATATGGCTTTTGTGATCCTGGTCCAATATCTTTGCGCTCTTTCGAAAGAACTGATGGTTTATGCGATTGAGATTGTGATCGGATATCAATTTTCTTTTCAACCTCTTTATGGTCTTGGCTGTCGCCAATGAATTTCTTTTCACTATTTTCATTATCAGCTGAACCAGCTTTCAAAACCGATACATTTAGTGGCTTTTCTGGTGTGTATCTGGATGTATCCTTAGATATAGATTTATTTCTGGATCTCGATCGCCTTCCTTTGGAATTTGATCTGTCGATATCTTTTTCCACTTGCTTTCGCAATCTGTCTGTTGAACGGGTACTAGAGCGTTCATATTTTTCTTTAGATAGTGACCCAGACGGTGCAAAATCGTCTGTTTGGTGATCCAATGAGTGAGAGCGTGACTGTTTCTCATTTTCAAGAGCTTTATCAGAACTTTTATCATTTCTAGACCTATCTCGTGTAGCGAATGGATTTCGTTTTTCAGGACTTAAAGCACGATTAGGTGATGATGATCGTGATCGTCTCTGTATCGGTTTTCCTGTAAAAGGATTGAGTTTTTCTTTCGAGAAAGATTGCCTCGGTTTTGAAATTTCTTCCAACCGCTTCTCCGACAACACATTTTTCTTTTCTATTTGAATAAGCGGTGCCTTATTCTTGAAATCAAACTGAGAAGTCCGTTCTTTTGTTTCGAACGAGACGAACCGTTCCATTGGAATAGGAGGGGTTGAACCACTTTGCGAATCATCAGAAGATAATCGTTTATTTGAGATAGGAGACTCATCTTCTGCATCTGATTTGATTTCTTGCTTTGGGGTGACTAGAAGACAATTGTCAATTCCCTCATATTGATTCCCCGTTTTTGCTGGAGATGCATCTTTATGGGCATCCATGTTGATTATAGTTTTAAGCTCAGATTTCCTTCTTAGTGGGGTCTCGTTGGAGTTTCGAAGCTTTCTTATCAGATCCATTGGATTTGGGCTAAATGATTCATTCTCCGATTTGCTAGGCGAAGATTTTCCTGACCTCTTCTTCTTCTTCTTCTTTTTGTTTTTACGAGATTTTTTACGACTACCCTGCGAAGAGTTATCGCTTTCCTTTTCATTTGATTTCTTTTCGTCGTTATTCATTTTCTTGTAGCTTCTCGGCGGTGTTACAGACCGAGGTTTCGGTGACACTACCGGCTGATCCCAGTCTTCGTCTTTTTCTTGTTTGATCACCTGTAACAATGGTTTCTCCTCAATTTCTGATTCCGAATTAGACTCTTTGTCCTTCGCTGTTTTTTTCTTAATTACTTTTGCTTTATGTTTCTTTTTCGATTTTTTCTTCGATTTAGTTTTGCGCGCTTTTTTCTTCTTTGATTTTTCATGAGATTTAGCTTTTTTGTGTTTGCTTGTCTTTGATTTCCTCTTCTTTTTTGCGGCTTTATGTAATTTTTCAATTCCCTTCTCTATTCCAACGTTAAGGGTTGATGCGTTGAATGCGTATGAAAGAGACGGTTCCGTCTTCGTCCATCTAAAGAGTAAAATAATTTATTTTGTACAAAAATGTCATTTGAACATTCAGAATAATAAATTGGCCAAACACAGCCGATTGCACGAAAACAGAAATCTAGTTTGACACACGATGCTATTTGCGGTTTATACATTTTGATATGGAATCCAGGAGAGAAATTTTGATTCTCAAATGAAAACGAGAAGCAAAATTTTGATACTGCAAAAATGAGGGGAAATGGTTTTACGTCAGACCAAACGAAAACGACATTAGACAAAGTTGGTTAAAGAAATTACATTTTGTTTTAACACTCCTCGCTGTGCCTACTGGTTAACTATAGTCTACTAAATTAACGATGAGCGTGTATCAAGCTTGGCTGAGCACTCGGAACTGCTCTTGCTCATTCGGGTAAACTTTAACGTTGGAGTGACAAACAGAGTGAGTATTGGTGGAAAACCATCAGATTGCCCATGTGCATATTCAACTGTATTAGGGAGTATAGTGGAAGAAGCAACTGGTAATCAAGGAGAGCTGAACAAAATGTATGCTGTCATCAAAAAAGTACATTCAACTCCGACACCTTAGACAGAACGTAACAGTGGACAACTACAATTTTTGAGCGGTAAAGGAATTTATCAACCTATGCTTTGAAATGAATTCCAGTAATGAGATAAGCGTGGAGATTAAGCGAAGAATAGTTCTTGCCAACCGATGTTTCTACAAGAACGACAACAATGACTTATGAACTGGGCAGAGGCATGAATACTCTCAAGAACGAATAGATACTCTTCTTATTGCTTTGAACTTGGAAGAGGACGTACAATGAAGGACTATATCCGCTGTACGGTAACACGGGGTCAGAAAGTTTCGCTTACATGGATTAAAATGGATAAGACATGTAGATTGAAATGACACCAGTACACCAGCCGTTGGGGCAACGCAATATGGTATAGGAAAAGTTTACCTAAGATGGCGCGAGTTGGAAAGAGACCTAAAGTGAGGTCTTCCTCTACTGCGTTGTCCCTCCGTGTTAAATTCGAAGACTCTGGCCCGACCATTGGTGTCCAATCGTCCTGGGCCCCCGCCCAATTATCAAGGCTTCGCCCATCAATGACGTTGTCTAATAAAAAGCGGGGCAGAGCATATTACTGGTCTTATCGTAAACATCTTCAGATAACGCCTCTGAAGGTTGCTACGATTTGACCAGTAACAAGTGGCCGGTCATAGGTCTTGTTGGCAGCTGGACCACCGGTAGTCCATACCAGGACTTAAACCACGGTACCATGGGAGTCAGGAGCCCCCCGGATTTCGGTCCGGGCCTAACTTGTTGAGGTAGGCCCCCTTGTGGGAGCGTCATGGTGGCTGTGGTTTAAACCCAAATCGCGGGAAGGGTTTTCCTTTGGTTTAACCCATTGTAGAGTAGCAAATAAGTACTGGGTGCTGTGACCCTAAGAACAGTAAGAGGTTTTAGGTCGGCCTCGACTCATACCAAGGGTGGAACTTGTGCCTCCAACACAGTTCCGAATTGGTATCAAAGAATTGACGGAGAGCGATGGCAAGGCGTATCCTTGCTCCCTATGGATGTATGGGCATCCCGTAAACATAAGCTCTACATGACAGGTGGTTTACGTTAAAAGTCAAGAGACGTTCTGTCCATTCGTCCTAGCCATCGCAGGCGACTGTCGCTGTACAGCTGTAAAGCCCGTGAACAGAAACGGAACCAAATGGTTTTTGAAGGATTTTTCTCTCGAAACGACTGAGGATATCTTCATACGCTGTCTGTATAGTCCACGCTTCAGCGCCATAGAGTAGGACTGGAATGATTTAAGTCTTACGAGGGTTGTCTGAAAAGTTTCCGACCGCAACGTAAAGATAGCGGCACTCGTTAATAAAAGTTAGTGAATGCTAGTTGTGCATCTTTTGACAGTTACTTACCGAAGTTTCAGTCATTTTGGAAGCGCCGTTTTTAGTTGACAGTCGTTTGAGTGAGTCGATGTAAGTGTTTTTTGTGAAAATGGAAAAAATTGAGTATCGAGCTGTTATTAAATTCTTGGTTTTGAAAGGCAATACGCCTACGCAAATCAAAAATGAGTTGGACTCTGTGTATGAGGACTCTGCACCATCATTAGTGAAATTATGGGCTGCTGAGTTTAAACGTGGCCGTAAGAGCTTGGGAGATGATGCACGTTTGGGACGTCCAAAAACTGCAACCACTGACGATAACATTGCTAAAGTTCACCAAATGGTGTTAGACGAGTGCCGAATTAAAATGAGAGAGATAGTAGAGGTTATGAAAATGTCCCAAGAACGTGTTTGTTACATATTAAATCAAGATTTAGGCATAAGAAAGCTGTACGCGCGTTGGGTGCCACGTTTGCTTACGTTGGACCAAAAACATGTTCGAATGAACATTTCCAACGCTCTGTTGGCGCAGTATAGGCGCAATAAATCCGAGTTTTGGCGCCGATTAAATACTGTATATGAAACTTGGTTACACCATTATACGCCCAAAACAAAAATTCAGTCAAAACAGTGGACTGCAAAGGGCGAGCCGGCTCCAAAAAAAAGCAAAAACTGTTTTTTCGGCTGGGAAAGTGATGGCGACTGTTTTTTGGGATAGTAAAGGAGTTATCTTAATCGATTATCTTCAAAAAGGAAAAACCATTACAGGAACATACTACGCATCATTACTTGCCAAGCTGAAGGCAGAAATTGCGGAAAAACGGCCACATTTGCAGAAAAAGAAAATCCAGTTTCACCAAGACAACGCGCCGTTTCACATCACAGTGGTTGTCATGGCGACTGTAATCCATGAATTACAGTTTGAACTGCTTGACCACCAGTCTTATTCACCAGATCTAAAAACTGCGTCCGGAGGACAGAGATTTTCGTCAAATGAGGAGGCAATCACCTTCGTGAACAATTATTTTGCAGAGAAAAACGCCAAGAACTATTTGGACGGGTTAGAAAGATAGGAGCATTGCTGGGAGAAGTGTGTAGAGTTACAAAGTGACTATGTAGAAAAATAAAAAAAAATTTTCAGAAAAAATGTCTTGTATCATTGTTCGGAAACTTTTCAGACAATCCTCGTATATAGAGTATCCTTAGTTTTTGGAATAGCAACTTACTACTTAATTGCCTTCTTTGCCCAAAGAAACAGCGATTGGTAAGAGTGATTCTTCGTTTTATTTCTGCTGAGGTGTTGTCGGTAGAATTTATAGCAGAGTTGAGATAGACAACGTTCTTCACTACTTCAAAATTATAGCTATCGACTGCAACGTTCTATCCAATGCGTCAATCTTGTGTATCGCCACTTGTTGACCGCTAAACCCATTTTCGCAGTTTCCGTTTTGATACTAGCAAACGCACCGTTGACAACCCACTAAGTTATGCCAATTGTGGCAATATCATCGGCGTACGCTCGCAGTTGTACAGACTTTTGAAATGTTGTACCTCCAGTGTTCGCTAAAACTTTTTTCACATCAAAGGTACCGTCCCAAGCCGTTCGTCAACAACCGGATTGATCCATACCAGTGTGGCTGCAGGCCAAAAAAGTCCAACATCGACCAAATATTTACACTACGGCAGATCTTTGAAAAAAATCCATGAGCTCCAAATCAATACACACCACCTATTCATCGCTTTTAAGGCCGTGTATGACAGCATCTATAGAGACGAGCTATACGGAGCAATGTCTAGTTTTGGCATTCCTACCAAATTCGTCTGCTTATGCCGGGAAAGAACTCACCGAGACCTTTGATGTCAAAAAATGATTTAGACCAAGTGATGCGCTGTCATGATATTTCTTTAACATCATTCTTGAAAGAATAGTGGGAAACTCATGCGCCAACATAATCGGCACAATCTTTCAAAAGTCTGTCCGATTAGACACAATCGAAAGAAAGCAGCGTGACGTCAGTGGCGCTTTCGCGAACATTAACGCTGAAGGATCGAAGATGGGTTTGACGGTCAATGAGAGCAAAATCAAGTAAATGCTGTCAACCAGAAAGGACACCCAACCCCGATGCATCGGACAGAACGCCACCCTTACCAAATATAACTTTGAAGTAGTTAAGGACTTTGTCTACCCAAGCTCTGCTTTCAATACGGGTAACGACCGGATGACGACACCAGCGCTGAGATCAAACGAAGCATAACTCTTGACAATCGCAGCTTCTTTGACTAAGAAGGCAATTGACTGGTAAAGCCCTCTATCGCACAAATATAAGTGACCCTATATAAGACTTCATTAATCCTAGCTCTATGGCGCAGAGGCATGGACTGTATCAAAAATGGATGAGGGTCCTCTTGGCTGCTTTGGGAGGAAAATTCTTCGGGTTATTTTCGGTCCCTTCTGCATAGACGATGATTGGAGGAGAAGATACAACGACCGACTGTTCTGGCTGTGCAGCGTGATCAACTTACCCAGAAGAGTGAAGGTCCAACGACTAACATGACTGGGTCGTGTAGAGCGGATGGATACCAATGGATACCAAAGTCTTCGAATTCCCGTCTCTGTCCCCGAGGGACAGCGCGGTAGAGGACGACCGCTACTCAGGTGTCGCACGCAAGTGGAAGGGGACATCAGCAAACTTAGCATGCGAAACTGGACGCAGCTGGCTGGAGACGTTTGCTCGTTAAGGCCCAGCTCCAACCCGGACTGTAGCGCCAGTTTAAGTACGTAAGTAAGTAAGTAAATTGGCGCAGTTGATAGGGTCTACTTTTTTGTTGATCGGCGAAACGATACTGAGATATCAATCAGGCATACATTCTTCTGCCCAGATATGACTTGGTATATGCTCTCCACAAAGTAATTTGCAGCAGCTTTAAATACCTCGGTCGGTAAGCCGTCCCACTGCGGGGTATTTAACGAGCAAACATGGCATAAACTTCAATTTTTTATTTGACAGCAAATAAAAAAGAAATGCAGACTTCAAATGAAATACCGTAATTATTAGAAAAACATAACAGCATGTTAATCTGTCAAGCCAATTGTCAATAGCGACATTGCAAAGTTGAGTGTTTATGCAAGTTCACATGTGCAGTTTGAAAAGTAAAAAAACTACATTCGACATCTTCGCCGTGGTATATTTTTTCATTAAGTTAATTGAGCAATTTTTGAAATGGAATCCGTGTTTGAAGGTTTATGCTAAATAAATAAAAATTATTAAATGTTGTACTATTTGTTGCTGTATTGTGTGTTGGCGAACATAGGTGATGACAACTTTCCAGTAGTTGTTTTTCTACTTAACCACTAAGTTAAACGGAAGATTTGTTTATGTTCCCGAGTAGTCCCAGATTTGAATTTTTTAGAAACTTGTACCTTAATGTAACTAATATTCCGTGCAAAAAAGCTTAGCTGAACATTTTTGCTCTTTTCGGCGTTATTCCGAATTTTGTGAGTCTTTTTATTTTTTTTTTCGATTTGTTATAAATACATAAAATGTGGAATTGTGCAAATCTATTCGTCATCGTCGTCCTTTTTTTTGTAAATGTGAGTGTTCCAACTTCGGGATTATGTCCATTTGTATGATATTTAAATACCAAAACAGTAAGCCAAGCTTGAATATTGTTTTTAGAAGCTTGCAATAAGCTGGGCGTAGCCCGAAGGTACATGTTCAAAATTATGAATAGCGCTGATTAAAAATATTAACTAATTGCCTGCAGCACTGTAAATTTGTACAGACCATTATCGGGTTTTACTTCTCAATTCAGAATAAGATGGATTTGCCTACCATCGACAACGCAGTAAATTCTTACAGAGAGTGGCTTGATGCAACTCAATATTTTCGCAAATTTTCTTTACCCAAGAAGAGCGGCAGACCTAAGTTGGAATTCGGTTAATGTTCTGAGCAGACCAAACGACAAAAAACAGCCGATCTAAAATTCCATTACCAATCTTGGCTTATGCAACTCAGATGTCATTGAGAACTGTGGACAATATGGAAGCCTCCAAATTGGTTAAGCAAGTAGCTACTGCAGTACCTACACACGCCGCTGAATACAGAAACGTAATGAAGGGTGCTACCAGCGATGTATTAGTCACAAAACTGGCTGGTGAAGAGGCATTATCTATGTTAATCGAAGCTAAGCTAACAAAACACCAGTATAATGTTATTCACAAAAAAGATAAACTGAAATTTCGATGCAGCAGGCAAAAAAAGCGGTACAGTGTTGTGCAAAACATACCGGATTTTTCCTGAACGTTTATCATTAAAGAATTCTAGGGGACAGGAATACAGTAGGTACGCTTGTTTGGCAATTTAAGAAAACCTATTGAATAAGTTTACAAATAGAAAAAAAACAAGGCATTGCTGTCATTATTTTTGGAGTTTTGCCAAAAACTGTAGCTCAACTCAATGCCCTGCCTGTGCAAAACATACCGGATTTTCAAAAGTACCGCATTTTCTTGCTCTTTAATTTGCTGATAATGGTTTTGGCTGCCATTTGGAGTGAGTTATAGACTTAACAAAACTTAAAAGGTCAGTTGTCTCGAATTTGTTCACTAATAAAATGGCTAAAAATAAATACAGTCATGTGGTTAAAAATCAGGGCTAAAACCGAAATCTATAGCCAAAAAGTATATAAAACAATTTCGGAATTGAAAACCGGTCGAAACCATTCACTATGGAGAACGTCCTAGAAAAACTACACTCTGAACCGATTGGCAAATTAAGAAAATGATTCTTAATGATCCTATCTTTCCCTCAAGAAAGATTGTTAGTGAGCGGAATCTTTCAATTGAAGCAAGCACCGTACGCAGGCGTCTAAGAGAAACTGGTTTTTGTCCTTTTCGACCAGCGAAAAAGCCTCTACTTACTGCTAAGCATAGACAAAAAAGGTACCATTTTGCTTCTCAAGTAAGTCTTTGATTAGTTTGCTAAGGTTAATCGTTTTCTAGACTGGAATTCGCAAGAAACCATTTGAATTAGTCAGCAACGAAGTGGAAAACTGTACTCTTTAGCGACCAGAGTAAGTTCAACTTGATAACTTCCGGTGGAAGTATTCATGTTAGACGAAAGAAGCATAGAGGAGGCTCAATTATAGTGTGGGGATGTTTTTCTAGTGCAGGATGTGGACCGTTTTCAGTATTGGGATACGCTGATAAGGAGATGCCACTGCGTTGGGTTTATCAACATGATATGGCTCAAAACATTCATCAAAGTTAGTTAAGGGCTTGTTGCGCAGAAAAATGTTGATGTATTGGAATGGCCCTCTCAATCGCCCGATCTAAACCCTATCGAGAACTTGTGGGTCATTTTAAAAAGACGGGTAGGGTCCAAGACGCACACATCCAAAAACGCACTTATGACGACACTAAAGAATGAATGGGAGAACATTCCAAAAGAAATTTTTAAGAATCTAGTGTCGTCCATGCCTAAAAGGTTCGAGGAGGTCTTAAAAAACAACGGTTACTGGACAAAATATTAAGTGTAACGAAAATCCGGTATGTTTTTCACAGGCCATTACAGAGTTACGTTAAGTTTTTTTTTTTGTACAATAAAACATTATCGCAAAACCTTTTTTTTCTTTTATTTGTAAACTAATACAATAAGTTTTCTTAAACTGGCAATAGATTTTACTTAGGTCCTTTCTGTTCCCTAAAATTCACCAAAGAAAAATGTTCGATAAAAATCCGGTATGTTTTGCTCAACACTGTATATCCCAGTGATATTACAATTTATGGTGCCTGTGGTGAAGTAAAATCGCAGTCGCTTTTAGAGTACACTGTGAGTCGCTTATTAGAACTGCAAAAGGAAGTTGCCTGAAGGATTACTGATCAGCTTCAGAGTTTAAAACTCATTTCTAACTGGGGTTTCGACGGCAGTGCTGGACAAAGTCGTTATAAACAGACATTTGGAGCAGATAGCATGGAAAACGAGAAAACTTCCCTTGTACCTTTGCGGCTAGAAACGTAATTATTTGAAAAAATCTCCAACTTTATTTTGCAGACCAATACGGTTAAGTTTTGTACACGAAACCAAAGAAGTATCTATGAGGGAGAAGAATTATATTCAAGACCAAATTGATAATTTCGAGAAATCGGAAGTGAGTATTGGTGAAAGTGTTACTGCTCACATAAGTCACGTCCTTCTTTTTACCATGATTGATGACAAAGTCTGCAATGCTGTTATTGAAACAAAAGTGTTTTGTATGCAGTGACAAAATTAAGCATTTTAATAATCTTGATAAGAAATAAACATTCAGAGTGACTCATCGAAACTAAACGTTCGCCTTTCAATATTGCATTGCTCGATACGCTGTTTTGGATGCCTACTGCATATTGGCTACAAATTTTCGATAAAAAAATGGCAAGTCAAAACAGAGATAGGAAAAGAAGCAGTTCGTGATCAACAAAGAATTATTAAAGAACGCTACAAGAAGGAAATGTTGATTGCCCAAAACCTGGGTTTGATAGCATAAACGATGGCAACACTGCAAGACGATGCTTTAATCTTACAAACATTCTCAAGTGGACAAGTAATCAATTGAAATTCGAAGGGTACGCGTTAGCCACAGCAAAGCTGTATGTTTTAAATTACCATTCGGGTTACATGCCCCCTTCAGTTCACAAAGTGTTAATGCATGGTATTGAAATAATTACTTCCGATTGGACAACTTTCAGAAGAGGCTCAAAAAGCCCGGTATAAGGATATTAAGAGCCTTCGCGAAGGATATTCCAGAAAATGCTCGCGCTCTAAAACAATGCAAGATATTTTCAACAATTTGCTACTTACATCAGACACTAAGCTCACAAGTATGCGAGGGGTACAAAAAAAATATCTCATAACTTTTTTCCAGAAGTTATTGCGCTCTCCGAAAATTTCAGATTCAGATGAAGAAAACGATGACAGTTACAGTAGCTCGAGTGGCGAAGAATAGAGGTATTAGGTGCGCAACTAAGTTATCGCTGTTTTTTTTTTATGAAAATGCAACTTTATTGTGAAAAAATGGTTGCAAATGAATCATTCAAAGTATTGCCAATGCTATCTGCAGCTTTCCTATCTTTCTGGCAGAGCTCGAATACAGTGTTCTTCTTTTAAGGCTATCCACGAATCAAGCCAATATTTGATGGCTTCATATGAGCGGAACTGCTGATCAGCCAGACCATGTGCGGGTGGGGTAGGACTTCCAATTTGAACGTTTCCAGGTAAGTTTTAACGGCTTGGCCCTTTTTTGCATGTAATTGCTTGGAAATGGTTTGGCGGGTAACTCCTAATGCTGAAGCAAGCTCTTCTTGCGTTTGGCACGGATCCTCATCGAGCAATGCCTCCAATTCAGCGTTTTCGAAGGATTTTGGCCTTCCTTCACGCGGACGGTCGTCAACATCGAAATCACCGTCTTTGAAGCGGCGAAACCAATCACGGCACGTTGTTTCACTTAGAGCAGTATCTCCGTAAACTTTTTGGAGCTCTCAATGCGCCTCAGCTGCCGTTCTCTTCGAATGAAAGAAGAAAATCTACACTTCAAAAAAGCCCACCACCCCACCCACAACTATGAAGATAGATATTGCTTTTTTTTTTTTATATATAATTTACGCGCGCCTAAGGGGTTATGATACCCTTTTACTGTTGCCAGGGCGCGGGCGGAAAGATAGAAGGAGGAGAAAGGAAAGCATTGTTGTGATGTAGTGGTTTGAAACTCAGGTGTGTTTGGTTTCGATATTGACTCTCCAGGGGTGGGAGTCCGAATAGGACGTAGAGATTTTCTTCACTCGGAATGTGAGGTTGTGAATTTTAACGGTCGTTTTTTGTGCTTGAAAACCCTACAACAGCCAAATCTACATGTCAGTGTTATGCCCTCACACGCAGATTTTTCTGACCGAGTTCCAATACACAAATGAAAACTTTTGTCGTGGCTAGGATTCGAATCTTGACCCTCTGAGTGAGAAGCGATTGCTAGTACCACTATACCACGGCCACCCCTTAAGCAAGCTATCCTTGCTTCATGGTGGATGGAAGTTTTGGCTTTCATCGTCTAAGTTGGCATCCTCGGCAAAGTACATATACTTTAAATGAGAGTCTAATTGTTCAATCCTATTCTGTGGCATTTTAAGGGTTTATTCACAAAGCATTTGAAATAAACTATAAGGGCTCCACAGCGAAACTGACCGACAGATCAAATCAGAGGATCGGGCGTCAAGTGGAAAGCGCGGTAGAGAAGGACCATAACTAAAGTGAATGCATTAACAAAGAAGCTTTCATAAAAATAGGAGATTTTTCTCCTATATTTTAATCCGGATTCCCGACTAGAGAGGACTGGATGGCTAATGTTTTGTGGGGGAAGCAATCAAACCATTTATACGCTGATGGGTCAAAAATGAATCTGAGATTAGGAGAGGTGTATTCCTCGAGAAACTCACACTTTTCGCCTTCCAAATCACTGTAGTGTATTCCAGATGATGGCAATTACAGAGCATGTCTCTTTGGTTGAAGTAGAAAGTGGTATCTGCCAGCGACATCTTTTTTTTATAATCAATGGATTTTGAGTTCGTTTAAAATGTTGGTACATCGTGGGCGAAGGGGAATTAGTGAGAAAAGAAGGAGAGGTATCGATGTACGGTGTTTTTAAATGTTTGCAGGTTATAATGACTAGGAAATAGAGAGCTCGACAGAGCATTTCATAAGCGAGCTGTACGGTTTAGTAAAGAAGTCGGATATTACGGTTAAAAGTTTAAAGGGGTGGAATGCTACTGGTAATTTCGGCGGTGATGAAAATAGTGATAGAATAAGGTAAGACAGCAGACATTTCATCGGTGTTAAAAAGTGTCAATTGACGCTGTGGTACTAGTCCCATTGTGAGTTTTTTCGCACGGTTTTGAGTGTTATCTAGTAAGTATCTTAGCTAGTTTTTCAGTTTCGATCATCCAATTGTTTCATGGATAACGGCTGGGTGTTTAAATTTCGCTTTAACGACAGCAGACAGCAGCTGTACCGATAGCCAAGCAACAATTAAATCCCAAAACTCAATTATGAGAATATTGAAACCCTGCGGCTTTCATAATTGAGCTTTTATTGAGCTAAGTGAGCATGTTAACTTCAGGCTACTTCTTTAACTAAATTAATCTGGATTCACGAGGGTTAGTGACTATCGGAAAATTTTTCGGCGATTCCGCTTGGCTTGGGTTGACCGCTCGATTCGTTTTGCCCGGTAACTTGGTATGTCCAGGGGAAATCCTATTTACAGGTCGTTCTGATCTTATACAGGATTGAATAAATATTTTGCTAGTTTTAATAATGATGAATGCCAAATTCCCTCTTTGAACGGTGGCATCGAGTTGAAAAAACTCAAAGTCGAGTATGCTGCTCTGATTTTATTATATAATAGTTGAATAAGCACTAGCACCCCTACAGTAATTAAAAAAACAAAAAACAAAGAGCTACTTACTTGACAGGAGGTTTCTCGCCTTGTAATTGAACAACCGTACTAGCAACTCTGTTGGCTGGACTCACAGAGCGCTGGTCCAAAAATGGTCTAAAACAAAATTATATTTCAAAGATTGCAAAATTTAGAGCCAACTTAAATATTACTCTCTATATGGTGCAGGAAAGCGGTGTTTTTGCCCACCAGTCATGGGATGAAAGGGAACATGTGGTCGGAAAAAGCCTCGCATTCCACCACGCATTCCACCTCGTCCGTCAAATCGGGGCCGATGATGTCCTCGCATTTGATGAAAGTCCCCTCGAGGACGCATAAACCGTGGCATTGGCGGCCCGCCAGGTCGAAAACGTTTAAATGTGTCCGGTGGATAGCCCATTTGATAGTTAACTGGTGTCCTATTTCCATGTTCAACACTGCTACCCCTGCCACTCTCATGTTCTTCAGGCAAAGGACTACCATATCGAATTTTTCTTTTTTGTTTTGCCTCTTCTGTGTGTCGCTTTTTTGGTATTTCGCCTCCACTACTTCCACCGTCACTATTTTCGTGAGAACTATCCGCTGAAACGAAATAAAATAATCGCTCATTAATAACATCATAAATAATCACAAACAATACCATGTAGGTACTACCTTTTTCCTTGTCTTTCTTCTTTTTCTTTTCACGTAAACGACTTCGTTTTTCAGCCTTCTTTTCCAATATTTTCTTACGTTCTGCCTCTTTTTTCTCTCGAATCGCATCTAATTCCAATATTGTACGCACCTTATCTTCACAGAGTGCTGCTTCCGCTTGAGATGCTGATTTTAATTCCTTACGTTTTCTTATAGCTTCAAGTTCTTCTCTGATAAGTGGCGACATAACAATTTTTGGCTTTAAAGCCGGACTAGCTGGAGGAGTTTTAACCTCACCAGGTTCCAAACTACTACTATCGGCATGGTCTTCAAGAAAACTAAAATTCAATTTTGCCACCCCGTCTGAGGAAACAATAATATCCGACTTGGATATTTCGGGGATTATTTCGGTGGTTTGAGGCATTGTAACTTAAAAAATCGAAAAACAATTGTACATACTAAATTGAGAACATTTTAATCACTCGCACACAACTTACACAGTCAACTTTTTTCTTAATTTTTTTTTCTCTCACTTATAACACTTTCAATTGAAAGGTTTTTTTGTCGAAATTAACTTATCAGTTTTAATGTGGCGATAACATTTCTTTTTCAATAGAGTTTTTTGTCTACAGAGTAGTGAAAGCTTGTTAGAATTTATTATTAAATTGAATAAAAACACAATTTCCCAACTCGCATTGCACTAAACAAGAAAAGTTTGACAAGACGAATAGAGCAAATGCACTTCAAGTGCAGATGTCAAGCAGAGAATTTCAGTGATGCCAATTCTTTCCGATTCAATTGTGTTCTGTGTGGTTTTAATTATTATTCTGTGTATGTAGATTTTCAAGTTTATTGATATCATATCAAAAATATGGCAAAAAATTGCAAATTTTCACGTCAATTTTTTACATCACATAATCGTAAAAACATATGTGTATTCGCGCTCCAAGAAATGCCTGATTTTATGTAATTTCCTTTGGCTTGAGACTTTGTTTACTAGATCCTGCGCTCGTTCTTAAGTACACACGTTTGTGAGGCCTTACTGATCGTATTTTTTTCCACATTACGTGGAATTCAATTGCTATGTACTCTTGGCTAAAGTTACACTCGGCTAATTTATTTGTTTTTCCTACTCCAGTGCTGATGTGATTGGTTTTGTAAACATTCAAACAATATCGATAGATTCCGTAGTCTTACGGAACGTCTCAAAGAACTTCTAAAAACAAGTGTTCAAAATTTCTTTTTAAATCTATGAAAACTGAACGAAGGTCTGTCGAGTTTAAAACATTTATTGGATCAATGCATTCTATTTTGAGCTCGAACTCAGTCGAATACTTGAAAAAGACAGAATATTGCATTTTGCGCAGTGCAGAAAAAAAAAAGTGTTCAGTGGATTTTCTTGTCAACGGCTTCGTCAAAACAACGACTGAAGCAGCCTGGAACCGGAAACTGCAAACTTTTTCAGTACTTTTGCAATAGAGTGTGTACCTCATACACTAATAAACTTTAGGTTTAAACAAATCAAGTACATTTGTGAAAACTAATGTCAGTCGCGAAGCCCATGTCAACTTTTAATGTAATGTCATACGATGGCACTGGATTAACGATGTTGACAATTCTCATATAATCACAGACAGGTGATTACATTATTTGATGCATTTGTGAGTAAAATGAGCTAATCTGTATCCGAGTGCCCGCGTTTCGAAATATTGTAAATGATTTCCTTAACGAAAGTGATAAAGGGAGTTAGACAACTAACACTCCAAAAAAAAATACGAAAAAGGCAGTAGCTGGAGCAACGTCGAGGCACAGAGACGACGAATTGCAGCAAAGGCGAAACTAAAAATTCCAGCAACTACCGATCGGTGAAGTTAATGCCGCATATCGTGTTGCATACTATGAGTTCCAGACAGTCGACTCTTAATAATAGGATTAGGGTCGTACTAAGCTAGAACATCTCCATATCCATTTTTCCGAACCTGACTCCTGACATCTATTTAGAAGGGGTCATCGTGCTAAAGTCCAAACAATTTAAACACTTAGGCTCAGTTATTAACCACCAAAAGAATCGCGATGACGATGTCGCACATAGAGTTAGCAAATTTACCGGAAATATGTTGCATTCGATTTAATTATGCGCTTTACATACTCGTATTTTAACGGTTAATAAAAGAAGAAAAAGATTCTGATTAAAAAAAAATTCTGGCGAGAATAGCAATAATTTAACAATTTATAAAAAAGAAAATTGACAATTCGTTAACAACCACAAGGAAGCATGCTACTGATAAACAAAATAAGTGAAATTATAATATAAAGGAATTAGTAATAAAACTATTGTTTTCTTTAACATATTACCTAGACAATAAATAAAAATAAATAATTTAATCGATGCGAAGTAGTCCCAAAAACGGCCGCACGCCTGCCCCGCTGCAAATCTATTTCAGACATAAGACATAAAAATTTTGTTTTTAAAAACTCATCATGGAACTAATACTTCTACTACAAATTTAAATCTATTACTTGGGTAATCGAAAGAAAAAGCACAAACCTAAGTCTCACTTGACGGATGTAAAAACGTTTCCGCGAAGTAAAAGCTCACAAAATTATTTAAATCTGAAAATATTGTGAAACAGCAAAACCAACAAATTCGTTTTGGAAATTTAGATGGACTAGGTTTCCATTCATAAATATGTCGAGAAAACATCTGCAGGAACTTTGTACAAGCAAGATGAAGTTGCGATTTACGTGTGTTTTTAATTTTCCGTTCTTTTCAGTTAACCAAAGGCACATCAGATGTCATTTTTGCCAATGCTCCATACACGATGCAGGATCCGCCAGTAGACTTCATTATCGTCGCCGGAATCTTAAGTCATTGTTTCACCCAAGACCGTGGACAAGCCAAATGCGGTGCTCTCAAAGGTTTCGCATGAGAAAATGGTTTCGATTCCAAGAGCGCTTTCTAAATTTGGTATAAGTGATTGGATGATTGTTTCGATTTAACCTGTATTCAAAGTTTCAGGCGAACGAGATTATTCCAATTGCTTTAATGGGCGATGAGCGTCGTCGAAATGTGCAGGTACTTATGCGTAATTTGCACAGACTAGTGGAGCGCAATATAACATATATTTCTGGATAGAGTTTAAATTTCCTGTTTAAAAACTATTTTTATATATCCTATATACATATATATTTTCCTTTCTTCAGTTAAAAGCGGTTTTCAAGATCAGTTGATTTCATTTTGAATGGTAATCAGAATTTAAGTTTTTAAATGGCTCGCAAATTTATTAAAAAAAAATGTGGAGAGGCTATTGGTGGCCTCTCAGTGGAGGAAGAGCTTTGTCACTTAAAGGCAAAGGCGTCACGAGAAACAAGTACCGGTCCGTGAAGGTTGTTTACAGTCAATGCGCTGTTGTGGGCAGCAGGTACCTCTCTTTGTTTCGTCCGTAATTTTCCTCGGCCCAGCGAACGGCGTTAAGTTTTGAAAATGTACACGAGACATATACAAGAATGATACGCCATAACCGACGAATTGGAAGTTGAAGTTCGACCAAGGATTCTTAATATCGTGCAACATCTACAGCACATCGATGAGTCCGGAGCAATTTCATGTCTTTTCCCCAATGACAGTGCTATCTTAAGCACGACGTGACAGTGCTTCAGATAACTCTTAGTAATTGGATTAAAGCGTTG
This sequence comes from Volucella zonaria, assembly GCA_963966105.1. Classification (NCBI taxonomy): domain Eukaryota; kingdom Metazoa; phylum Arthropoda; class Insecta; order Diptera; family Syrphidae; genus Volucella; species Volucella zonaria. The sequence continues at coordinate 134,521,112 of OZ014534.1, forward strand.
AAGAGTTCCGGTTCATACTAAGACCGTGCATTGTTATTTTTCTGAACCTGCAAAGTGCCCGAAAATTTGAAAAATCTAAATCCTCAATACTTAGGAAATTGCGATGACGATGCCGTACAAAGATGCAATTAACGTAGAGTGGATTGAATGGCCGAAAATTCAGCAGTAGTTTGTGGAGGAAATCTAACTTCAAGATTGGTTATGCACGACAGTGCTAGGAAGGGTGAACGAGAACGAATTTTAGGGAAAGAGTTCTGCGATTAAAATCGAAACGGAAAGGTTGGGGTTTACCTTACACAGCATACGGGAGATTGGCTTGTTAGAGCCATATGTGCTGCGGTGGATTGGTAGATAAAAGAGACGGGAGCAACGTAGATTTCGAGGATTAATATAAATGGAGATGGAGATGTAAAGAGATAAGAAAATTACGGAGCCTGAGAGGAGTCGGTGAATGAAAAGAATGCCTGCTGGGCTCCTTCGTTCCTCAAGGGTATTTAGGTTAATGAGTTTGAGACGGTCTCGATAGGGAGGTAAGATTAGAGGATCGTTCCAAGATAGATCTCGAAGAGCAAATCGAACAAAACGACGCTGGATCCTCTCAATACATGTACTCGTTGAAAGGAACACCACGCTTGCCTAGCCTACTTGAGAAGGAGGCGAACATAAGTGATGTATGGTGATTTGATCAGTAAGGAAAACCTATAACAGAACCGCACAGATTTGTGAAAAACGTCAAATCAAATGACAACAGAAAAGTACAGCACAGCTGATTTTGACACTTTTCACAATTCTGTTTTACTTCGAAAGTAGGTGCAAGATTTTCTGTTCCGAACAGATTGGAACAGCCTCACTGAACACAGCAGAACAGATTCGGACAGAAATTTTTTTCACTGAACAGGAAAGCTTGTACTTTTTTGTTCGGAACACTCCGGAACAGCCTCACTGAACAAAACTAGAATTCTTTGGACCATCTTTTAACGAAGCCAAGTGATGAATTTGGTCTAGTAATTATCTCAACAATATGCGAGTGGAAACTAAACTCTCTGTCGCATAATATGCCAAGGTCGCGGATAGACTGAACAAGGGATATAGGTTTGCCGTGGAGAAGGTAAATTCTCATAGTAGACTCGTTGCATTTACGTGAGAAGGTAATCGCTTGACATTTGGTGACATCGAGCTCTAAGCATTTCGGCTGGAGTCGTGGTTGTGAGGAAATTGGTTGAAAAAATTTGGTATCGTCAGCATAAAGAGAAAGTGCTGAGTGGTGAGTCACCTTTTCAAGATCGTTAATGGTTAGGATGAAGAGAAGCGGACCTAGGTGACTACCTTGAGAAACACCTGAAGTGGCCAAGAAGGGGGCCGATACGACAGACCTGAAACGAACACTATAAAAGCCATTATCCAGGTAAGAAGATATCCATTTTAGCAAAATGAGTTCAAAGCCCAGGGCGTTCAATTTGGACAGGATTGGTTTATGAGATATCTTGTCAAAAGCCTTACTGAAATCAGTTGTTACAACATCAATTTCTTTACCACTTTATTTACCACTTTATTTACCACTTTTGAGGTTTTGAAAAAAACCTATGGCTCTTGGACTACCTCAAGTGATGAATCACTCAACCTGCTACTGGACACCCATTTTCCAGATAGCTCTCAACTCGCGGTCAGTAGCAACCCAAACAGGTCTACTGCAACCGGGACCAAAATCCAGGGTCTGATCACAAGAGACAAACTGCTCTGGGCGCTGCATAGCTTCAAACCATACAAGTCTGCTGGTCCGGACGGTATAATACCTGCCGAGCTACAGAGATCCTCAGATATTATTCTGCCTGCGCTAGAAAATATTATGAGGAACTGTGTAGAACTTATCCACATTCCACTGTCATGGAGAGAAGTCAATGTAGTGTTCATCCCCAAAGCCGGAAAATGTTCTCATTTCGTCCCAAAGGACCTCAGACCTATAAGTCTATCGTCTTTCCTTCTGAAAGCTCTAGAACGACTGATTGATATCCATATACGAGCTAAAATTGACCCTAGACTTCTGTCAACGGCTCAACATGCCTACTGTAAAGGAAAGTCGGTGGAAACGGTTCTGCATTCACTGACTAGCCACATTGAACGATCCCTACAATATAAGGAGTACACAATGGTTGCTTTCCTGGACATAGAGGGTGCCTTCAACAACGTCAACACATCCGCAATCACGACTGCGCTGTCAATTCTGCAGGTAGACGACTCACTTGGGGAACAGATCAGTCTTATGCTAAAAAGCAGGATAATCAACTCCAAACTGGGTGAGACTTCTGCTAAAAGATGTGTCAGTAGAGGTACGCCGCAAGGCGGTGTCCTCTCTCCCCTTCTCTGGAACTTAGTAGTAAATGAACTGCTGATATACTTGGAAGCGGGTGGTAGCAGGGTGATTGCCTATGCAGACGACGTTGCTGTTGCCGTCTAGGGTAAGCATCTTAATACCATTAAAGAACTCCTTCAATTAAATCTCAATAGATTAACCCGTTGGCAGATCGCTGTGGATTGGGAATAAACCCTCATAAAACTGATCTTGTCCTCTTTTCCAGGAAATATAAAATTCCAACTATAGACCCTCCTTCAATAAACGGTACCAGCTTAGTGTTCCGATACAGCAAAATATCTGGGTCTCATTTTTGACAGAAACCTAAACTGGAAACCTAACATTCCAGAAAGAGTCAATAAAACTACAATAGCTTTATTCTCTTGCAAAAAAGCCATTGGGAATAAATGGGGCTTTCAACCTCGGATAACCCACTGGCTGTACATCTCGGTCATAAGATCGATACTTACTTACGGGGTGGTAGTCTGGTGGACGGACTTAGAAAGTGCGGTTAACTGCATTAAACATACAGAGTTCAGAGAACTGCATGTCTATGCATAAGCGGAGCATTGCGGTCTACCCCCTCTGCCGCATTAGACATTCTGCTTCATTTGACACCGCTCGATATTTTCATCAGGCAAATAGCTGCGACTGCAGCGACTAAACAGTGGACAAATAATCCATTTGGCCACGCCAGTATTCTTAATACATTAGGAATCCCCACAGAGAACATCGATTACACCACACCTGAACTTTAGTTTGACAAAAACTTCCATGCAAGCTTCCGCTCCCTTCTGGGAGGAAGATGCTTTCATGGAGGATAAGTCAATCCATCTCTACACAGATGGATCTAAAACCAATAGCGGGGTTGGTGGAGGTGTTTTCTCAGACACGCTAAGTCTAAGCCTCTCTTTCCGCCTTCCAAATCACTGCAGCGTGTTCCAGCGCAGCGTGTTTGGCGATTAAAGAAGCTCTGTCCTGGCTGAAGAAAAACGTGATATCTGCAAAGGATATCCGCATCTTTTCGGATAGTCAGGCCGCTATCAAATCATGGGACTCAGTCTCACTAAATTCTAAAACCGCCCTTGATTGCCGATCGTCTCTTATGGAGATGGCAGAGCAGTTCAACCTTCACCTCTGTTGGGTGCCGGGCCACAGAGACGTTCCAGGGAATTGTAGAGCCGATGAACTCGCCAAAATTAAAACCACTCTACCAATCTACCGGAAAGGGGTAGCATAGGTATCCCAATCGCTGCGTGGAAACTAATATTAAAGCTGGATGCCAATAAAAGAAGAGACCTTAGGTGGACTGTTGGACCAACATGTCTAACGACCAAACAAATCTGGCCAAAACTGGATCTGTATCGCTCTAAGTGTCTGATCCTTCTAAATAAGGAACATCTCAGCGCCATTATAGGTGCCATCACTGGACACTGCCTCATAGACAAGCACGCAAGAAGGCTTGGCGCCTTTACAAATGATTTCTGCAGAAGCTGCATGGACGAGGAGGAGGAGGAGACAATCCTCCACCTACTCTGTACATGTCCAGCTTTCTCCCAGAGAAGAAAACTTCACTTAGGAGCCTTCTTCTATAACGACCGAAACGATCTGAAAAATATAGACGTAAACAGTTTCCTTCGCTTCGTCAGAAACTCAAACTGGTTCCATCAGTAAGAGGATCATAGATCCACGTGGCATCACAATGGGCCATTAGGCCTAAGTGGGTTGGTTTATCCAATAGCCACTCTTACCTACCTACCTTCTGAGGTTGGGAGGACAGAGGACACGTATTCGACGAGGTGGTTAGTGGTAGGTGATCTACCTTTCAGAAAACCGTGTTGATTAGGGAAATAAGAGATTTGCACTGGAAGCTTAAGGCTTCGTATAAAATGCTTTCGAGGAGTTTGGGTATTTTTTTTATTCTATTTTATTTAATTTTTATTTGGCAAGGTACAAATAAAGACAAAAGTAGTTTTGTATAGCATAAAAAAAAGGGGGAAAAGAAAAGGGCAAAGCAGAAAGCTGAAAAGAAAGGTGAAATAAAGAGAAGAACAGAAGAGTAGATAACAAAGATGAAAAGCGTGCAAATAGGGCACATTTAAATTGCTTAGCTCCTATATATTTCCTGTTTAATGGTGGTAGGCAGTGAATTCCACAGTCTGGAAACATGAACAAGGAAGAGGCGAGACGAATTCAGATATTTATAAGAGGGCGAGATAAGATTGAAAGTTCTAGGTGACTGAACAAATTTTAATTTTTCAAATAAATGCGGTGGTGATTGTTTATATATTAATTTATGTAAAAACACACAGAGACACACAGATACAAACCCAAGAACATGCTTATGGTAAAGGGTTATATGGTCGTATCTTCTTACTCCAAAGACATATCGAACTATAAAAGCGACAAGTAATTTGTGCTGGCAGAGAAAATCTAGTTTACAGCAGATAACTACAGCATAATCAAAAATCGGCAAACGAATGGACTTAATCAACCTCAGTTTGGTGCTAGCAGGTGCAAAACTAGAAAACAGCCAGAGCTTTTTGCAATCCTGCATATACACGCGCTATAATTAAGTTTACATGATCAGTGGCAGAAAGAGACCGATTTACTTTATATCCAAGACTCACTACAGTATCAGAGAAGATTAGCCTTGTGGAGTTTAGAAAAATAGGCGGTAACTCTTCGAGATTGTAAATTTTTTTTTGAAATTAAGATTATCTGACTCTTTTTTTGGATTTAGAATCAGACCATTGTCTTGAGACCATTTTGCAATGGAAGACAAGTCCGAATTAAATCTATCCACAAGATCTTCCACCAGGCCAAGTTGTCGAGAAAGGTATATCTGCTCGTCATTGGCATACATATCACCAAATTTCACCACATTTCGACGGTTTTCGCCTAAAAACCAAGTGCACCGATGATCCGCTGCTTATCAGACTCTCTGCGCACACCGAGCAAAGTGCATTTCTTGGTGCATTTCGGGCAAAGAAAGGTTTAATGCTTGCAGAACTTATAAACAGCTCTAAGAGGACGACTGATGTCAACAACACCACCATTAACAGACGCATCTACATCAATGAAAGTTTAACGCTAGAGGATAGCTCATTATTGCTCCGTAGAGAGGGTTTCTTTTTTCTGTAAGAACGCGCAATGGACTCGTTTATGTGAAGAACAGTAAAGATGACACCGAAATAAAGATTCTGTCAACAACGAAATTCTCTTGAGGACTCTGCTTGCTTGTACACTCAACTTGTCCGCTGCCTTTATCACTGATCGGGAGCACTCTCACCACGCATACGTATTTATTATTCACCAAACTATTTTTTAACATATATCACAATATTTGCATTATGTTCTTTTTTCCTTATTTCTCATTATATCTTTTTTTCTTTTCCTTCTATCCTCTCTACTTTTCGATCAATACTTTTATTCGTACTCTACTCCCTTCCTCTAGTTGTTGTTGTTACTATTTTGTATCCCTAGAATGTTTGTTGATTGTTTACATTCTCCTTTCATTATTTACACCTGATACACATGATACACCTACGTTTTTCCCCAGGTGTTTCCCCCAGTCTTATTGATGTCCTTATGGTGTCCAATCGTCACAATGTTCTACTTCAGGATCAGTTGTCTCTAGCAGGGATTTCTGACCATGATTTAATTTTTTGTACATACAATGTTCACTTTTCTCGATCTCGGCTACCACTGTCGTCCCAATTTAGAGATTTTTCTTCTGTGGACAACTATAACCTTCAATTGGATGCAAGCCAACTACCATGGCGTAATTCCTACTATGCCTCAAATGTCAACGATAAAGTCAGTCATCTGCAAAGTCTACTACTGGACCTTTTTAGGCATGTTCCATTAAAGACAGTTGCCGTTCAAAACGGAAATTGCCCTTGGTTCACGTGGAAGGTTCAAAATGCCATGAAAGCCCGTAAAAAGCTATACTCTAGATGGAAACAAAGACCAACTATCGTCAACTGGGAAATATTTTCTAAGGCACGCAATCATGCAACCTTTATAACGCGAAGAGCTAAGAAAAGATATTTTTTATCTAAACTAAGTGCTGGCCAATCCTCAAAAAAACTATGGAGCAATCTACGTTCAATTGGGGTCGGGAAAAATGCTACCGTCGATACAATGACACTTGATGTTGATAATCTCAACGGCGCATTTCTTTCCGGTGCCACAAACAACTCGAATTTTATTCCTGAAAATCAGCAGTTGTTTGAGTTTGATTTTGACTTTGAAGTCGTCTCCGAAATTGATATCGTTAATACCATTCGCTCAATTAAATCAAATGCTGTAGGTGAAGATGGTATACGTATTCGGTTTGCGAAGATGGTTTTGCCTCATATTTTGAGTTCTCTCATGCACATTATAAATCATTGTATCACAACCTCTTCGCTTCCAGACAACTGGAAGTTGACAAAAGTTATCCCTGTGCCGAAAAAGCCTCGACCCTTATCGGCAAATGACTTTCGCCCAATTAGTATTTTACCGTGTCTGTCAAAAGTCTTGGAGAAAATTCTTGCAAACCAAATCTCGAGTCATATCAATCAACATTGGTTGTTATCGCCAGTTCAATCTGGTTTCCAAGCTCATCATAGCTGCCCCACGGCGATGATTAAAATTCTGGATGATATTAGAATTAACTTTGATAGAGATTATCTAACGGTACTCTGTTTGCTGGACTTCTCCAAGGCTTTTGACAGAGTGGATCATAAAATATTATGTGAGAAGCTCAGACTGTATTTTAGTTTTAGTGAAAGGTCAGTGTGCCTGATGGGTAATTACTTAGGTAATAGGTACCAGAGAATTGTACGTGATGGCAGATCCTCCAGTTTTGCTGCGTTACTTGCTGGAGTGCCACAAGGGTCGATACTAGGACCAATCTTATTTTGTTTGTTTATCAATGACCTTCCAAAAGTAGTTCATCTTTATGCTGATGATGCCCAAATTAATTTATCACGGCCTATTGATCTGATTGAGGATCTAATAGTTAGAATAAATGAAGATCTGTCACAAATATACAACTGGTCACTACGTAATGGGTTTAAATTGAATCCAGACAAATCTCAGATGATACTGATTTCTAAAAAACAGTTCGATATGAATGAACTACCACCAGTGTTCTTAAATAACAGGCAACTCGAGTTCGTAAATGTTGTAAAAAATCTTGGTTTCAAGTTGAATCGATTACTCTCTTCCAATGACCACGTAAATTATGCCATTGGTCGAATCTATGCTGGCCTGCGTAAGCTTCGATTATCCTCTAGTTTTACCGCAACATGCACGAAACTTAGACTTGTAAAAACCCTGTTTGTACCCATTATTGATTACTCCATAACTGTTTACTGTAAGCTTGACTCCCACTCAGAACACAAATTGCTTGTTACGTTCAATGCTATGATTAGGTATGTGTATGGACTGAATCGTTATGACCATGTTTTGCAGTATCATAAATTGGTTTTAGGGTATACGTTTCAGCAATTTCTAAAGATAAGGTGCTGCCAATTTATGCATAAACTTATATATAAAAGATCGCCTAAATATCTATTTGATAAGCTTCAGTTTGCGCAATCGACCAGAACAATGAATCTTATAATGCCTAGTTTTAACTACTTAAACTCCTATCGCCTCTTCTTCATTCACGTCACCAGACTTTGGAACTCTCTGCCAACAGCGACAAAGCAAATAATGGAAGCTAACACGTTTAAAACTGCCACATTAGAACACTTTTCCTGACTGCAACAACTATACAATCCTTTTTTCATAGATCTAACCTCTTTTCTCACCCACTTTTAACTATGCTCTTCTTCCTTTTATTGTCTAACTACTTCTTATTCTATTTCTTTTTCTTTTCTTTATTTACATTTATGAATTGTTAATGTTACTTATATTGTTATTTATGTACTATAAAAGACAACGTCTTACTTGTACACACGAAATAAATAAATTAAATGAAATGAAAATGAAAAAAAATGAAATATGTACATGTGTATTTCGACAAACTTGCAGTAAATCATTAATGAAAAGGCAGAAAAGAATTGGGCCATGAGCTGAACCTTGGGGAACTCCAGAAACTATATTTTTTGGTTGAGAGTATTTTGAATTAGCAATAACTCTTTGAACACGATTTGTAAGATAATTCCTAATCGGACACACTGAGGAATCACTCGTACCAAAAAAAAGTTTCAGTTTAGTGCAAAGACCCTCTTGACTGATCGTGTCGAAGGCTTTCGAGAAATCAAGTAACCAGAGCAGTGAAAGATATTCCTTGTCATATTGAATTCTAATATCGTCAAGCACTTTGATCAGAGCTGTAGAACAGCTATGGCCAGATCGGAAACCTGACTGCACTGACGATAATAGATTGAAACGATTAAGGTAGTTGGAAATCTGTTTCGCAAGAATTTTGGACAACCAAGGTAAGATACTTATTGGACGGAAATCGGTTACTAATAAGGGGTTGTTCTTTTTGGGTACAGGGATGACGTTTGCTTTTTTCCAACAATCCGGGAAGGTTGAAGAGGTAATGCAGCAATTATATAAATGATTTAATGAACTTATTAAATGGCGAAGTATTATTTTGATAAAACGCAAGTCTACTCCGTCCTCACCAATCGCGTTAGATTTGAGAGCACAAACGTGTAGGATCACATCCGATTCAGATATTACTTCAAATTCCAATAACGGTGATCCACCAAAGAAAAGTTGATTATCCAATGAAAATGAAGAATTGCAACCAGGGTTAGGGGAAAAGGCATCAATTACCTCGTTTGCATCTAGCATTTTAGTTTGTATATGACTGTATCCTATCCCAATAGAACGTAAATTTGCCAAAAGTTTCTTTGACGGTCAGTCAATGCTGAGCTTTGACAAGAAATATGTTTTGTTTGCTCTTCTGGTGACAAAATGAAGAGTAATTTCTTGCTCTGTAAAACATTTCCCAATTGTGACTAGTAGAAAGTTTGGTTATGGAGAGGTAATTAGTAGCTTCACTCTTAAATCCCTTTTTGTGTATCGGCGTTATAAAAAAAGACTTCCAAATCTGTCGAAATTCACCACGAGAGAGCAATGATCGGAAGAGATTTGCAAGGGGTGGGAAAGTGTTGAGCAACACTTTTTAAGAAATATGGATGAAAGGCCATCTGGGCCGGGTAAGCATCCATCAGTAAGTTGTTGTAATTTATTTTCTATTACCGTATGGTCAAAACTTGGAGAAATAGAGGGGCCAATGGGGAAGTTAAGTAGGCATTTAAAATAAGAGGGATCCGGTACGAAGGAATTATTGGCAAAAGATTGCTTAAAAAAGTAGCAAAAAAGTTGGCTTTGTTATGCGGATCGGTTGATGATATGTTTTCATATGAGAGGGATGGAGGAAAACCGTCAGATTTTTTTTTGTAGCTAACGAATTGGTAGAAAGACATAGGATCGTTTATAAGCCTTGATTGTGCTTGGTAGCTCGTTGGTAGAGAACGTTATAAAGCTGGGCGAATAGAAGGTATACCCCGAGATAGTTGGAATAGTCAGCAAAAGAATTGGATCGAAGGAAAACTGCCCATAATTTGTTTCTCTTGTTACGTAAAGAGCGAAATTTACGATTATACCACGGGGGGCTCGTATATCAGGAATTAGATTAGTTTCGGTGAGGGCGTATACCTCAAATTGGAGCTCGTGAGATTGGCGCAAGACTGAACGGGTGCTCGGGTTTTAGATAAAGGACAAGGGTTTGACAAAACGTAATTTAATATAAAGTATGCGTATCCGACAACATTTAGAAATTGAAAGTAAAAATAGTAGAGAACAGTAGCCAGGCAGATAATATCATAAATATTATTAATAAATTTTTGACACGTCAGTCTGAAGTGGACCAAGGCGTAGTATTTCTCCTACTCGCTATGTGGTTCGGTTTATCATTTCATCGACAATAAGAAGAGACCTACGATTTCATTTTTTTCCGACTTCCCTTTCGAGGACTTAATATTTCCCGCCGAAAGGGTGGACGCCAGATTTTGCTGATGCTCTTGCGTAATAGTCGGCGAAAGTATCCAAGGCGCTGAGTTATCATCACGCACATATGTGGGAGATACATATATGTGATATTAGATGTGTGTAGTTATATGTAGCACATATTTAAAAGGTTAATAATACGAGGGTTGTCCGAAAAGTTTCCAAACAATGATACAAGACATTTTTTCTCAAATTTTTTTTTTATTTTTCTACATAGTCTCCTTGTAACTCTACATACTTCTGCCAGCGATGACCCGTCCAAATAGTACTTGGCGTTTTTCTCCGCAAGGTGATTGCCTCCTCATTTGACGAAAATCTCTGTCCTCCGAGCGCAGTTTTTAGATGAGGGAACAAAAAGAAGTCGCTTGGGGCTAGATCTGGTAAATAAGGCGGATGGTCAAGCAGTTCAAAGCGTAATTTATGGATTTTCGCCATGGCAACCTCTGAGGTGTGAGACGGCGCGTTGTCTTGGTGAAACAGGATTTTCTTTTTCTGCAAATTTGGTCGTTTTTCCACAATTTCTGCCTTCAGCTTGGCAAGAAATGATGCGTGATATGCTCCTGTATTAAGATAACTCCTTTACTATCCCAAAAAAAAACAGTCGCCATAACTTTCCCAGCCGAAAAAACAGTTTTTGCTTTTTTTGGAGTCGGCTCGCCCTTTGCAGTCCACTGTTTTGACTGAATTTTTGTTTCGGGAGTATAATGGTATATCCAACTTTCATATCCGGTTCCAAAACTCGGATTTATTGCGCCTAAACTGCGCCAACAGAGCGTTAGAAATGTTCATTCGAACACGTAACGTAAGCAAACGTGGCAACCAACGCACGGACAGCTTTCTCATGCCTAAATCTTGATTTAATATGTAACAAACACGTTCTTTGGACATTTTCGTAACCTCTACTATCTCCCTCACTTTAATTCGGCGGTCGTCTAACACCATTTGCAATATTATCGTCAGTGGTTGCAGTTTTTGGACGTCAGGAACATCCATCATGTCGCAAACTCTTACGGCCACGTTTAAATTCAGCTGCCCAAAATTTCACTGTGGTAAATGACGGTGCAGAGTCTCCATACACAGAGTCCAATTCATTTTTGATTTGCGTAGGCGTATTGCCTTTCAAAAACAAAAATTGAATAACAGCTCGATACTCAATTTTTCCCATTTTCACAAAAAAAGCACTCACATCGACTCACTCAAACGACTGTCAACTAAAAACTGCGGGTCCAAAATGACTGAAACTTCGGTAAGTAACTGCCAAAAGATGCACAGCTAGCATTCACTAGCTTTTATTGACGAGTGCCGCTATCTTTACGTTGCGGTCGGAAACGTTTCAGACAACTCTCGTAATAGAAGTTGTAGATTAGTTATTCGTGCAGGCCATCTATATCTCGATAGTACCAACGTATACTGCACGTTACTTGGCATCATCCCTTTTGGCCGCGGTTGGCACCCCTTTATATGGTCGGCTATTGTCTGCCATGTTAATTTCCGGCTGATCAGCTCTCTCATTTTTGTTCTTGAGCCCTGGGAAACGCGGTAAGTACATGTGTATTCTCAAAAATGTAAGGTAATCAAACTAACTTCTTAGAAATAAACAGCAGAATTACAAGCAGAGTTTGAGCGTGCGTCTTTTTATTATCCCCGTTCAAGAACAGAAGTGAAGAAAGCTGTTGATGAATTCATGGAGATATAAAACGTTAATGGGCGAATCTGTCAATTTATCACATCATAAAGTTGAAATGGAAGGATGCAGGCGCATTGTTGATGTCAATGTGAGTGGTTTAATCGCACTCCTATCAAAAAAAACATTACGCGGATTTGTTTCGAGTTCAATATACGAGTATGGTATACAATGATATAAAAATTACTTTTGAAAATGTGGCGGCTCACGAGAAATTTACTGGGAAACTCTAGTATGTATTGCCCATTCTATCGTTTTCCAATAAAAGGTTTGAATTTGAATAGCTGGCTATTACTGCAGCTGTCGAAAAATGTGTTGTCATGACTAGTAAAAACTACGCCATCAATAAAAATGGAACATGCTTCAGCAATGCATTTAAATTGCTGAAATCCATGAAAGATTTTCCCGGTCGTCATGGAGCACTTTATCACCCAATAATTGTTAAATTGGTTCAGAAATTTGAGCTATTAACAACCGAGATTTGTCAATTCCCCGACGATCTCAGAAATTCGGCATATCACGAACAACATTCCACGAAATGGGGAGGTCATAAGGCCTATAAGGTCCAATTGATGCAAGAACTAAAGCCTGCCGACCATCAGTAGCGTGGTAACCTTGCAATTGATCAATGATTATCGAGAAGCCTCCCTATCTACAAGCTGTTTGCAGCATTTTTGGACCTTATTTCTTCGGCAATGGAGTAGAGGTGAATGATACCATAAATGGATTGCTCTATCGAGCCATGATTTTTTTTTATGGTCAGAGCATGAAGTTAGGATGTAGGCAATGTTTTACAAGAAACATTTCAAGTCAAGTCATTTCTCGAAATGGTGATCGAAATTAGCTATCGAGTGAATTTTTTCTTTTAGAACACGTAAAAGGGAAACCCAGTTATTGGTGAAATAGAGCCGCAAATGTGGGAACAATTTTATCAATCCTTCTTCTAAGGATTCACATAAAAATCAAATCTAATTTCATAAAAAATACGTGTTCTCATGATAAGTTAAAATGAAATTTCCCAATTTTGCAGTCATTAGGATATCGTTATGGCCAGTAACTCAGCACCGAGAAACTGTGCACCTGACAGTTATCTGGTTCATGACCGACGGGGCCAAAACTTTACTAGTTGCCTGACTGTCAATGTGTGTGATAGTAGATTTATGGTCATATAGGAACAGTGACAAAAGGATAGTCATATTATTTTTTCGAAAAAAAAAAGAAAATTGAAATGGCCATGCTACCAAATGGAAAGGTTAGCATCTGTTGAGCTTGCGAACATTGCAATACCAATGTTTTCATCCATTTCCGAACTGCGTATATGTGTAATTTTCTATGGCAGATTCATTTTCGATATTGAATTGAGTGTAATAATCATTTGAGACAATTCTCTTATCTAACGGTTACCTTTGCGACTAAAAGTCTTCCTTGATTGTCGACGTGGAGAAAAGGATATATTACTTCAAATTAAACTATTGGGGTGGATTTTACTGCTCCCTGGCGTCATTGCCTAGCATTGTCAGTAACTTCCGCCAATCGAATACCAAGTATGTACGTAATTATGGACATTACCACAGCATATCATGTTCGGTCCAATGCTTTTCTGCAATAATATCGGGTTTTCCAGGACAACGAGTATGAATTTTTATTTTTGTGAAAAATTTTAATAATTTGTGAACGTTACTCGCTCGAGTATTGAACCATGACTAAATGGTAAACATTGATAAGCAAAATAGTAATGACAGTTCACAAAAAAACATTAAGGGAGCGTTCAAATTTAAAAAATGTATAGTTCTTAGTGGAAAACGCTGTATGTATAGGACAAATTACGTTTCTCTTGCTCTTTTTTGGACATTGCGCTTCCAACTTATTTTTTATCTAGTAGGGATGCGCACTCAATTTGTGGTTTACATGCATATCGTTGTTTTCACATGATATTTTCTGTATGTTTGATATACCAATACTTAATTGTGGATAACGTGTAAGGGTAGCTTAAATTTAATGTAATGTGAGGTTGGTGTAAGCGATGCGACTTCTTCATTCGAGCATTGGTAAACGCAAAGCTGAGCCAACTTCGCAAGGAAGGATCGACGGCCATGATGGAAAAAAGACCATGATGGCGGGATAGTTTTTTGACAGCCGGCAACAGAGATAGGTCGATAGGAAAAAGGATAAAGCTAGATCCTGATATTCTGTAACCATCCGTGTTTAAATTAAATTAAATTTTTTTAATTAAAAAAAAACACTGTCTCTAATTTGAAGGGGTTAACAAGCTTTTGATGGAAATTGACGTAACAAATAACTTCGTGATTTTTTATATTTGATTTTACATGTTTTCAATATATATGTAAAATATTATGACTATAGAGTTAATCAACTAGCGTGCATTACAGTATTTTCTACCTGCCAACAATTTCGCGTCTTTTTCCATAGAAATTTGGAAAATTTTTTAGATGAAACAATTGGAACGAATGTGCGTTACGTTTCGAGCGAGAGGGGATTGATGCTCCATTAGCGATTTTCAGCACTTAAATGTAATTTCGGAGTCCTGCGTTGGCGATAGATCGGAAACTGCCGACTGCCTATAAGTCGGATTGGGCCAGAAGCGCAACAATCAAGTTCGTAGTTTAGAGCTTGTCCGTTAGCTGCATGAGTAAGGGTTTATGAGTATGGTCTACGACGTCATATGGCTCACAGCCCGAGATAAAAAAGATGTTATGAACTAACTAATGGCCTCGAATAAAAACGGATTCAGTATTAACGAACCCTGCAAACGTTTAAAGGACAACAACCTTAGGATCTGCACATGGAACGTTTGAACCTTTAACAGCTCACATGCAGCCGAATAATTAGTAGATGTGCTTGATTGTTATTAAGCGATATCACCAACATCCAGGAAGTGCTATGGGATGGACTGCGTAAAAAGAGGATAAGAAACTGTGATATATTCTATGGTGATTACTATGTTGAAAAGAATTAGTGCTTATTCGGATGCGGATTTGTCATATGCGGCAGACTAGGGCAATAAGTCTTGAGCTTGCGACCAGTGAGCGAACGCCTTATGACAAACTTAATCAAGGCTTAATTCACTAACATAAGCCTAACATCGGCCCATGCTTATAGGTAGCACAAGAACCACCCCACTAAAGAATGTTTCTATGGGCTCCTCGATAAGACTTATAAGTAATGTCCTAAGCGTCTGGATAGGAACGGAGGATATGTTAAGTAGGACAGTTGGTTAAGATAGTCTACACGTCTACATATCTGACAAGTCTTATAGACTTTGTGCCGAGACGAAATATCACTATAGGAACCACACGATTTTCTCATTTCAATATACACAAGGAGACATAGCGGTCTCCGGATCATCAAAAGCTAAAACAAATTGATCATTTTGCGATAGACATAAGATATGCCTCCAGTATCCTGGGCGTCCGAATGTTCCGGGCAGCCATCATTGACCCGGATCACCACGTCGTTGCAATCAAGGTACGAATGCGAGTTTCCCAAGCCCCACAACAAAAACGAACTACTGTCTGAGGATATAATGTAGAAAAGCTGCAATCGCAAGAGATCGCCAGAATCTTCGCGGAACGCGTATCCCAAAATCTCTTAGCAATTACTATGGCCCCGATATCAAGTACAAAAGACCAGTGGCAACGCTGCCAACGTGTTCGACCATCACCAAGAAATCCTGGGTTTGATGAAGAATACCGGCAAGTACATGCGGGTAAACAAGGAGCGTACAAAGCGGTGCTGCAAGGAAGGACGAGAGCTACTCGTGAGCTCTATGAGCAGAAAAGACGAGAAGAATATCGACTTCCAAAGAAGAAGAAAAAAAAGCACAAGAAGCGCGCGATCGAAGATATTGAGAGATTATACCCCAGGAATAATGTACGGAAGTTCCCCCACGTGCCAATATAAGAACACCCGTACATCCTCTGCGTTTCCTGGTCGTTATAACTTGCAAACATTTAAAAACAATGTACATCGGTACCTGTCTTTTCTTCCTCCCTAAAATTCCTTCGCCCGCGCTGTGTACGAACATTTTAAGGGTACAAAAAAAAAAAAAGAAAAAAAACTGTTAGATGTGAAAAAGGAAACTTTGTAGTAGAGTAGAGTCTTAGTTCGAGCTGAGAATATAGAAACACTTTTTCTGAAGACTGTATAACGGCGAAGAAGCCCAGCATCCCGTCGTCATGTAGAATAGACCATACAACTTAGACGACGATGACCTAAACTTCTGCCAACCTGACCAAAATGAAGTAAGGATAGCAATATCCAATCTGACATCCAACAAAGAAACTGGATCTGTCGACTTATTGGGCGACTTTGTAGAAAGCATACGCCAACTCATTTCTCAGATCTGGTGAGAAGAGCATATGCTTAATAAATACAATAGAATCGACTATGGTTAGAGCAGTTGAAGCAGTCTCCTTTCTTGGCGATCGACAAAAAATGCTGAGGTTCCATTCATCGGGTATACTTTGACCCGAATATATCTTACAGATGAGTTGGTGTATGCTCTTTGCTGCTTTGAAGAGCTCGACAGTCAGGCCGTGTTTAAGTTTAGACACAGTTATATTCATCCAGGTTGGGTGGATCTGGTCTACTTCGTCCAGGTTGAAAGGCTTATTCTGCCTGACAGGGCTATTTGGTCCGTCATCGCCGTCTCCAGAAATGCTCTTTCCAGACCCTTAGCATCGACTGCGACTCCACTGTTATGATCCTTTGTTCATCTCTACGGTTTTTTTTTACCTTCTGGTAAAACTTCCGAATCTCATTCCTTGAGTAGCATCTCTCTGTTTCTTGGACGGCGCGATTCTCATGCTCCTTCTTTTCCTCCTTTTTGCTCGTAGAGCTCGTGAGCAGCTCTAGTCCTTCTATGCAGCATCGCTTTGTACGCGTCTTTCTTAGCTGCATGTGCTTGCCGGCACTCGTCGACAAAGCAGTGGTTTCGTTGCGGTGGTCGAGTGAAACCCAGCATATCAGAGGTAGCATTACTGATGGCTTTTTGGCAATGTTGCCACTGGTCTTCAATGCTTGATGCTGGCGGTATAGGACGTCTTGTGAGATTAAGGGAGACTCGATCGGAAAAAAATTTGGCTGTGCGATGTCAAACTTCCCCATAGTATTAGCCAGCCTATCTTTGTGATGTTCGGGATATCCGCAACCGTGCCTTGGATACAATAAAATAATGGCCTCTCGGAACGTTCGGACATCCATAATACTGGAGGAATGCCTTGCGTCGATCGCAATGTGGTCAAGTACTATCAAAGATGCCTTCTCTTCATAGCTTTGCATTAAAATCGCCGAGGACAATTTCAGTTCTTAAAAGCTAACTTTGGTGTCGTCATCTTTTTCTTCTGTGGGGGCGCGCGCGCATATAAGTTAATGTTGGCAAATTTAGCATTAATACGGATTGTATCTGTCTGACTGTATATAGTCTGCTCCCAACAACAAATCCGCATCCAAATAGGCGCTGTTTGCACCGTCGATAACAATCGCCCTAGTAAATGTGGCAGTTTTTCATCCTATTTTAGTTCGGTTTATCTCATCGCATTTGTTGGATGGCGGCAGCCCAGGGGGTCTGCTAGTTGCTCGTCTGCACGTAGCCGATTAAGGGACTTAACATTCCACTTACAGATCCGAAGTTCGTTGTCCTTATTTCGTTTGTAGTGGTTGTCATCAGTAGATCCGTCTGTATCCGAAGCTTTTTGTTGCTTCGTGCTTTGGGCGTGCTGTTACCTAAGCCGCACAACCCCAAACCAAGGGACCATATGCCATCCGCCATTCACAAAAGTCACGTGTGTTGTTGAGGGTTGATCTGCCAATTTTGCTGGTCGAAGATTATCCAGGAGACACTTATTTTTGCCTCTAGACGGGTTTGTGGACCTCCTGAAGTAAGGGCTTGTAATGCCTTATTTCGGTCCCTTGCTACTTGAAGCCTTGTATCCCACTGCAATTGCTTTTAATGAGTAAAATAAATACAGAGCCTCTCCACTGCGACAAGAAGGATTCAAAGAATACCAACAAGCTAACAAAAGGAACGCTTAGATAGAGGTTTTCCAATATTGAGTCGTTATTTTTCTTGATTCAAATAATGCAGAACTATTGATACAGAACTACAGAAAAAAGGGCACGTGTACAAAAAAAAAAGTCAAATACGGACGTTGAATCTCAAATGTGATAGTATTATTTATAATATCATACCTGACAGCATTTTGAGAACTTTCACATTTTGGGTTTCTTTTATTTTTGACAAGGCTTTGCGTGAAGCGCTCTGTCAAAACCTTATTTTTTCTAACAGATAAAACCTCTGCCACAGTAACTTCATTTATTTTCCCTTAAAACTCGCTCAGACGGGATCCTTAAGCTCCTACATATAAAGTTTTCTCTTCTTCGTTTTCATATGTGGTACGAGTACCTATTTTCTTCCGTGTACTTGTGGTCCTGCTGGCATCTGCCTTCTGCCTCTCGCCTTCGGCCCCATACCATCATCGTTGTCGGTCGAGTATTTCAATAAATCTTCGCTCCTTCATCTTAAGACGCAAATACTATACAAGTATACGGAACTACCTCTACGAGACTACGACCAACATAATGACGACGACTCTCTGCGAATGTTATGCGATAGGTCTTAACTTAGATAATAAATTATGTAGCAGTCCCTTCTCCAGTCAAAGTGAAGTGTGGGTTCATCTTGCTATTGCTCTGCTCACTCTGGCTTTCGAATGAAATCCGTGAAATCTCAAATGTGCCCAGAATAATTACAAAGGTGTTTGCTGGAATCATTTGGAATTTGTTACCTGTTCCAACACATCCCGACCGCAGTGCCGTAGTTTTTAAGACAGCATCTGCATTTCAAAGCCAGTAATTCCATTCTTCGAACATGTGTGTATAGTGTACGATGAATACCATATACGAGTACTCGTACTCTTACTCGCACAAAACATGGTTAGGGTTAGCGTCAAGTTGAGAAAGTCCTTCTCTTGATGATCTTTATTTACGATGGCAGCTAACAAGTCCTCAATGGCCTGATGGAAGCAACAAGGCGGTTTTAAGCGGGCCCAATTCAATTGGATCTTGGTTCAATTGGTCGACATGAATGTACTTGTACATATCGTAGAGCGTTCCAGCAGAACAATGAATACATTATGGTTGTGGAAATTAAATGCTCAATTGGTTTTGCATTTAACCCCTTTCCTGCTTTTGTAAGTAGTCGAAGAACATATTGATAATAGGATGCTTCTGCAAGTGATATTGACAGGACAAACAATAAACGAGTTTACTTGAGTAGGGTTGGTGCGAACAAAGGATACAGGCGGTTCGATTCGGTTCTCCTTCGTTATTCCATCAGTCTGTCAAGCATTATTTGAGCACAATCGTTCGATTGCAGACATTTTTGTGAGATTCCAAATTCGAGGAGGTAGTCGTTGTAATGGTGGTGTTAGGGGTAGACTTATGGATAACTATGTTGGGTAACAGAACTGCGACAACGTTATCGCACTGATGGTACATATCTCGATAAATTAAGGAAGGATAAGGGTTGCTTCCACCTGCATTTGAGATGAATGGTAATTAATCAATACTTGGTCTCGTTGCTTAAATAGGAAATTGAATTCGGTCTATAAGCACTCCTTACAGGATCTACAAATATGTTTGGTACATACATTAATGTAAATTTGTATATAGACAGCCACATTTGTATGAAAGTTGTACAATATTATTGGTTGCTGCCTGCATTTTGAAAAGTAAACCTAAGGAAAGTTTTTTTATTCGATCCTAATTGCAGATATTTGATGGAGGATGAAACCAAGAGTCCGTATAACATTTCGAGTATCTGCTGGGAACTGCTTTTAGTTCACTAATTTCTCCTATGCCGTTCAAGGACAAGAAACTCAAAAATAAAGGAAAGCTTGCTATCCTTTTAAAGAATTTTAAAGTTCTCATCTAAGAAATAGAGTCCCAATAACAAGACCAAATTCAAGACAAGTTTTTCCAAAATTTAACTCACACGAATGAATGGAATGAATAAAATATTCACGTACTGAAGGATGTTAGTCCTGCAAGCATGGCTGAAACCGGTGGAGTTTTTGAACTATCGAATTGCTATTGTCGCTACTGTTACTTTTGCAGAAAACGGTCTTTAGACCCTAAAGCTTCTAGCCGAAACGTACTTTTTATTCTTCATCACTCCAATTTCCCCAGAAACTCCTCTTCAGGATAGTGTCAAAACACATTTTAAGGAGAACTAGCCTAAATGGGTACGACCAATGGGTTATGCCACGTATTTCCTGATAAGGAGAACTTGCAGTATTCTCCTTTAAGCTTGGAGTTTATCACAAAATTGTGTTGGACCGCATCAAAAATTTTGTGTCATAATCTGTAGGAATGCCACACTAATTACAATTAATGGACCGAATTTCCATGTATTTCCAATATTGCTTGTCAAAAACGAGAACCGTTCTAAGACTGCTTGGTTACGTGAGAGGAAATATGGATAGTTTATAAAAATCAACATCAATAGCTAGTGTGCATCTGAAGGAGGTAATGCTGTGTCTCGGTGGGACCGCAAGGGTCTGGTTAAACAAACTAGAACGGTAAATACTGATCGTTATTGTACTCAGCTTAATTCTTTGAACAAAGAAAGTTAGAGCAAACACACATCTTTGGTCAACAGAAAGAGCGTAGTCTTTCATCACGACAATGCAAAACCTCAGCCATCATATGTATATTCCTAATACTGCAGCATTGGATTACAACCTATTCCAAAATATTGCCATACGATTCTAATTCAGGCATTACGATTACGATTCGCGGTAAAAAAAGAATTACGTCATAAAAATGTTTCCCCTGAGTTGGTATTGTTTGGCAATATTTTGGGACAAAATAATAATAAATAATAAATGTTTACTACTCATTCCAAGAAAAATTAAAATTTGGGTTTTAGTCTTGTAAACACTTAATACAAAATTTAAGATTCAATGCTTCTGCCGACACGTCAGAGTTTTCACCGCCATGATTGTCTCTTCGTTTCCTGTTCGCTGCCGCTGTCACTCGTGTTCATAGATACTACACACAGATGGCGGGATGTTCGAAAGATTAAGGTGCGTATACAATAATTATCACAGTCTATAATTTTTCACAGTGTTGTATAAAAAGATGAACCATTTTGTTCAAATGATCAGTTAAAAATGGATCAATCGAGTGAACGGTTGTACTACAAAATATTACCTAAAAAGTAAAAATGGACATTTCATTCAACAGTTTCTATGAAGTTTTTGTCAACAGCTCGAATAAAAAAAGCGTTAATTTGTGCAGTAAAAAAAATAAAATTTGTCAGCCGAAGGGTGTCCAAAATTGAAAAAAAATTCTCATCAATTTATGTGCATTTTCAACCAAAATGGGCCGAAGCCTATAGATCGAAAAAGAATTCCAAAAAGAACGAGGAATGGTTGGAAAATTGTCTCCACGTCAACACTGGAAGAATCTAAGAACCGTGTGATTTACCAAGTACATCAAAGTCATCAAGAGGAAGGTCAAGGAAATAAAAAACTGACGACGTTGCTCGACGTTGCAAGACAACTGAAAATCTTTCTCTTTCGAATGCCTTAGCAATAAAATATAATAAGTATCATAAAAAGAAGAAAGCTTATGTAACCAAGACAATCTTTGCCGCAAGTCCACTGCGAGTCAAAATAATAAAAGAGGTTATATTCCCGGAACGCTTATTTCTTGCAACACGGATACCGCATAACTCCTATCAAGCGGTAAGTTCCGGATGGTAAGTTTCTCAACTATAAACGTCGACCTATTGTTACTGAAAAAGAGATGAAGAGGGGGATGCATACGAGTATCTTAGTTGCTAATCGCTTTCAAGGGTCGGGTCAACTGATACAGTCATGACTTACAGAAAAAATAATTGGAGAAAGTTCTTTAAATTGGAACACTCAGCCGCTTTAAATACCGGGATATAGCCTTGAAGATGCCAAATACGGAGCATCAAAACTAAGGTACGCTCAGCTCAAAACGAAAAGGATGAAGTATAATAATTAGATGCATTGGCTTTTTTTAAGCATGTGGGTCTGTCTAAAGGAAAATATAAGATTTTGAGAAGTTCTCTGAGAAAACACAACGCAGCCGTTGTTCCATCCTGCAGAATATACTTATGTACATATATATATATTTATATAACCGTAGCCACAAAAAAAGAGGTAGCTCGAGGAAACGGAAATGTCAGCTGGAGTAAAACTTTAAGACTTGATGGGTGGTACTGCCAAGCGGCTTTTAGAAAGCAAAAGTGAGGGCGGATTAATTGGTCAAGAACTCTTACATTACAGAGTACTCGTAAGTGAGGCTGTGATGGATCTTCTAGACAAGATGTCTACTCTACAGTAAAAAATAAGTACACCGGGTGATGAAACAGATGCAAACATGTTTAGGGTCTCAGTTGTCCTACTACCGACCTTGCTAATCTTCACCCTACTGTATATAAGGTTAATGACGAAATAAGTATATTTTTCAGCCTTGATTGACGGAAAGGTTCTTAATAAAATAAGAGATACAAAGCCTAGAGATATAAAATAAGAGATATCACCCTATCGGAAGATACTATAATTTCGCAAATAGCAGCAAATGTCAATTCTACTTTGACATTTGTGAAGTAAACAGACACGTCAACACGTCATGAATCGCTACAGTCCTAAAGAACGTGGAATAATTGTTACGATTTTTTTGCGGAATAATTCGTCGGTGGTGTTGGCGCAGCGTGAAATTCGGCGCAGATTTCCCGGTCGTCTGACACCAACTGGGCAAAGCCGTTTTGTTGAAAATATCGCAGGCAATTGGGCATCAATCGGCTTTCTTGGTAGATAATTTTGGTGAAAGATTGTAAGATGTTCCCTTACAAAGTGCAGACAGTGCATCAGCTGTCAGCTGTTGACCGCCAAGCGCGTGTAACCTACGCTGCATTTCCGGGTCGCCTAATCTCTCGTTTTACCGATTTGCACTGGCCGGCAAGATCGCCTGATTTAACTGTTCCAGACTTCTTTTTGTGGGGTTTTTGAAGTCGCTATGAAGTCTATGTTAACAAACGTCAGAATTTTGAAGCCCTCAAAGAGAATACATGTCAAGAATGCGAGGACCTTTCGCCGGAAGTTCTGGCAAGAGTGATGGAAAATGCCAAAAATCCAGCCCGAATGGTCATCAATTCTCGCGGCGGCCACTTAGCCGATATCATTTTCTCGACTTAACGAAAACAAATCTAAGACATCAAATAAACATAATCTAAAAGCAGAACCAACGTGTTTTATTCATAAAACAAATTACACCCAAAGAACATCGGGTGACAAGTTTTGTGCCGCCTTGTAAATACAGTTCGACAAGAGGGGGAGGATATTGATGAATCTGTTGGAATTAAGGAGGCAGAAAAAAGGGGGAGTTAGTTTAGTTTTAAATGCATTTTATTATATTAATCATTAATTCTTACATACTAACAAAAAATGCTTAAATGCTAGCTTAAAATTACTTAACAAACTTATATTAACTTACTGGCCCCGCACAGGCACTCTAAGCTACTTTAAATTCTTATATCTATGTCTTTCGACTTTATTTACATTTTATTGAAATTCGTATATATTTTGTATACTTAAGGCTAAGAAAAATTTGTTAACAAGAAAAAAGGGGGAAACAAGAGTTCGATGTCGATATTCGGCAATACAAATGATGGAAATACTACAAGGAGATTTTTTCAAGAATCAAAGGTAGCAACTTATATAACTGGGGCCAATAGAGAAGTAATAACGAGGTTTGAAACAATACTTAATGTTTTGAATTACAAGGTAAAGGTTAACATTGTCAAGTTTGGCGAGTATGATAAGAAAACAGCTGAGTTATTAAAACAGAAATATACGGAAAGAAAAAATCACACCTACTATGAACCAATAGTCAAAATATAATCGCATATTAATCCTTACCACTTGACGAATATTGTCTCACACTGTAAATAGTCCACCATGTCCCAATAATCGTGGCAAGCATATTTTAGAGTTTTCTCGTCTCAGTAAACAAACATCTTCTGTGATGAATTATAAAAACGACGATGTCGCCAGCAAAAAATCTGACTTTTTTACTTACTTACAAGATGTAGATAAATATGATAAATGCAAGGTTCAAGGATGTGCCAAAATGAAGACTTCTTCAACATTCTTGCAGCCTCAACAGACCGACTCATTTCTTGGATAAGCACAATGCACAATACTCTCCAGAAATGATAAGTTTATTAGATATTGCCCCAACAAATCTAATTTTTTTTATTTAAATTGCTCGTTCGTTTATTTTTTTTCTCTACTGTTTGACTTGAAATTAATCACTGAAATATTTTATTATGTACTTTGATGTGCCACAAAACAAAAAAAAAACCTAAAACGAACATTTAAAAAATGGTTACTTCAGTTTAATTCATCACTGCTTTGATGGCATTACATTTTAGACACCCTGTTATTACTTCAAACAGAAAAAAACTTTCACAATATCCTTATTCGTTTGAGAGTTAAGATTTTTGAAAACTAAAAAGTCAAAATGGGCCACTGTGCGCCTGTGCAACGAAGCGGATGTAAAACCTTGGGGCACGGCGTACAGAATGATAGTGACTAAGCCGTGGTATAGGTCTCTATAATTATCATGTCCAGCAATGCTAAAGGTTTTTGTGGAGCACCTATTACCATAGAGCGATGGTCTTTGTGCAATATAATTAGAGAAAACAACACAGAAGCAGTTCCAATAATAACAGCAGAAGAACTTCTCAGTGCGTCCAAGAAGATATGCATCAACAAAGGGCCCGGACTTGATGGCATCCCAAATAAGGCAGTGAAAGCCGCTGTTCAAAAGAGGCCAGACATGTTTATGACAACAATGCAAGAGTGTCTCAAAGAGGGGGTTTTCGCAGAACAGTGGAAGCTGTAACATTTGGTATTCTTACCAAAGGCAAACAAACCACCTGCAAAAGCAGGATCATGTCGCTCAATATGTGTACTGGACACACTGGACACACTGGACACACTGAACGGATCATATTTGATGGATAGCTCACTGTGGCAGAAGAAAAGACAGCATTTTCAGATCAGAAAATCGCTCTCCAATGTCGACGCCAAAAAAGCGGTGGTAGATATAGCAGCCGAAGCGATAAAGGGAGAAAGATGGCGATGGTGAACAAAGGAATATTGTACAGTAGTGACGCTGAACATTAAAAAGTCAGAATGAATACCTACATACATCATACTATTTGCGAAAAAATCCAGCTACTTTACCAAAGTTGAGATTTGAAACAGACGAAGGAAAAAAGGATCGATACTGGGTCCCCTACTGTGGAATATCATACACGACGGATTTCTGCAATTAACACCCCCACCAGGAGTAAAAATAATTGGTTTCGTTGTAGCCGTTGTAAAGAATATTTGCGGCTATAAACGATACAATCGATCCCATTAAAGACTGCCTAATATCCACCGGCCTAGAATTAGCGGATCACAAAACGGAAGCTACCCTAGTAACCAGCTGGAAAAGTGTTCAATACGTGAGCATAAAGGTAAGAAGTCAAGTCATTAGATCAAAAGACTATATAAGATAACTAGGAGTAATACTTGACAATAGAAGCTTCGGCTATTCGGGCGAAAATTCGTTGAAGGTCGAGGCAGCATTTTCTGGAATTTGGAACATTGAAGGACCCGGATATGCTAGATATATGCTAGAAGAATCTTAATATCCAAAGTAGTAAACTAAGTCCTGGCCCAGTTTGGGTGCGGATGCAGCTTTTGTTATAGCCAGGATGATTCCCATCGATATATCCTTGCGGATGAGATGCAGAGAGTCTATAATAGGAGAATTTCTAGTAACCAGGAGGCGACAGTCGGTAAAATGATTAGGAAGAAGAAAGAGCGACTTCAATAAACAGGTGGATCACCAGTACGATGGGAAGATGGACCTACAGATCGATCCCATACATAAACGTTTGGACAAACCGAATACATGGAAACAGTACCTACCATTTTACGGAGTTCCTACTTCGGGCACGATAGCTCAAAGTTTTGCCCGGACTGTCCAAATTAGGAGGAATTCACAGAGCATGCAATTTTCCATATTCTGGAATGGAGAACTGATATACCAATCCCAGAGTCAATAATGGACAAAATATTGCGGCCAGAATAAAATTGAATGGAGATTTGCACATTCATAGCCAATGTGCAAAACGAACTGTGATAGGCCCTAAGAATAAGACTTGCAGATGTAGCAGTTATAGGAGACATAGCATAAATCGCTTATTAGCCTCGCGAAGTAATACCTAACGGCAGTCGCGTGGCTGAAGCGTGTAGGGTGTGGTTTAGTACGTAGACTAAAACAATCAGGCTAGCGAATCGTGCATGCTGGTAGCTCGGGCTACTGGGAAAACTCAATTGTCCAACTGTCTTTGGCGAAGCAGAGAGCTTTGATCTTAAAATAAAACTGAAGATACATACAGCAATGACTAGACTTATAATTTGTTAAGGTGCCCCAGAAAACAGAGTCCACCGCAACATTGGACGCTCTACCGAACCTCCCCCATTTCACCATCACATTCAAAAAGAAATTACGAGTCTACTTGCGCCTATTTGCTCATCTTTATGGATGAGATAGATTCCAAAAAATTTCATATGGATCAGGTACAGAAACTAAGAAATAATGAAATACCAGAAATCACCTTGACGGAGAACTGTTTGAAAAGATAGAACGTCAATCAGAGCTTCAAAGCTATTTTTCAGAGCCACTAAACCTACGTTTGTCAAAAATGCACTAATGTGGCATACAGAAAGGTTTAAAAGAGAAAAAGGAAATAATCAGATTGAATATTTATAGACTTGTTATTAACAAGAACATTTACATGATTCCTGAGAGTAAAGCAGCCCTACTGACTAACGCTTTCCCGGCACTATTCTCTTTGCTTTGTTGCCAAAGACCGGCTGTTCTAAAACCAGCTGAGTTTTCCTTGGCGATTTGGATAATGGCATTCGAGTTGATGATGATTTCGACTGCAATTCGGCCACCACTCTGTTTCATGACAGATAACCGAGAAACAAATGTGTCTGGCAGGGGTGCCATTCATAATCGCTGATTATTTTCTCTAAATGTGAGACAACAATAACAACTATAAAATAGGCCAGACGTTCTTGGTTATTTTGCGAACTTTGTTGTTGCCTCAAGCTAACTGAATATCGAGTCTTTATTTTCGGCTGAATGTTTTAGAACTGCTGACGGAAGAGATGTGGTTTGGCAGTCATTTTTATGTGATATGATCTTAGTTTTGGGACCAGCTTTCATTTCGACATGCGTTTGTTTCGGCATGTGATCATAAGTTTGGTTTAGGTTTTTACTGTCCTTTGGTGCATTGTGCATCGATCTGCAACTACTCGTGGGTCTTTGAAGACTTATGCGCTGCCTACGCATATCTTGAAGCCCTTAAAGTTGACATTGATGTTGTTTGTGTTAATCGTCGTTTTCATATTGATCAATTGTGTGTGAGAATAGATGATGTTGGCAGAGGTTTGCTGCTATTCATCAGTTATATTCCACCCAAAATTTCGATGACTACTTACCAGAAGCATATGGTGAGCATTGAAAGGGTTGTTGCGTCATCTCAATTTGAAAACTATAATGTATGTGCGCTTGGTGATTTCAACTGTGGTGACATAATTTGGTCACTAATGACTCTCAATCAAATACACTATCTTCTGACATCGAAATTCTTTTAATTGATTCATTATTGGCTATGAATTTAAATCAAATAAATTATGTTCCTAATTCACTAAGTAGATTATTAGATTTAGTATTTACCTCTAACGATTTAAACACACCTATCACACAATGTTGTCATTTATTGTCGAACACTTTCATTTCAATAATTTTTTTTCGTTTTTATAAATCAATTAGCTCCTTGATTCAATTCAATTCTAATAATCGTTCTCATATGAATGACTATTTCAACAATATTAATTGGCCAAATGAATTTCTGGGCAAAAATAAATCAGAAAAACTCTACAGCCTCAAAGTTACAAGAAGTTATTAGTTATATAAAGCAAATTAGTAAATTCTCACCCCGCTTGGTATAAGAAACGGCTACTGAAATTAAAAAATGCTAAGAGTTCTGTTCATAACAAGCTTAAAACTTCCGGCTCTAATGTTGATTATGCTCTTTTTTTCGTCTTAGAGAAGAATTTATTTTTCTTTCTAAATTTCTTTATAATAATTATATTCATTCCGTCGAAAGTAATCTTAAAAAATCGTTTTTGAAGCTTACTAACACAAAAGTCTTGGATTTCCAACAATAATGCATCTTAATGACTTACAGTCTAGTGACCCTAAGAGTATTACAGATATATTGTTTTTGCTGAATACTTCCAAAGTATCATAATTATGTCCATTCCCTTCCATCAATTGCTGATTGTTTGATTTGATGATATCGAAATTAAAACAGCTTTAAGTAGTTTAAAACATATAAAAAAGCCTGACATCCTGGAATACTTTCCTATCGTTCTAAAATACGGTTCTAGCTTACTTTGTTCTCCCTTATCAGATTTATTTAATCATTGCCTTTTTGATGGATTTTTTCCTGAGGAGTGGAACATCTCTACGTTAGATCCGGGCTTTAAATCTGGTTGCAGACATCTTGTTTCTAACTATAGACCAATTTTTTGTATAGTGACAGGACAGTACGATATTTCATAAAAGGATCTAATGAGCATCCTACAATCTTATTTGTATAGGAGGAGATGTGGTCATATCGCCCAACGCCAAAAATATACCTCTCACAGCTATTAAAAGCAACATTCAGCTTTCTTTTTGCCATATCGGAGAAAATTTCGCACCCATACAACAAAATGGGTAGTATTGTACATAAAATAACGCTCAAATACAAGTTCTTGACTCTGTATTAAGGTTCATTAAAACGAACTCCTTAGTTTTCAAAGTTCCCCATACTACAATATTAAGGCATTATTTTGTTTCATCGTT
Organism: Volucella zonaria; assembly: GCA_963966105.1. NCBI lineage: Eukaryota > Metazoa > Arthropoda > Insecta > Diptera > Syrphidae > Volucella > Volucella zonaria. The sequence goes on from OZ014534.1 coordinate 134,550,208, forward strand.
TATTGAGTTGAGCATGGTTGTGTTGTATGGACCCCACTATTTCAAATATAAGTCGCATCGAAAACGTCCAAAACAATTTTTTAATATTTGCTTTAGGTCATTTATTTTGCAATACTGGCGTTCAAGTTCAACATTCATCAGGCACTTGAAATGAGAAGAAAAATGTACAACGTCATATTAATAAGAGATATTTTATGTGCGACAATCGGTAGTAAGAATTTGCTTGGTTGTTTGAATTTATATGATACATCAAGGCTCCGAAGGCCCAGACCACTATTTTTTTAACGTACTCATAGTACATTATATGGTCAACATGAGCCTATTTCTTGATGTTATAGAATTTTTAACTTATACAGCTCAGAATTAGACTTGTTTTTGCCAAAAAATGTTTTTTAATGTTACTAAAGTAATTAAGCAAAGAATTGTGTTATTTTATTTTATTTACTTGAATTAATTTATTAGTACTAGAGAAGGTAAGGACTGTATTATTATAGAATTCCGACCACCAAACAGTAAAGAAAAGATGAGGTCTTAGCCCATACTACAGAGCCATTAAAAGTGCTGATAAATAAAGAAACTCGATTCGTTTGGGGTGAAAGTCAAGATCGGCCATTTCAGAAATTGAAGGAATCGCTTGCAAGATCCCATCACTCTCATATTTTAATATCAAAAATACGAGTAGAACACGATTAAGAGTCGATGCGAACCACTGTGGCTCTGTGTGCAGTTTTGCTGCAATTCCAAGTAATTGAAAGCAAGAGCTTATCCGAAGTGGAAAGACGGTATTCGCAGGCGGAGAAGGAGAGCTTGGTGCTAGTTTGGGCGGTTGAGGGTTTCTAGTACTATTTGGCAGGAATAGAATTCAGACTGGTCACAGACCATAAGCCGCTGGAAGCGATTTTGAAGCCGACATCTAAGCCACCAGCCCGAACTGAGAGATGGGTCCTTCGTTTCCTGGCTTTCAAATTTAAAGTCATTTACCAGTGCGGGAAATATGGTACAACATTGCTGGTTCTCTCTCTGGATGTGTAAAATTCATCAGTCAGACTCATTTGGAGATTCAAAACTGAAAAAGATAATAAAGCGGTAAAAACGATGACTGGAGTGCTGAGATAAAAAGCCATTACGAGTTATGTTCGCTATGTAACACCGTTCCGCGAGGTTCCAAAATAATTATACCAGAAGCACTACGAGAACGCGTTCTTTGTTTGGCACATGCGGGTCACCCAGAAGAAACGGTGATGAAACAGAGGCTACGCTCGAAGGTCTGATGACCGGGATGTAGAAAAGTATGTCAAAAATTACTGCGAATGAATCGACACGCTTTTTCGACTTTACATTTGTAATGATCGACTATCATTCACGGTATACAGGGACGAAAATTTTGAGGAAGATTACATCAACTGAGATCATTGGTATTTTAGAAGAGATATTTTGTAGATTAGGGTATCCGCAGCCCAATAGGACTGACAATGGGCGCCGATTCATCAGTGAAGAGTTCAAACGCTATTGTGGAACGAATAACATTGAGTTAATAACATCTCCTCTGTATTGGCCACAGAAGAACGGCGAAGTGGAAAACATGAACCGTTCCATTTTGAAGAGATTCCAAATCGAGAATATACAACTTGACACCTCAAAACAGCACAGCAAAGCCCCCTTCAAAACTCCTGCTTAACAGAAGAATACGAGCCAAGATCTCTTCTGTACATGATATCGATGATAATAACACATGGACTGAAAAGTCCACGCTGTTTCTAAGAGAGGGCACCACTTGAATTAAGTCCATAACATTTTCAGTTAGTACCAACCTTCAAAAGATACGTGTATAAATTTGACAGCTGTCGGACGATTAGTTCTCGAGATATAGCGTTGTGAGTGAAGCAACTTGTGAAAAAAATGGATTCAAAGCAATTTCATGTGTTGATTTATCATTGCTTTTTGATGGGAGAAAATGCAGCCGATGCAAAGAAATGGCTTGATAAGTGTTACCCGGACTCTGTACCAGCCGAACGAACCATTCGCAAGTGGATTGAAAAATTTAAAGGTGGTCATACAAGCACGGACGATGATGCACGCAGTGGACGTCTAAAAGAGGCTGTTTCAGACGAAAACATCAAAAAAGTCCACAAAATGATTACGAATGACCGTAAAGTGAAGTTGATCGAGATAGCTGAGGCTCTGAAGATAACAAAAGAGCGTGTTGGATATATCATACACGAATATTTGGACATGCGAAAGCTCTGTTCAAAGTGGGTGCAGCGCTCACAGTCGACCAGAAACAACAACGTGTTGATGATTCGGAGGAGTGTTTAAAGCTGTTCAACCACAATAAAGCCGAATTTTTGCGTCTGTATGTGACAATGGATGAAACTTGGCTCCATCACTTCACGCCAGAGTCAAATCGGCAGTCAGCTGAGTGGCGAGCAGGCGACGAACCTCGTCCAAAACGAGCAAAAACTCAACAGTCGGCTGGCAAGGTTATGGCATCCGCATTTTGGGATGCACTAAATGTTTTCATCGACTATCTCCAAAAGGGGCAGACTATCAACAGCGACTATTACATTGCGTTGTTGGAGCGTTTGAAGGACGAAATCGCAGAAAAACGGCCGCATTTGAAGAAAAAGAAAGTGCTGTTTCATCAAGACAATGCACCGTGTCACAAGTGGATGAAAACGATGGCAAAATTGAATGAATTCGGCTACGAATTGCTTCCCCACCCACCGTATTCTCCAGATTTGGCCCCCAGGGACTATTTCCTGCTCGTAGACCTCAAAAGAATGCTCGCCGGAAAGAGATTTGAGACCGAATCGCCGAAACAGAGGCCTATTTTGAGGCTAAACCGAAATCAGTGTATCGCCCTCGAAGGCAACTATATTGGGTCTATAACTTAATTCGTGCGGTTTGCTAATAGATGGCGTAACTTGTATTGTTCCATTGGAACATACGTTAGAAAGCTACGTCATTTCAGTATATGTCATTCTTTTGAAGCGTAAATAACAATAATTTTTTTTCACTCAAATATGTCGAACTTTGTGCCTGAAAATGTGTTTCTGCGGGGAGCTCTTCTTCATTACTTTAATATGAAGAAAACTGCTGCCGAAAGTCATCGTATTTTGGTGGAAGTTTATGATGAACATGCGCTAGCTGAGCGAACGTACCAAAAGTGGTTTGCACTATTTAAAAGTGGTGATTTTGGCTTGGAAGACGATGAACGTCCTGGGCAGCCAAAAAAGTTTGAAGATGAAGAACTGGAAGCATTACTCTACGAAGATTGTAGCCAAACACAAGAAGAGCTCGCAGAATCTTTGGGTGTCACTCAAGCAGCCATTTCAAAACGTTTAAAAGCAGCTGGATATATTCAAAAGCAAGGAAATTGGGTTCCACATGAACTCAAGCCGAGAGACGTCGAAAGGCGGTTTTGCATGTCCGAAATGCTGCTGGAACGCCACAAAAGGAAGTCATTTTTGCATCGGATTGTTACTGGTGATGAAAAATGGATCCATTACGACAACCCCAAGCGCAAAAAATCATATGTGAAACCCGGCCAACCAGCTAAATCAACGCCAAAGCCGAATATCCATGGCGCGAAGGCAATGCTCTGTATTTGGTGGGATCAGCTGCTAAAACCGGGTGAAACCATCAATGGACAACGCTACCGAACACAATTAATCCGTTTGAAGAGAGCAGTGGCCGAAAAACGCCCGGAATATGCGACCAGACACGAGCCAATAATTTTCCATCATGACAACGCTCGGCCCCACGTTGCTATTCCGGTTAAGAACTATTTGGAAAACAGTGGATGGGAAGTCTTACCCCACCCGCCTTATAGCCCAGACCTTGCCCCTTCTGACTACCATTTGTTCCGGTCGATGCAGAACGCCCTCACTGAAATACGGTTCACATCAGAGAAGAATATCAAAAATTGGCTTGATTCATTCTTGGCTGCCAAGCCGGCGCAGTTCTTTTGGGATGGAATCCACAAATTGCCAGAAAGATGGGAAAAAGTCATAGCTTCAGATGGGCAATACTTTGAATAATACTATTATACATATTTTTCTTAAATAAACGTTGAAATTTTGAAAAAAAACCGCACGAATTTATTTATATACCCAATAAATAAAGTTGAATTTTGTAAAAATTTTATGTTTTACTATAAAACACATGCCATTTTGGACTTATTGTAGAAGCAAGAAACTTGGATATAACAACTAAGCAAAAAGGAAAGGAGATAGAAGATAAGGGGCGTGCAGGGAGAGGGTGTGTTCTACAAGTTGTTGACAGGGTATTGCTTCGTTACATGGTGCCTCGGAATGAATTGACACCGACTTTAGATTCTAGCGATTTCGAGGCAATCAAACGGAAGCCGAATGAAGTGATCTTCCGGTCGGTTGATAAGGCTTTCCAACGCAATATAAGCCATGTTAAGAAAGTGTCAGATTCTCCAAAATCTCTCTCGAATTTATTATCTTTATCCTATAACACATAACAACATAAAGTTTAATTACAGAGATAGGCGTATCATTGACATCGTCCACAACTGAAAACGATCGAAAGGTCGTGAACCCATCTTCTGAAGCGACACACGTTAATGCTACACGTGTGGCGGATTTAGGAGCTCAAGAACATCGGAGGGGTGTGCGATCTGCAGCATGTTCTTCGGAGAATCCAGATAGTGCAGGGAATGCACCATGAACATAGTGTTCAGAAGTTGTCCTGCAGTCATGTTTATATACACTCATATTGAAGAGCCATTCTACTGAAAAGAACTGCAGCGTCAAAACCCATCATTTGGATTAGAGGAATATTTGCAGCGATGCTCTATTCTGCTGCTTAGTAAGACGTATTTCCACTTGGAAATGCATCAAATAATCTCTTGAAAAAATCATATCATCTAGTTTGACACCAGAAACAAAATATCGAAATTTGAATTACTCAAAACTTCTAAATTGGGGACACACCATTACTGCCTATTATAGAGACACGTACTCAGTAAGAAATTGCTAGTTTCCGAACTCAAAGGTCAAAGGGAGATTATCTATGTGTTAATTAAAAAGAATAAAAATTCTACTCTCCCTCTCACAAATCAAAATCATTTTATTTACAAAACCTAGCACCAATTATTTTTGCCTTAACTTACATACTCGTATCTCACTTTTATAAATATCAGAGGAGTCACATTAATTACCGATAGGTGCATCTACAACCCAGGACAATGTTGTTGGCAGACTATAACCACATCATTTTCACTAGTCGAAACAAAAACAATTATCCTTAAGGTCAGATGTTAAGTTTTTAACGTACACGTATTACTAAATACGTATTTGTCTTTATTGACCATGTTCATTGTCGAACTATTGCATCAACATGCATTACATACTGTTCTCGGTCTCGGTCTCGGTCTCGTTCTCGGTCTCGACTGAGTGGGCCACTAAAACAAGATTTTAACATTTTCGATGGCATCCTTGTGCTTAATGTTACTTCTTTGAAAGTTTATAGCAATTTTCAAGGGTTTACAGAGATGTAAGCAATGTGTACAAGAGACAAGGCAAAACTGCTTACTTCACATCAACCCTATACAAAAGAGAATACAAATGTATATAAATCGACCAAATATCCATATGTACATATGCAAAAATCCCTATCGGTTTTTAGTGCAGCTATTGTTTCGCTTATAAATTTCCCTCTGAATCACAGAGATTTCCTTTTCTCTTTTCTTGCAAACAAAGCAGGCATCCATGAAGTTCGAAATTTTTGCATACAATTTGAAAGTATTAATAGCTTGCGTTCTTATATGGGGCCGGCGATTTGGGCTTCAATCTTTAAACGTCTCCAGATAGAGCGTGTTTTGGTCACTGCCTCCAGTTGCTCACTTTAAGATGTTATATCAGTTTGCCTGGATGACTTATGAATGGAACCTCAGCGTCATTTATCCGATTATACTGTACAGTACGCCAGCTATTGTGGGATCAATAACCTGAACGAAGCATATAAGATCTTGTTTGCAGAATGCGTTAAAGCTTGAAAACATTTGTAAATGATCGTATTTACTCCTATACTCGTAAGTTCGGTAAAGTATCTAGTATTCAAACTTCGGCAGGTCTTCCAGAAAAGTCAAGACAAAACCAAAGAAATCCAGATCAATGGAACCTATTCTGTTATATAAAGGGTCTTTCATTAAGCGCTTGCTATCTTTAAATTTAAATAAAACAAAGTGTCTGTGAGATATCATCGGAATATAACATCGTTCAAATGTCCGCCGCGGTTTCTCTGGGTGACGCGCATCCAAAATGTGAAATATTCCTTGACTCTGGCGCATAAATTTGACCGATTGCATGGGTTATTTCGGCTTTGAGAGCCGTTATGGTTTGTGGCTTATCCGCATACACCTGCGAATTCAGAAAACCGCACAAGAAACGTTCTAGCGGGGTCAAATGGCACGGTCTCGGTAGCCAGTTCACACCACATGCCGTTGGTGTCCAGTGTCCATATCATCCAATTCAGGCCGAAAGAAGTTGGTAATCATCGACCTATAGCGCTCGCTGTTCACGGTGATGGCCTGGCCAACGTCGCTCTCAAAGAAATATGGGCCGATGATGCCGCCAGCCCAAAATCCATAACAAACAGTGAATTTTTCGGGATGCATTGGAGGCTCTTGGATTGGTGGCTCATGTGGATTGGTATCGTTCCAAATTCGACAATTTTCTTTATTGACGTACCCATTCATCCAGAAATGGGCCTCATCGCTGAAGATGATTTTTCGATGAAAATTAAGGTCAGTTTCCAACTGCTCCAGAGCCCATTCAGAGAATACACGTCGTTGTCTACGAGTATCATCTTTTACCTTCAGCTCCTGGGTCAGTTGACTTTTGTACGGGTGCGGGCCCAAGTCACGATGCAAAATTCGCCACGGTGTGGTCTGCGAAAGGCCGAGTTCTTGTAAGCGACGCGTAATCGACTGCCTCGGATTCTCCTGCGCACTCTCACGAACAGCGGCGATGTTTTCGGCAGATCTTACGTTTCGTCGACGTACGGGTGTTGGCTTATCGTTTACAGAACCAGTAGACTCAAATTTATCCACCACATCCACTGTCAAAGTCCGGAAGTCCCTATTGGAAGATCGCTACCTCGATCTGCTCGAAGTAATGTAACAGTACATGGTTTCCACGGCTTGATTCCAATAAACGGATCTGACTGACTGCTAACCAACGAACCGTCAACCAAATTGATTATATCGTATTCGAGGCAAGTCACTTCTCCAAGTAACAACAACTCGGACCATCATCTTGTTGTAGCCAATATGCGGATGCGGATATCCGTAGTAGCTCAAGGCCAGCGAACCATTGTGAGGAATTTTAACGTGGAAGAGACCGCAAGGGCCTTTTTCGATCGAGTTTCCCTTAACTATTAAAGAAATCCGTTGCTGCCAACATCGTACGTAGAAGACCAGTGAAATCACTCCCAAAGGGCAATCAGCGAGACCTTGTCTGATGTACTGGGTTGGTCTCAGTCCACCTCGACAAAGAAATTTCTGGTTCGATGACGAATGCAGACAGACCCGGCAGAAAAGAAATAATGGGGCTAGCGTGCTCTACGAGCAGAAAAGGAGGCAAGAAGATAGAAGAAAAAAGACAGCGCACGAGAAGCGCTTGATCGAGAGTTATGCTATAAAATAAAAAGGACATTCCAATGCTGTAAAGCCTGCAAATCAATCTGCAAGGATGGGGAAGGAAACTTCATAGTAGAATCACAGTCTGTGCTTAGATTCTAGAAATATTGTTATTTCGGACTGTTAAACGGTGATGAAAAACAATATCCCACAGTTAGCCGGAATGAACCATTCAACCTGAATGACGATAGACAACATTTACATCCACCCGATAAAGATGAAGTCTGGACAGCAATTTCCAACCTTAAGTTACCCGATGGCGTAACTGCTAAGCTGTTTATAGCAGCACGTAATGATTGGATACGGAGCATACATCAACTAATCTCCAAAATCTGGATCGACGAAAGTAAGATACATATACTCGATGAATGGAACCTCAGCATTAGTTATCAGGAAAATCTCCTGTAATGTGCCAACTACAGCGGAACAATTGTTAGTCTCCTAAAAATTGGAAAATCATGTCTGCGTATTATATGAACGTCTAAGACACTTCGTATGAACGGCACTTATCAGTGTGGATCTAGGCTAGGAAAATCCATCTCAAATGTTCTACATTTTTATAGATTCTTAAAAAAAATCCTTGTGTTCCAAATTGATAGACACCACTTCCTCAAAGCCGCATATGACAGCATCGCTGCCAAGCTCATTCGAATATGCAAAATAACGACAGCAAATGCATGCTGCTTCATCTAGCTCGGTAATGATAAAACCGAGATATTCAATGTCAGAAAAGGACGATAGGCAGCTACAACTTTGAGGCAGTTAAGGTTTTTATCTACCTCGAGTCCGCTATCAACTCAGACAACAAAACCAGCGCGGAAATCATGCGAACAATCTACCTTATCAATCGCTCCATCTTTGGTCTTAGAAGGCAATTGAGAAGTAAAGACTTCTCTCGAGGAACCAGATCTTTTACTAGGCATTGATCAATCCATTCCAGTTTTGCGGCACAGAGTCTTTTACATTGAGGAAAACGAATGAAAATGCTCTCAGGTGTTTCGAGAGAAAAGTTCTTTGAGAATGCAGCAGACTGTTCAGGCTGTACAGCGATTTCGATCTCATCAGTACAGTTCGAAAAACCTAGTCACCTTAAAAGCTTGAATATTCGCGCACCGGCATGGAAAGTTTTCTGAGTACACAGAGGAAGAACGTGGTAGAGGACGACCTCATTTTAGATTCATATTACACCGTGCGGGCATCACACCTCTCCCGCTCCTGGTCGTAGTATTATTGCCTGCACTCAGTCACTGCCGTTGACTGATTCACCACCAAAAACTGAGACAATATATACTACAATGCCCCAAAGGTATATTAGTACAAATTGTCGGTCATAGATTAGTAATTCTACCTTACCCTTCATCCCAAAGCTCATTTATAATGACATTCCAGTTATTAGCTCTTTAGACAAGGCCAATCTGCTTGTTGCACACTTTGCGGCCAGCTCAATACTGGCTTGTCTCTGCCAACATTTGAGTGTGTCGAATCCTCGATGGGACGAAACCACTTTCGCGCTCGTGTAGTAGCAAGAGTACTTAAAGGTCTAAATATAAACAAATCCGCTGGTACAGTTGGTGTATTTCGCCTTCTTCTGAAGAGGTGTTCTTCCACGCTGGTAAAACCATGGTGTACTAGATGGAGTGAAAAGTAACCTCTTTGGGAATGAACAAATTTTTTTTTTAAATGTTTTTTTTATTTTATTCAATATAGTCCCCTTTTAGTTTGATACACTTATTCCAGCGATTTTCCAACTTCTTGATCCCGTCCGAAAAGTAATTTTCCGGAAGGTCTGCAAAATACTCCTCCGTGGCGTCGATGATTTCCTCGCGTGAGTTGAATTTTTTATTGATGAGCAATCTTTTAAGGTTTGGGAAGAGATAATAGTCCAAGGAATTCAAATCCAGTTACCAATCGACGCCAAAAGCCCGCCCGCAGCAAGTCCAAGCACTCTTTCGAAGTGCTCTCGCGTTCGTGTTTTTGGTCAGGAGTGAGCATTCGCGGTACCCAGCGGCAGGATAACTTTTTCATATGCAGAATATTGCCCAAAATATGGCGTGTGCGCTCAGTACTAATCTTTGTGGTATCTGCTAGCTCGCACACCTTCACTTTCCGATCAGCCAACACCATTTCATGTATTTTTTTGACATTGTCCTCTGTAACCGCATCGGAGAGCCTGCCGCTGTGGATTTGATCGGTAGTGGAGTTGCGGGCACAACGGAACTCTCGAAACCAATATTTGACGGTGTAATCTGACGGAGCATTAGCACCATAATATTTATCCAACTTTTCTTTTGTTTCCTTCGCCGTTTTGCCTCTTAAAAAATAATGTTTTATGAGAGAACGAAAATCGTTGTTGTCCATACTCAACATGATGCCAAACACGTCAACAAAATCAGCTGTCAAAACAAAACTGAAGACAGTATCGCACTGAAATTTGGCATGTCTGCCTAAATATGAACGGACTTCAAGGCACCATAACCTTTTTTGCAGTAGCAGCGTATTCTGGCGGTCAAGGAGGTTATGCTTTTACATCAATCCTACTCTATACCACTCTTTCCGAGTAGATGGAAAACAGCTTTTGTCTAGCCTGTCCATAAAAAAGACGAACCTTCTTCCATCTCCTCCTACAGAACCATTGCACTTACGTCCCTTCTTTTCTTCTATGACCTTGAAACCGGTGAAATACGAAAACTTCTCAATGACCGGCGGCAGTACGGTTTTCATAGCAACAGGTCCGCTGATGATTTGATGGCATGTGTCAACGAAAAGTGAAACCATAGCATATATCAAGTTGCACTTGATATATTTAAGGCATTTGATAAAATTTGGTGTCTAGCTCCTTCGTCGCAAATGTGTGCATTTGGGATCGATGACTCTCTTCTTCAATGGATTAGAAACTGTCTTTCGGAACGTTCAATTCAAATGGTCTTGGACGGTTTCAAGTCTGATACTCACGAAATAAATGCTGATGCGCCATAGGGCTCCGTTCTGTTTCCGACACTCTTTTTAATTTTCATTAATGATCTCTTGTCTGCTACTTCTAATCCAATATATTCCTTTGCTGATGACAGTACTCTTTGCTATTCATATCAGTTCATGATCTCACGTCCCTGCTCTTCGGCTGTAGAGCGGGAATGGCAACGTATCGCATGAATGGCATTCGCATCGTTGAGACCGAAAAACTTCCCATTCTCGGTATGTGTGTTAGTACAACCAACGTTGGAACGTTCACATATTCGATGCCGCCAAAAATATTTCGAGATGTCTAGGTTTCCTCAAGCGATGTAACAAATACTTTTCCCCCTCTGAACTGGCCTCAGGATGTGAGGCATCTATCTGCCCAAAATTGGAGTACAATGTCCACATCTGGTCAGGTTCTTGACGACCTATTTGCGCTTGCTAAATAAAATTTAAACCATGTGATAAAACTCAAAGTTTACGACGATATTGCACAGTCAATTGCCACGCTTGAACATCGACGTAACGTCTCTTGCATCACATTGCTCTATCACTATTTCTACCACCAGTGCTCTATCGGAATTGCCAACCCCTCTCGCTTTGAATGCTCATCAGTGTACTCTCAATCCCACTTTCGGACGTACTCTGAAATATCGTAATTCTTTCCTAGGCCGTACAACTCGCTTATGGAATGCTCCGCCGAGCTCTCTATTTCATAATCATTGTAACTTGCAAATATTTAAGACCAACGTACATCGGCACCTCTTTTTTCTTCTTCTCTAAGTTTCCTTCGCTTGCGCTGTGTGCAAACATTTTATGGATACTAATAGCCTCCTGAGCGTGGGCTAATTATAAAAAAAAAAAACATTTGGAGGCAGCTGGCAAAAGATCGCGTTAGCTGGAGAGGCATGTTAGATGAAGCCTTGGTCCACCCCGGACTGTAGCACCATCTAAGTAAGTAAGTTAACATATCTTATTGTTATTCATATACTCGTATCCATTTCATGTGCTAACCCGGCGGCGGTTGCCATATATCCGTGGATTTTACGTTCGATTTTACGTTATTGCGGTGTGTGAATCTAATAGGTTTTCCAACACGAATCGTTTAATAACTTTGCCCCATTGCTTGTATGTACTCGTACCTTTCAAATTTATTCCGAACTACTCAGCTTGCAAAAGCAAGGACTATAGCTACAAAAGGAAAGGGACCATCGGGTTTTGCTTTTTGCTGGTATTAGAGATTAGAGGAACAGAATTTGTTTTAATACTCGTATACGAGTATCTTTGTTGTTACAAAATAAAAAGAGGAATTTCTCCTTAACCTAAAAGCACTCCTCGTATTTGCAAAATAATGTACCAATGTGTGTTGGCAACAAAATCGTCTATGATAAAGGACCATGAGTTGTGGTGCGTTGGCATTTATAATGCGGTCAAAGAAAACAAGATTAAATACCTACGTTGTACGAAAACATCCCCAAATATTTCTTGGACTGTTACGTACGTCGAAGGTCCAGGCGAATGCTTGGCTAGATGAAGATTAAGTTGTTCCCGTGACGAACGCTTCAATGGCCTACTTTACTCACTAAGGGATACTAAACAAACTTAAAACTTTATCAAAAGGTAATTAAATTTTACATAAATGTTTGCTGAGGGAAATTTTAATGTTTTGGTAATCGAAAAGTCGCCGTAAATCTCTTCATCCGACGACCTACACCCATCCCGTTGGTGTCTCCTTCTTTGTAACCGTCCATTCGTCTGCCTGTATCTTCTTTTTATTTATAATTTCATTTTGCAGAAACAATTTTGTAATGCAGTCACGTTTTGTTCGAAAGGGATCTCTGGAACTGGCTCTATATAATAGTAACTGGAAAGACCATTGTGTCAGGAGCAAGAGGAGCATCTGGTCGGAGATTCATTGTAATAATGGATGGGTCTCGCTTCATCCTTCTAAGGTTCATGTTGCTTCTTTGAATCTTTGAGAAAAAAACAGAAAAATGAAAAAAACAAAAAAAATAAAAAATAAAACTCTAGTGGATTTCTCAAGCACAAGTTCAAAGTTTGAAATCAAGTGGACAGACGAGGGAAGGACATCATCATTATGCGAGCATGAGCACGTTTCTGTGAGGAGATTTTAGAGCAGTCGCTTGGATTTGGAATTGGAAGTTTGAACGTTCCTTGTTTTTACACACAAAATGATTGAGGTTGAAACACTCAACGTTCAAACATTCATGTCCACAAAATTACACACTTTCCTTTTAACATATAAACTCGGACGACCGACGGACTCTGTGTTAAGTGAAATCACAGCTCCGTATCATATCTGTAATGATCATTTGCGAAGCCACAAAACTTATAATCCTGGAATTTTTGGAATCGCTGGATTTGTCCTGATTCTCCGACTCGATAAATCCAACGTTGGTAGGATAAATAATGGAATTTAATTAACGAAATGTCTATTGTGCTGCGAGTCCCTACTACGTTGGAGACTAATGGGTGTCTGGTTTCTGTGTCGATAGTAGTACTCCGGGTATTTCTACCAGTACCGATGGTGTTGTCATCGTTTTGAATCCCGGGTGCCGACTGCCGACTGCCGACTGCTGGGTACTGGTAAAATGAATGCAAACCGCCTACAGGAATAGCTGCTTTAAATTTTTTTTTGGTAGAGTTGGAGTTGGGATTTGCCATTTGAGTCGGGTCCTTTGCTGTGTCTTCTGTCGCCCTTCGCTTTTGGCTCAATTATTATTATTTCGTTCTGTGGTGGCTGATAATGCAGAAAATGCAAATTAATTGCATTTCGTGAATGGAGGTAATCCAAGCTGAACACCGGTATTGGAGAGTTACGAGTTTCGGCACGGCCCCATATACATGGATTCCCCATCGGACGTCGGAATTACTGAACCACAAGACGGGTTATGAAAGTATCAGGATGGTAGTAAGCCTTTTATCAGTCGGATTCATTGGATTTTGTAATTTTTTTATTTTTTATTTTTTTTTTGTAAAGTGGAATGTTGATGAATAATTAATTCTGTAAAACAGTCTTCCTTAGTTTCACGGTGATGAAAGCAACCTTTTAATTGACTTGCCTTAGGTGGTGATAAGATATATTTGGTATTAGAGGAAGGAGTAACAAATTGACATAGTGGTGGCTGGTAAGTGGATTGTTAAGCCTTTCATTTTGGTGGTGTTGATATTACTATCGAATTTCTCGAAAGTAAATACAAGGAAGGAACCAACAAAAAAAAAACCCTGAGACAAAACACAAGAAATTCTCAAGATCTCATAGAAAAAAATGGAACTTATTTATCTGCTTATTATGCCCCCTTTTGAGTGGTTTTTGATTCTTGGTGGCAAAGGGGCACCAACCAACTAGTATCAGCTGTCTGACGCGAGCGTGTTTCAAGCGTGTGATTCGTTTCACTATTATTTCGCTCTTACTACTCGTATTTAAGGAAGCGTTGAAAAAGGAGGTGGTGACATTTATGTCTAGCACATTAAAACGGATACCCAAAGCGTATTCCTCTGGTATGGCGTTGGTAGACGCAGTCAGAAGCGTTTCTTTGGGGTGACAGCAAAAATACTGCGGTATTTTTAGAGATGCCAGGTAGCAACAGTTTGGTTAGCCCTCAGCTTTGAGTCATTCAGTCTTCAATACGAAAACGCAGAACCTAATGCAGGTCCTTACAAGACTCCCTTTGAGCCAAGTTCATCGGTAATCTCATTTTTACAGTCATATTTTGGCCCAAGGCAAAATTTAGTGAACTCAGCCTTCCAATTCTATTCAGAGAATCTTCCGACTCTCATGAGCGTTTCACCAGGAGTACTTCTTTGAAGTGGAAAAATAATTTTGTGGGTATGAATATAGGATTGCCGAGGACAAACCTTTGGGGTTGCAGGAATGCTTATTCTGTGAAACAGGCGAAATTTAAAATTGAGTGAGTTTGATCCCAATGATGTACTCGTAAATTTAAAAGTTCCACATTGCCAAAAACGTCATAACGCTGTCAGAAAGTTGTCAAGGTACGTACGACCTACTATGTAAGATAGAACTTTTCTGTCTAGGATAACACTGAGATACTTTGCTTCGTTAGGAAAACAGATAGCGACAACTTCTTTCAATATATAAATCAGACCAAAGAAGTTTCTTCTTTTTTGTTTAAGAAGATTGACTGCAACACTCTTTGGTGCCCAAATCTTATATAATACTCATCACATCTTTAGCCGTGTGGCCTTTAGAGATAGTCGAACTAAATTATCAGCATATGTCTTGGTGTAGAACTATTGAGACCACCAAGTAGATAGCTTGCGAACATGCACTATAGCTGTGGAAGCAGAAGGTCGCCCTATCGGCCATCCAATACTGACCAGCAGCATCTGCAGAACAGTATCCGTTATCAAAGTCTGTTGATATTGATTGTTTCAATCCACAAAACTAATTTTGGTGGGGGCTAAGGCCTCCATTTATTTGGCTTCATACAAGCTTAATTTAACTTAAAAACTAACAGAAAGATTTAAGAGCCATTAGCCAAGGGAATGATAGAGGAGATCTTGTTTGAGACGAGGAGTGCTCAGGTTGAAATTAAACCTGATCTTTCGGAGCATAAGGTTGATTGGTTTGTTGGAGCCACAAGATGAACGGTGGACCGATAGATAGAAGAGACGAATTCTAACGAATTCACACTGAGAAGTTTGAGGTGGTCCTCATAGGAAGGTAGGATTGAAGGGTCGTTCCAGGGTAGACCACGGAGAGCAAATCAGAGGAACCGACGTTGAATACCCTCAATTCGGGAAACATGAAGTCGGTGAAAGGAGGACCGAGCTTGACTGGCATACTCAAGCAGGGGCGAACAAAGGTAACATAAAGAGATCTGCTTACATACGGGATAAAAAATTCCTTGGACCACCCAAATGATGAGTTGGCTTTGGGGATCATCTTATCGATATGCCAACGGAAATTAAGCTCACAGTCGAATAATATGCCAAGGTCTTGAAAAGACGGAACCAGGAGAATAATAGGTTGACCATGGAGAAAATAAAGTCAGGGAGGAGACGGGTTGCAACGTGAGAAGATTATAGATTGACATTTGGCTATATGAAGTTCTAGGTAGTTTTTGAGGCACCAAATTGAAAACCGATCAAGGTCTTCTTGAAAAAGGGCAGAGACATGGGGAGAAGAAATAGTTTTAAAAAATTTTATGTTTAGAGGGGGGAGTGTTTAATGACCCTCTCAACATCGTTAATAGTAAGAATGAAGAGATGAGGACCAAGATGACTGCCTTGTGGAATACCAGATAATGCCAGAAGGGGAACAGAAAGGGCGGATCTAAAGCGAACACTATAATATCGGTTTACCAGGTCAGAAGAAATCCATTTCAATAAAAGAGGCTCGAAGCCGAGAGCAGACAATTTGAAGAGGATCAATTATCAAATGCTTTAGTGAAATCAGTTGCTATAATATCGGTTTTTTTGCCATTTTCTATGACTGCGAGAACAAAAGACACGAATTCAACTAGGTTTGAGGTAGTTAATCTGCCTTTTAGAAAACCATGTTGTCTGGGCGCGATATAAAAGCGTATGGCTTCATATAAAATGCTTTTAAAGAGTTTGGATATATGAGGAAGTTTAGCAATGGGACGATAATTGGTAACTTCATGCTTTGATCCCTTTTTGTGTATCGAGATTACAAAAAAGGTCTTCTAAATCTGGAGAAATGATAGAAGAGCATTTTTTAAGAAAAACGGCGGGGAGACCATCTGGGCCAGGTAGAAATTCATCTTTAGGATTTAGTAACTTTTCTTCAATAACTGCAGGACCAAAATTTTGAGGGAGAAAAGGACCAACGGAGAAATTTGGTAGTCCATTGAAGTAAGAGGGAACTGGTAGGAAGGAGTTGTTGGTAAATGATTGTTTAAAAAATGTAGCAAAAAAAGTTAGCGATGGCAGGACGATCATTTTAAGATTTGCTTTCGAAAGCGAGGAAGGAAGGATAACCATCGGTCTTACTTTTGGAATGAGCAAATTGAAAAAAGGACTTGCGGTCATTTATAAGATTGGTTTGCGCACTATTCAGGTAGCTTTGATAGAGATATTTGTAGAGTTCAATGAAATGAAGATATGTACCTAGATAATTTGAATAGTTGGAAGAAGAGTAGGCGCGAAGGAATGCCGCCCTTAACTGCTTTCTTTTGTTTCGTAGAGTGCAGAGTCTACGATTGTACCAAGGAGGCGATGTAGAAGATGTTGTATGGCGGGAATATGGCACATATAGAGGGATGGATTTGAATATTTCTCTGTAAAAAATGGAGAGGGCAGCGGTCAGAGATAGATTGGTAAGCTCGAAAGAAGACCTGCTTAGATAGGTATTGAATTTACGGAAATTAGCTTTGTGAAAATTGTAAGAAGATTGAATTACGGGGGGAGGCGACAGGAGGGCAGAGTGGTGGAAAAATTAAAGAACAAGCGGAGGATGAATGTTATCAACAGTTGAAAGACATATGGGGCAACACGATACTGAGGAGTTGATGGGATCTGTTGTGAATATAAGGTCGAATTGGCTTTCCATATAAATAATTATTACAAAAAATAAAAACAAAATCAAACATAAAACAAAACAAAAAGATAGAGGGATGGAGCAAATAATAGTGAATAAACCAAAGTACATATTACACAAACTATAAATTAATATTCGAAGTGTTTTTTTGGGGGTCTTGCTGTTTGTTGTAGGTTGCATCTGTAACGCCATCTATTGACGAAATGTACATGAGTCGCGAATGTTTGATGATTCACGTTTTATGATAGACCTCTGAAGGTCTTGAGATTCCTTGCCTGATGATGAACTGAGTTGGATTTCTTCAGGGTTACGTTATTGCTGGTGATTGTCGGGGTGTTGATGAATTTCCGTGTAGCTTGAGGCGTCCTAGACTGTGATAGTCGTTCGGTGGATTCGCGAACTTGCCCACTTATCCGCGCTGCCGTCGCTGAGCGGACTGGTAGGGGAGAGTTTGGCAGGGATATAGAGACGCTGGTTATCAGTGTGGAGAAATTTTTTTATTAATTACCAATGCTCCAGAAACTGAAGGTCGTGGACTACTTGGTATTGATCCAACTGTGGATACAGAAGAGTTCCTTCGAGATGCGGACAAAGTGGCCATTCTTCCAAAAGCCGGAATTGCATTTCCGGTTTTCTGCTATTTTCTTCGGATGATGAATTTCTTCAGTTTATCTGTGCATATTCGATTGCTGTTTAGACTTTCGTCATGGTGTTGCGTTAGCCATGTTGATTCTAGACATTGCTTCGCCGTCAGTCTCTCTCCCTTACAATGAACCAGGAGATTCGAAATAAAGTCTTTTGTTTCCTGTGATACGGCATCAAATGCTTCGTCTTAAAAGTCAGAATCGGCTCGTGTGATGTTTGCAAATGTGTCAACATCGGAATCTCCCATGAATGGTGATAGACCAGAAAGTAGGACATAACATATCACTCCAACGCTCCACATGTCTGATTGGAATCCAATTGGTTCGTAGTTGATGATTTC
This sequence comes from Volucella zonaria, assembly GCA_963966105.1. Lineage (NCBI taxonomy): Eukaryota > Metazoa > Arthropoda > Insecta > Diptera > Syrphidae > Volucella > Volucella zonaria. Next base: position 134,568,364 of record OZ014534.1, read on the forward strand.
GGGAGCAATAAATTCTGGTGTGCCAAACAGTACCCTCACCGAGTCTGTATTCAAACGCTGTGCCAATCCAAAATCAATGATTTTTATTTGGTGACTAGTCCTGGCACGACACGTTATATTTTCCGGCTTAAGATCTAAATGCACTATTGACTGACTGTGCATATAGTCGACACCTTCGCAGACTTGTCGGAAAAATAAAATACAGTCTCGTTTGGTCAATGTAAAGTCATCAGCCACAACTCGCTCAAAGAGCTCTCCTCCGGTTAAACATATATTCCATAACGATGATGATCTCTCAAGGACTTTCGAATGATGCTGCCAACTGAAGTAGCTTTGGATGCTGTAGACTCTGCATAATGGATATCTCCACCTGAACCTTTTGTCTATCACGCGATTTAATACATTTTATGACCTTAGCTGCAAGGATTTAAATGTGTTCTTCTCTTGGACCTTGTATACAACTCCGAAACGACCTTTTCCAAGCTCTTCGAGAATTTCAAATTGGCTCTTAAAATCTCCACCAGCCTTGATGGATATTGTCTTTTGGAAGTCTTCGCGGGAAACTTCTGGATCGAAAATCTCGACTACTGTGATCGTTCATTATCTCTACTGTTAATTTGCCACTGTCATCCGCAGTGATCGATGTCAGCTCAAGTATCGACTGCACGCTTGATGTAGACACTTTGGTATTGGAACCTTCGCTAATTGGCCGACCCGCTTTGAACCATTTAACAGCAGGCACTGGATAGCCCCTGAATGTGACACGCGATCGTACTGCCTCGCCAACAAGGGCTGTACAATCGGCAGGTCCTTGACTGATGTAAGCCGGAACAGCCTAATCCGTGACAATGGTATCCAGTTGGAAGTGTGCCTTTGGCAGTCCCGGAAGGACAGCGAGACTTGTGTAGGTTGTGATATGATTGGTATTTGGACGATTGGGACTGCGTACGGTAAACTGCACTTCATTACTGTGACTGTATTCCAAACTGAGAACGTGTAAGATTCTCACTCCGTCCGAGTGGGATTCATCCAGCAGATAGACAATAGAATATAAAGGAGAAAAAAAGCCGAAAACACTTGTGTTGACACTTTTTCGAATGCTTTATTGCAAAAATTTGGGAGGCACTTAGCTAAAGACCTTTTAGGTTACGAAAGAGTTCCGCGGTGGCGTTTGCAACGACTGAATTCTGAATTTTGCTTTCGACTCTGTGAGGGTATCATCATATTTTGTTAGTATCTCCACTTTGACTAATTTGGCTCTTTTGAAGATTTTGATCAGTCTGCCCCTCTTGCGCCAGTGTTTTTATTGGAAACATTCTCTGAATATATTTCTTATATTTCATTGCCTGTAAGGATTTTAGACTTCATCAGAATGAGTTTAGTTTTCTTACGAAGTGGCTGCAGTTCAGTGGTGACAGGAGCAGGCAATCTTCATCAGATTTCCCTGGCAGTACACACGAATTTAAAACAGCTGTTGAGGGAATCTTTCTGGTGGTTCAACTTTCTATCTGATTTTTAAATTTATTTGTTATTGGCACGGCACTTGCTACTGTATGGTTTAAGCCTGTAGAGATAAAAAAGCATCTTCATCAAATTCCCCGGGATTCAGCAGATGGCGTAAGTCAGCTTAGTGGACTGAAAATTTAACATAAATTATGGTTTGGACAAATTGGGCATCGATTTGCTTAGCCATATTGACGGCTTACTTTTCCTTATTTTCTTGGTTTTAAATTTTCTTATATCCAGTTAGCGTGCATTCGAACTTCACCGGTTCCACTCGGACGATGAATGGGAGTAAGATCATCATTGGAATGGAGCTTGCTGTTACCTATATACTCATCCGCTTTGCTGATTTACGTTGAAAAGAGGTACAAAAATTGCTATTTACAACGTCGTCTTCATCTGAGCATTGGGTCCTGAAAAACCATCAAGTTCTTCTTATTGACAGTGCTGGATACAGTGGAAAAGGAGTCTGATGTGGCTGCAAGAGATTGATAGGTTTTAGTTGCAATGACTTACATCGTCTTTTTCTCTTTACCACTACCGCTGAGTAAGTTCGGCTTTCAGTACTTGCATCTTCAACGTTTGTTTGTCGCCTCCGAGATAGAGCTGACATTGTGCAGTTTCCTCTTGAGTGCACCCAATCAATCAAACGGCTGAGTAGAGGGTAGTTAAGAATTTCACGGAATAACTTACTGTGACAACAATATATACTACTGAATAAATAGACTAATATTGAGTGTCTTTCCCTTGAAGAGATCTCAACAAAATATCAATTACAGTTCCTTTTTTATTCCTGGCAGCTGTGTACTTGTACTCGTAAATGACTACGTTTATTTAGCTGAACTACTGAAAATTAAATGTTTGCCCTTCTAGTGTGTGCTACTCGAATGTATCATACGAATGTATGGTATATTGAGTGGGCAAGAAATGGACTGAGGTGGTCTATCTTAAAGTTGAAACTTTCAATGCCAACAATTTTCAATCAAATAATAACTAGTATGTCCGTTTAATTGATTTTTGGTTGACCCAAAAATTTCAAGTTACCTTTCTAACTTACTCATATAATGCAGATGACGTTTTAGTCCAGGGTAAGCCTGGACCTCAACGAATAAACCTTTTCGGTTGGGCACTCCAAGGTAGTCCCTTCCACTTATGCGAGCCATCAAAGGGGAGATCTTTCTCTACTACGTTGTATCTACAGGCAGAAATCGAAGAAAATTTGGGCCTAACCATCAATAACCATTCACCCTACATATCATAGCCATCTCATACTACTGTCGGGCTGCCTCTATGCAGCCCGTAAAATTCGCGGTTATTTTTACTACTCCCAAACACGTCATCACAAACGGTATGACAAAACAATCACTCGCAGAATCCTGCACTTAAAAGGATCACTGCTGTCGTCATCTGTCTTCGCTAACTTCCATGATCCTGCGCGATACAGCAGCGTGACAGTGTAACTGTTCGTTTGATTCCTGATAAGGTGCCATTATCAGAGCGTAGCCGAGGTAGAGCAATTCCCAGACTACCTCAGAGTTGTGGCTGCTTAGTATGATGTTCGATCAGGTTCGTCGACGTTGAGCTTTACTTGTTGACAGCATTCGAGTTTACTTGGTTGTGCCCTGATTTGCGACCCATTTTTGTCGCTTTTGTTGGAATATTTACTGGCATGTTATCGACCTCTCGTTGCTTTTTGCCAATGTCTAGTCATTATCGGTGTATGCAAGTAGTTACATAATTTTTTTTAACCCACCGTCCAACAGAAATCTGTCAAACGAGGAGATTGACAGGTATCTTAGACTAATGGACGAGACAATTAAACGAACAATGGACAAAACGATACCTCGGTATCAACACACTGACGACGAAGACTTATTCCGCAATGCAACTATTGATGCACTGCACCGACATAAAAGTAGACTGCTGTCAAGACTAAAAACCTTGTACAGACAGTTTACTGACAGACATAACCCGGAGATCATGACATTGAAGTCGTCGATTAAAAAGCTCCAGATATTAATAAAAGAAAATTACAGAAATTCTGTAAGTTTGTATTGGAACAACAAAATTCGGGCTGTAAACACCAGCAACCCGAATATGTTCCCGCAAATAAATAAAATATTTCGGAGAAATAATCAGAACGACCTTCCATGTCTTAGAATCGCCCGAACGACGAACAACGAACAAATACTTGTAGCAGCAGGCATTGATCCAAATGAGGCCGTTGATGATGACAACTTCTTTGTGGTCGAGGATCCGCAGGAGAAGGTAGAGGCTATAGGAGCGACTTTCCAGGAAGTGTACAAGGCGAATGACATCATTGGCCCGAACCACGACCTGGAGAGTCAAGTCCTTGTGCACAACTTCTGCCTTCGAAATGAAATTGTGAATTGGCGATTCGAGAACTCGGGTTTCATCCAGTTCAGTGACGAGAATATAGCAAATAATGTCATCACCAACGAAAGGGTATTACCACCGTTCATTTCGAAGGAAGAGCTCCAATCGATCTTTGAATCGCTTAGAAGTAAGAAATCAGTGGGAACCGATGAAATACCGAACATTGTGCTTCGACATCTCCCACTAGAAGCGGTGGACATTTATACCACCCTGTTTAATAATGCAATGAATAATGCACATTATCCAGCGCATTGGAAAACAGCGGTGGTACATCCCATTCCCAAAAGGAATAAAGATACTTCCAATCCGGCGAATCTCCGCTCGATCAGTCTTCTTCCCAACATCAGTAAGGTTTTCGAGAAGGTGATCAATAGAGTCCTGACTAAGTGGGTTGAGGACAAACATATAGTTCCGGATAATCAATTCGGTTTCAAGGCGGGGCATGATATCATTCATGCTGCGTCGAAACTGGTTTCTGATATCCAATGGAACAAAGGCAAGAAACAGTGCACTGGTGTCTGCCTGATTGACTTGGTAAAGGCCTGAAAATCAACTTTCAGAAGTCGGAAACCATTCTGTTTAGGACGCCTTTGTCTGGGGTCTCTAGGGATACTAGAAAGAATTGGCGAAAGTTCTCTATCGTCGGACAACATGGACAGCCACTCGCTTGTCGAAATGTAGTCAGATACCTTGGCATCTGGCTAGATCAATATCTATATTTTAACAAACATATAGATGTCGCTCTGGCCAGAGCCTAAGGTGCTTTTGCCCTTACAAAGAGACTGTTTTATAACAGCCAACTCGATGCGAGGGTGAAGGTGATCTGCTACATGGCCCTTACCAGGCCCATGCTTGTATTTGGATGTCCTGTGTGGTTCAACGTGAGAGCAAGTTTGTTGGAAAAGATTAGGGTGTTTGAGAGGGCTTGTCTTAGGACTTGTCTTCGCTTATACAGAACACCAGAATCTGAGTATATAAAATTCTATCCTAATGAGGTCTTGTACAATAGGGCGAACCTAATAAGAGTGGACAATTTCGTCATTAAGTTGACTCGAAGGCACATTGCAAGAGCAATGACCTCATCGAACAACCTGATCTCCGAGGCTTACTACCCTAATTATATGTATCACGAGAGAGTTCGCTTTGACGGCTTTATTCCTCCAGAAGCGTTCCTCTACTTAGATAGTAAAGGTCTGATCCAGGACAGATTGGCTGTGCCGCTAATCTTCCACGTTGCTCGAACAGCTGCGGACAGGCGACTCAACTACGACAGAGACGTCGCACACGGCGGTGCGGAGCGTCTCCGGTTCAGTAGGGCGGTAGGTAGTCGCGATAGGAGGGATGTTGCTCAGCAGCACCAACAATTTTGGTGGCTGTTTCGTCGTCGAATTCCTCAAATACTTGTTAGCTTCATGTGAAGCAAAGTGGGTCGGCTAATTTTTTTTAACCATGGCCGGTTTACGTAGTTTTAAGTATGAGTAAGTTAGATTTAAGAAAAAAAAATATTGGGTCTACAAGTAAGTTTCCAGCGTTTGTCAGAGATGGCGCCACCAATGGATCCCGGGCAGAAATGTCAGACCCCATATGTTTTATTTGTAGGTTTTGTATCTGTCAACAACTTTGCAGCGTTATATTTGAGCAGTTCTATCGGTGTCGTACATTTTATAGAGCAAAATCATGGCAAGTTGCCAGCCAAATAAATGTCATTTGCGGGAAGCGCTGCTTTTATTCTTTAATATGAAGAAAAGTGCGTTTGAGGCCTATCATTTGCTTTCGGAAACTTATGGGGCGGAATGTATTGGTGAATCGACGTGCCGCGAGTGGTTCAAACGGTTCAAAAGTGGTGATTTTGGAGTTGAAGACAAAGATCACCCCGGAAAGCCGAAAAGTTTTGAAGACGAGGAATTGGACGCTTTATTGGATGAGGATCCGTGTCAGATTCAAGAAGAACTTGCTGCATCATTGGGCGTCACGCAACAAGCCGTTTCCCTGCGCCTAAAAGCACTGGGATTCATTCAAAAGGTTGGAAACTGGATGACGTACGAATTGAAGCCAAGAGACGTCGAACGGCGATTTTGCATGTCCGAAATCTTACTGCAGCGGTATAAGAATAAATCATTTTTACATCGTATTGTCACTGGTGATGAGAAATGGATTTATTATGATAATCCTAAACGCAGAAAATCGTATACAAAGCCCGGCGAGCCCGCCCAATCGACGCCGAAACGAAATATTCACGTGAATAAGGTCATGCATATGGTGGGATCAAAAGGCTGTCGTATACTACGAACTGCTTCCGAGTGGTGAAACCATCAAAGGACCATTATATCGAAGCCAACTAATTCGTTTGAAGCGGGCATTAAAAGAAAAACGGCCAGAATATGAGACCAGGCATGAGTCTGTCATTTTTCATCACGACAACGCTCGGCCACATGTTGCGGTTTCGGTGAAAAACTATTTGGAAAATAGCGGATGGGAAATTCTGCCTCACCCGCCTTACAGTCCAGACTTGGCACCATCTGACTACCACTGACTACCACTTGTTTCGTTCGATGCAGAACGCTCTTACGGGAATACGCTTCAGCTCAGTAGAGGAAATCAAAAATTGGCTCGATATGTTCTTGGGCTCGAAAGACGAGAAATTTTTTTAGTCCGGAATTCATAAATTGGCAGAAAGATAGGGGAAAGTTGTAGCTTCCGATGGAAGATACTTTGAATAGAGCATTGTAACTATGTTTTTATAATAAAACTTCAAATTTTGGAAAAAAAACGCTGGAAACTTACTTGTAGACCCAATATATAAAACAAAAACAAAAAAAATTAATAAAAATAAAAAATTATAAAAAAAAACAACATACTCGTATATATATATATATACATGTATCTATATATTAGGTATATATATATCATGTATGTATATATAATGTATTAGATGTAAGTAGGTTAAGTAGATTAAGATTTATTTTTAGGTAATCTGTAAGTTTTTAGTTTTAAGTTTTTATATTAATATTAAAAAAAAAACTGTCCATATACTAAGTTTTTGCTCAAAATTTATTTTCTTAGTTTTAGTTGTAATGTTAATATAAAATTAAATATAGACTGTAAGATACGTCGAAAGGCATAGTTTAAGTGCTAGGTTTAACTTAGAGTGCCCGCATGGGGCCAGTAAGTTAGAATAAGATAATTTTAAGTTAATTAAGCTAATTTTTAAGCGTTTTTTTGTATAGCATTTATGTGTAAATTAAGTAATATAAATAAAAATGCATAAAAAGTGAAACTGAAACTGATAATTTTTTTTAAAAACATGCTTTTGGCTTTAGCTTACGAGTTTCGCACAATTTTCTCAAGTGTGATTTTTAAGATGTCATTCGATAGCGCATCACCTTATCTTGACTCTTTTTTGACATAAACTGTCTCGGTAAGGTTGGTTACTTCTGACCTTTATGGAGCAGCGAGTGTTCTCCATTACAGTTTTGCGCAATCAGCTGAGTTGGAAAGGGATACCAGAGATATACGAGTACAAGGCTTTGTACAGCTCATTTATATGAATCCTTTTATATCTGATCTTGAAATTGAAAATGACTCTCGAACTAGAATTCATAGGTTTTCTCAAAGATCTACGGTCGTGACAATATGGTATTTGCTCAGTTGTGGACCTACTGGGCTTAAAATTGCATTGATAGAGCGTTGATATGTAAGTCAAAAAGGTCTTTTACGCGATATTAAGGAAACTCAACGTAACGTTTATTTAACGATGCTGAGGCTCCATTCATTAGGCACATTTTCCTAATGAATGGATTTTGGAAATGATTTGGTGTATGCTATCGGCTAATTTATCTTCTGCTGCCTGGAATAGCTCGGCAGGTAGTCTGTCGGGTTCGGCAGCTTGGTTATATTACGAGTATATGTATATGTGTGTTAAGTTAACCAATTTTTTTCTTTTGGGGTGGACGGAAATCTTGGATTTCACTGCATAAGTTGAATGGTTCGTTCGTTTTCTAGTGGTGACAAAATATTGCTTTACGATTTAGAAAATATTTATTTACCAGGGATAAAAGGAGTAATACGTCATGTGTACATGTCCAATGCAGTCATAAGTTTTAAGGTTTCTATAATTTTTGAAAAATATCTTGAGGGTCCAACTAAATGTACAAATCCTTAGCGCATAAAATAAAGGTTGTTTTTTTAAGAGCTCTAAAATTAAACCAAAACACGGTTGCTACATAAGACAAGTAAAAGCAAATATTTGTCATCGAAAATGGTTTTATTGTTTTTCAAAATACTGTCCACGAAGATCAGTACACTTTTGCATGCGTTTGAACCAACTTTCGAAGCACTTTTTCCACTCCGAACGAGGTAACTCTGAAACATGCATTTTAATCGCATCAATCGCTTCTTCAGGCGTCGAACAACGTTTGCCTCCCAATGTCTGTTTGATGTCCGTCATTGCGTGCCAAATCAGGGCTGTACGGCGAATGATCCATCAACTCGATGTTTTGAGTGCTCAAAAAGTCACTTGTTTGAGCCGACGGTGAGAGTTCGTATTATCGTGACAGGGTATGATCCGCATTCGGCGTTTGCTTTTTCGTATTTCCTCAACGATTTCTGGCAAACAAATGGTGGTGTACCATTCCGAATTGACCATCCTACGTCGGTTTAATGGAACGGTGGCGAAATATCCGATTTTTTTGAAGAAATAGGTGACGCTGTTCTTCGAAGTGCTTCGTGCGTGAAAAATTTTTGTTGAATGTGACTCGTCTTGAAAGACCCATACAGTCGTCTGCTGTTTAGTTTCGGGCTCATATGCAATATGCATAGACCTATGATTCGTCGCCTGTCATGATCTTATAGGTGTCTTTTGAAGCACCGCTATAGAATTTTTTCAACACTTCTTTTGGCCAATAGATACGAGCTTTTTTGGGCGGTTGTCAAATTATGCGGTATCAAACACGAAGTAATCTATTTGACGGCCATGCTATATTAAATGTATACGAGTGGAACTAATACCCGAACATATCTCAATTTCACTTTGCAATATCAAGTTCGCGCACAGCATCGATGCGTTCTAGAATTGTGCACGACCTTAACGAAATTCGAGGAACTGCTGTTGAATTAACCCATGTCGAAAATCAAAAAAAAAAATCATCGTACAAAAATGCTCATGATTTAATTCCATTTCTTGGCTAAGATGAATATTTTAAGTATCTGTAAGAAATACAAATGTCATTCGTATGACAAAATATTCTGGGCACTTTGAAACGTCAAACTCTACGATGCTTATGTCAGATATGGCTATATCTCAAAACTTAAATGCAAATGAGCTAAGGTTGTTTTTTTACTTGACAGATAATTTTATGGCATTCCTATGACTACCGTTCTCACTAATGGTGAACTCGAATTAGCTCATAAGGCTGACTTCTTTGCATAGCCAAACTTCTTTAAATAGCTTCACAGGATATAGTCCAGCAGCGATAAATCACACGATTTTGGTAGCCAGACCACAAGTTCATTTTTGGAGATAAAGCTGTTATCGAGCACTTTAGAAACCTGTTGATTTCACCGGCAGTATAGCATGTGGACCGTTCCTGTTGAAACTAAATGTATTGGAAACAAAAAATCATTGATATAGCTCTGTACCGGGCTCTATTAGCGGTGACATTTCGATTTTCTTCATTTTTGAATATGTACGGCCCGATGATGCCCCCAGCTCATATACCGCACCAAATAGTGGATTTTTCGGGGTGTATCCATAGCTCTCAATTAGAAAATTTTGCTTATTAACAAAGCTAGTGAGACAGAAAAAAATTAGATGTTAAAAATGTGGTCGATTTCGAACTGCACAAGCGGCCAATCAGCGAAATCACGACTCTAACTATGATCGACTGACTTAACTTCTTGCAGCAATTAAATTTAATTATGTAGACCAAGACCATTGAACAAAATCTTCCACAAAGTTGATGAACATAGGCCAAGTTCTTGGGCATACATATAAAGGGTCTTTCATTAGCGCTTCCTATCTTTAAATTTGAATAAAACAAAGTGTGTATGACATATGGTATCATCGACATTTTTTATTCGTTTGAAAGGCCTATCGGTGCCATTAAATATGGAATAAAATACCGTACAAATATCCGTCGTGGCTCCTCTGGGTGGCGCACATCCGAAATGTCCAATTTTCCATGACTCTGGCGGAAAAATCAGGCTGAATTTGACCAATGGTATGGGTTATGTTGGCTTTGAAGGCCGTTGTGGCTTGTGGCTTATTCGCATAGACCTGCGACAGTCTAACGGGGTCAAATCGCGGTGGCCGGTTCACATCACCTCCACGTGAGATGACCGTGCCCTCGAATCGCTCGTGCAGAATTTGCAATGTGGAGTGCGCTGTGTGGCACGTAGCGCCGCCCTGTTGAAGCCACAAGTCGTTGGTGAAAATATCATCCAGTTCAGGCCAAAAGAAGTTGGTAATCATAGACCTATAGCACTCGCCGTTGACGGTGAACGTCGATCTCAAAGAAATATGGACAGATGACGCCGCCAGCCCAAAATCCACACCAAACAGTGACTTTTTCCGGATGCATTGGACGCTCTTGGATCTCATGTGGATTGGTATCATCCCAAATTCGACAATTTTGTTTGTTGACGTACTCATTCATCCAGAAAAGGGCCTCACCGTGGAAGATGATTTTTCGATGAAAATCAGGGTCGGTTTCCAACTGCTCCAGAGCTCATTCAGCATCTTTGTCTATGGTCGTTTACCTTCAGCTCTTGGGTCAGTTGAATTTTGTACGGGTGCAGGCCCAAGTCACGACCCAAAATTCGCCAAGTTGTAGTCCGCGAAACGCCGAGTTCTTGTGAGCAACCCGAAATCGACTACCTCGGACTCCTCGACTCACGGACAGCGGCGATGTTTTCGGTAGATCTTGCGTTTCGTCGACGTACGGGTGTTAGTTTTTGGCTGATTGAACCAGTTTACTCAAATTTATCCGCCACACTGCGAATAGTCCTCTCGGTAAGACGATTATGGTGACCGTAAAATGGGCGAAGTGCGCGGAACATTGCCAGGACAGAACACCCACTTTGATAAAACAATTTTATTATTTGCACTTGTTGTTGAACGCTATGTCCGTCCATGGTGATTTGGCAAAACAGATTGAATAAATGACAGCCAATTTGATAGATGTAGCTTCAAAAATATGGCCGCTATCAACTGTCAAAATCCGGAAGTCCTTATTGGAAGACCCTGTACATAGATGAATCGATGAATTGAGATCTTCTGCAACACTGGGCTCGACGGGATCAATATTTTCATCTGTTCCCACTTTGTGCATTACTCTCGATGGCTTGGAGTTTGAAAGTATGATGTAGTGTGAACATTTTTATTATATTGCGAATAGCCGACATATTTGATCAATTATGTTGGCCAGAAAATTGGCGTAGCACTCTATAAACATTTTATACGGAACACCGATTTTGGAAGTAAATTTTCGCTACATGCTAATGTTTCTCGGCCTTTAGCCTTTCCATGATAATTTGCCAACATACATATACTAAATGAAAGGGGAACCGATGGTGATAGCTGAAGCCATCCCGAGATATGGGAACTGTCCAAAAACTAACCATACATCATATCGATCTACTTAAGAGAGGCTATCTAAAAAATGCTATTTTACACATGAAGTTTATGTTTTTTGAACTTAAAGGAAACCTGAGACATATTTCTAGCTTTAGCAGTTCACGTTTTGCGATGATATAGTCGTATCATATAGAGACTATCATGATCCTTGATAGAAGCCACCAGTGTAAAGGCCCCGACCCATAGAATCCGTCAATCCGAAGGTGGCCCATAATCAACTTCGACGGATAAAGTAATGGCGCTTTCGATTGGTTTCTCTCCGGAAGTTGGGCAATTTGGAACTTTGAAGCACAGTACTATTTGACGTCTATATTTACGAGTATATTGTATGTGTGAGTACATTCCAACATAAAGCCCTTTTATGTCATTTTTTCCTTCCGGGATTGCAAACAGAAGGCCTTAAGTTTACTTTCTACTTTTTCAATCCGTTGACAGCTCGCATATTCACTCATTATTCACAAATTGAGAGTAAACACATTCATTGGTGGAAGCATTGAGAGAATGCAGAAAAACTCTCATCGCTTGAACATAAAACACTCTCAGCAATAACAAAATGTGACCAGCTGTATTCTGTCAACATAAGTATGCGACCCATTATCTGGGATGTTTCTTTCCGCCAAAGCGTCACCACCATCAATGAAACGACGGAGCAACAGATTGAGGGATTCTACGGGTCGCGGACTTAACCTGGCTTTGGCAGCTAAGTGACATATATTTTTGACATCTTTCATAAATCAATCTACTCGTAGTTTAAGATTAATGTAGAGTTAGCAAGTTCAGAGTTTCTTCAACTTTTCGGTTCTTTTTTTTGAAAAAAATTCTGTGTGTAAATAGAAAAATTTTCCTCAAAATGAAACATCCTTCTAAATGGAAAATAATTCTTGATAAATGCAAACAAAATCAAGTCACATTCAATTCCGAAACAAAAAGTTTTTTTCCCGGTGATTAACACACAGTGATGCCACCAAATTAACCCTGCGAAATATGTCAAATGATTGAGGTTATTTCAATTAGCAGCTTTCATGTGATATGCTCTAGATAGGCAAGGCACTAGGCAGCTACAGGCACAGTAAACTAAAGGGGAAACTTACTCGTACCAGACGTGTAATTAATTCACTGTACAGCGTTAGCGCTTCATAGGCATTCACTGCCATTGGCGCGTTGTGATGACAGCAACGGTGGCGGAGGTGGCGGCTGTGGAATGTGTGGCAAGGAATCAAAGTCAAGTGTAATTGTACGAAAGCGACAAAGCGAGATAGTGTCGCGCAACGTGCAAATGTCATTTGATATTTATAAAAAGTTGTAATGAAACGGAAACATATACAAAGTTATTCATACGTACATCCTCGTGTGAAATTATTGGCACACACATACCCATCCACACATAGATATGCATGTATGTACATATGTATACAATCGTAGGAATGCCCGATATTATGTGCCAGTTAATGCGGTCCTTATTGTGAGATCGTCCCTAATGAGAATTTCCACAATTAAGAACGAAACTATGGTAAAATTAATTACACGTCTTTTGGGAAACCTCTTGGGTGCAGTTGTTCTGGATGGACAGGGATCTCCTTTAGTTTCCTTTGTACAAACGTACAAACAGTGTATAAAAGCAGGAAGGTGTAAGTCCGGTGATTAAGATATTATTGTATTGAACATTAATCGAGTGAATGTATTTGATGGTGGTTTGGTCGAAATAATTAAACTTTCAGTTCGTGATTAAGAGAACACGTGCGATAACAATTTATATTTCGACCCTTGATTTTTGCTCGATTTACAAAGAAAATACAAATTGATTATTCCCAGAAACGGAAGTTAATTATTCATACATTTGTGCATAAATATAAAACATTTGTAAGTCTATGTATATTGCTATCTTTGAGAGTTAGGCAGGATGAAGCTGCTCTGAATTGATCCATTCATCTGTAAGTTATTTGATACCCAAGTATGGGAACATTTAAGATGAATTTTCTATTTTTGATTCTGGTATTGCAATTATACATACATATACCTTAAAGTTTCTCTAATTCAAATGTTGGAAACTTTAAAATTAATAAAGCATTTTCAAGTACTAGAATTTAGTCGTTAGCTGAAATATTTTTTGATGATATCAATTTCAACTCTTTTACTGCGCCCAAGCTAAGCGATGGGCTTAAGTTCGAAGACTCGCCTTCCAACCTAAGGCGATTGATGCACATTTTTTTTACCAAACAGATCTTAGTTCCCGGAGTTTATTCAGAAAATGAAAAATACAAGCTTATTCATCTAAATCTATATTGTCCCCTTCAAAGTAATCCCCATCGACTGCAACACACTTATGCCAGCGCTTGATCCAATCCTCGAAACATTTTTTATATTCGGTTTTCAGTATGTCCATCAGTGCTTCCTGCGATTTTTCCATTACTTCCTCTCGGCTGCTGAAACGCGTTCCCCGTAGTGGTTTTTTAACTCTATTGAACAGAAAGAGGTCACAGGGAGCCACAGGGATAGTATTTTTTGCACTTTTCGTCAAAAAATTACGAATAATGATGGCAGTGTGCGTTATCATGGTACAAAATCCACGAGTTTTCTGCCCACAATTCTGGTCTCTTCCGGCGAATTGCTTCACGCAAGCGTCTCATAATGCCCAAATAATACTCTTTGTTTGCTTTCTGGCCGTCTGGCAAAAATTCATGATGCACTACACAGTTGTAATCCATGAAAACCGTGAGCATTGCCTTCTTTTTTGACTGAAAACGACGGGTTCTCGGCTCATTTGGTGAACGCCATTCACTTGCCTCATGTCTGGATTGCGTGTCGTACTCATAAACCCACGTCTCGTGTCCAGTAATGATCCTTTTGATGAATGTGGGATCGGAGTTAGCCTCGCAAATCATCTCTTTTGCGACGTCAACACGGTCTCTTTTTTGCATGAAATTGAGGTCTTTTGGCACCAACTTTGCTTGATGATGACGGAAACCCAAATCATTAACCAAAATGTCTTGGACGGATCCATAGGCAATTTTCAAGTCCTCCGCTGGTTAATTTGCGGATATTGACCAAAATTTCTTTTACTTCATCAATGTTTTCGTCGGTTTTCGATGTCGATGGTCTGCCACTGCGTTTATCATCTGCGATTGACTCACGACCACTTTTGAACCGCTTGTGCCACTGGTAAACGACCGTTTTCTTTAGAGAATCGTTGCCAAAACACTTTTCCAACATTTCCAACGTTCGCGCACCATTAAATCCATTTGACGCTAAGATTTAGAGGGAATGTCAACAACAGATTTACCAACTTAACAAAAAAAAACAGAACTCAAATCGGAATATTGGGAACGCCAAACGGTGGTGTGGTGCGGGAATTTTTTGATCAAATCTTCTTTTCCAAACCACTTCATTTTCATCCACCTTACTTGCTTCTGGGCTATAGAGCGTCTTTTGGTTTCTTAGTGTTTATTGAGAGTGTAGTATACCTACTCGCCTTCTTATTGTAGATCAGAAATATCGGTTGGAGTATGTCACTATTTCTTTGATTCCTCTGTTATGAAGTTCTATCATATTGGTCGGTGTTCGTGTTTTCTTTTGTTGTTTTGCTCGTATTCATCCATTTTTACCGCTTCTGTTTCAATACTTGCATTTGCATCAATGGCTAATTCGCCAATGATGTCAATGTCATCAGAGAAGCAAACTGTTGGACAGAGTCTTGGAATTTACTTTTGAGTTTCGTAGAGTTTTCTCAAGTACGAGTATGGGGTGTTTTCCGAAAATAAGAGGAACTTGCATTTTTCCGAAAAAACATTTGAATCTTGCAATTCAAGTTCTAGTTTTTGGAAAAACATCCACTAATTGGGGCTCAAATCAGAAAAAGCATCGCTTTCAAGTAACGTGAATCAAGTTCTTTTGGTTCAATTAAGAGTCCGAATTAATTTTTGCTCCTTCGTGTGTTGACCAAATTCTTGTTGGTAACACAATACTAAGTGTCAAATTAGAATTTTACTTCCAGTTATTCCACATCAAATTACTCATATTTTTAATAAAATTATAACAACTTCAACTTTTCCAGCACAGTGGAAAATAGCGAAAGTGTTACCCCTTCCAAAAACATCAAACCAAGTTACCTACAGAATAGCGGCCTATTGCCATCTTGCCGTATTTGAGTAGAGTTTTTGAAACAATAGTCAACCAACAAAATAAAAACCATCTCGATGCTAGTAAAATGATAACTAAATACCAGTCCGGTTTTCGCGCAAAGTTCAGTTACCCTACAACACTCTGGAAGATTTGTGAAGACCTACGTTTCGGTTTGGATAGTGACATGTTGGGAGTAATTGTGTTTTTGGATTTTCCAAAAGCTTTCGGTTGCGTCAATCATGAGATTCTGTCGAGAAAACTAAAATACCAGTTCCAGTTCGAAAATTCGCTGTGTAAACTTATGTTCTCTTATCTAGGTAATAGATCTCAGTATGTTTTCAACAAAAATTAAAAATCATCTTGCCTTATGAATGGCAGTGGCTCAAGTGGTAGTGGACTGGCTTCCAAATCGGAAGGTTCAGTGTTCAAATCCCAGCATCGCCCCAAAGACATATTCATTTTTTCCGTTAACGGAAATCAAGTAAGATGAGTAGATGACTAGAAATCAACATCAAGCCAACTTCCACTAAGAATTTAGTCTCCCCATTAAATGTTGAATGCCACACATGGAGCGAAATAACCGCTGAGCCCAAACATCTTTTTTTCTCTCTATCCCATTTTCCAAAAAAACTTAACACATGCTGAGGCATTATACGAGTAAGTGTATTCTAGTAGAGGTTCCTCAAGGTTCCGTCTTAGGACCTCTTTTATTTAGATGTTTTATTAATGATATAACTTAACGCTTTACGATATCCAGATACACTACTTATAAAAACCCGTAAAAGTCAAGCGGTTGATAACATAAATTAAGAATTAAAAACAATATTAAGAAGTGGTCATTAGAAAACGGTCTTAGACTTAGTCCTGCAATACCAAACGCAATAATCTTAAATGCAGGAAGAAATAAAGAGATGTTTCCTCCATTGAGTCTAAATTACTCTCCTATAGAATATGTTGAAAATATAAAGAATCTTGGAGTTCATCTCAATAGTAACCTTAATTGGAACGTTCATATAAACAAAACCGTATCCACAATTTATGGAGCCTCCCGCGGACTAAGTTCCGCCGCAAAATATCTTCCAACTAATGTAAAACTAAAGCTTGTCAAGTCATTTATTCTTATGAAAATTCTGCAAATATAGACCATGAGTCAACTAGATAGTTAACAGTTGCATATAATTCCTGCGTGATATATATTTTCAATATAAGAAGACATGAACACATTTCCGCTTATGCTAAGCAAATAACCTGCTGTTCCTTAACCAGTCTTATGAATTATCGTACCATTTTGTTATTACACAAGTTACTAATAAACAAAGAACCAGAATATTTCTACGAAAACATCAGATTTGGAAAAAAATCAGACAACCTTAAAATTAATTGTACCTAGGTTCATATATTTAAATACGTCCCGACAATTTTATGTTCATGCAATTTAGCTCTAGAATAACTTACCCCTAGACTACCGGGTGGTTCACTGGGAATAATTAAAAAAGAGCGGACACGCCGCGTCGAATTGGCAAATGCAGCCTCGATGCGTGAAGTGCGCAAAGAACCACAGTTCTGAGGTGTGTGCTCTGGGTAGGGACGGAGCATCCGATAGGACGCAGCTCTAGTGCGTATTATGTGGGAACGTGGGACACACCGAAAACTATCGGAGTTGTCCTAAGTTCGCTGACATTAAAAAAGCAAAACTGGCTCGGCAGCAGAAGGTGGAGGTCAAACGTTCACCTGTTAGGTTTCAAACACCTGCCGTCACGTCCCAAATTTCCTACGGCCAAATGGCGTCAGGTAGGGGGGATACGGTACAGAAAGCGACTGTTGCTTCTCTGGCGCCAATGCCGAGAACAACGGAAAGCTGCACCTAACATGCTGGCCATCTTGCTCGTAATTCAAGGGCAGATGGCTCACCTGCAACAGCAGGTAAAAGAACAAGTCAAACGGGTGGACCAGATCTACGCGCTGCTGCCAGGCCTAACGCAACACATGTCGTAATGGGTACGCACATGGTGGAGCAAACTTTGAAGGTCCTTGCGGTGAATGTTAATTCACTGATTAGGATCGAACGAAGAGCCGCGATGTTTAAATTGCTACAAGACCAAACTCCTGATGTGCTTTTCGCTAGCGAAACCAAGCTAACCGATAAGCACAAACTGGAGTACAATAATTATATTGTTAGAAGAAGAAACCGGCCCGGATCCGAACGTGGAGGCGGTGTCGCGATCTTCATTAAACAAGGTATAAAATTTCACAGAGTGTACAAGGGAGTGTTGCGTAGGTTCCGGGTGTTGGAGGGAGTCGTCATTTACATCCCGCTCCGCAGTGGCAAGCGGCTGCACTTGGCCTCTGTTTATGAACCTGAGGCTCGACACGCTTTTTCGACTTCTGAGGCTGGAATCGGGGGAGAATTATTTTAAAATCGGCGCGGTTTTCAACCCAAAACACAGAGATTGGGGATATAATTTGCCAAATACTAGAGGGAACCTACTACTCGATTGGTGGGGTCAGCACGATGTCATGAACAGACTCGGTCTTAAAGCAACGGATAACCCGTCGTTTCCCAGAGGTGGGTCCTATTTGGATCTACTGCTATACGACAAACGTATACGACTGACAGGTACGAATTTACAAACGCTAAACTGCACACTCGTGTATGACAGCGACCATTGCGGTTTTAGCACCGAAATTACAGTTCCCAACAAATTGCCGAATTGGAGGAGTTTATCCAAAGATATTCTTACAACTACAGTAAGACTCAATGGACACGCTTCTCCGTAACCTTGATAAGGGCACTCTCCTCGAATACGCTCCACCCACTATCCAATAGGAATTTGTCAAACGAGGAGATCGACAAGTACCTAAAACGAATGATCGAGACAATTCAACAAACTATGGACACTACAATACCGCGGTATCGACGTACGACTAACGAAGACCTGCTCCGCAGTGACGCACTGCACCAACAGGGAAGTAGACTTCTGTCAAGACTCAAAAATTTGTACAGACAGTTAACTGACAGACAAGACCCTGAGATTAGGACAATGAAGGCGTCGATTAAAAATCTTCAAACGTTAATAAAGGAGAATTACAGAATTTCTGTAAGTTTGTATTGGAACAACAGGGTTCGGGCTGTAAACACCAGCAACCCGAATATGTTCTCGCAAATAAATAAACCATTTCGGAGAAAAAAAAATCAAAATGACCATCAGCGTCTTAATATAGCCCGGAAAACAGACAACGAACGGTTACTGTCAATAGCAGGTATTAATCCAAATGAGGCCGCTGATGATGACGACTTCTTTGTGATCGAGGATCCACAGGAGAAAGTTGAGGCCATAGGGGCGACTTTCCAGGAAATATACAAGGCCACTTATACCATTGGCCCTAATTATGACCTGGACAATCACGTCTTGGTGCACAACTTCTACATTCGAAATGAAGTAGAGATCTGGTGAGCCGAGGGCTTCACCCGGTTCAGCAACGAAAATATGGCAAATATGTTAATACCCCCCTTTATTTCGAAGGAAGAACTACATGTGATCTTCAATACAATCAGGGGTAACAAATCAGTAGGGACAGATGGTATTCCGAACATCATGCTTCGACATCTTCCCTTAGAAGCGGTTGACATTTACACCACACTGTTCAATAATGCAATGAATAATGCACATTATCCAGCGCATTGGAAAATGGCGGTGGTTCAACCTATCCCCAAAAAGGGGAAGAATATATCCAACCCGGCGAATCTCCGGTCCATAAGTCTCCTTCCGAATATCGGTAAGGTGTCTGAAAAAGTAATCAATAGAGCTCTGACTATGTGGGTTGAGGATAAACATATAATTCCGGATAATCAATTCGGTTTTAAGTCGGGACATGGTATCTCACATTCCGCGTCTAAAGTGGTGTCCGATATCCAATGGAATAAAGGCAAAAAACAATGTACTGGTGCCTGCTTTGTTGACTTGGAGAAGGCCTTCAACACCGTATGGTTAGAGGGTCTTTTCTCTAAACTGACTTGGCTGGGGATCAGTAAACCACTCTTGTACATTCTTTATAATATGCTAAACAACAGACAGTTCATCGTGAAAAATGGTGATGTGACATCTGTTGGAATATTTCAAATTAAAAATGGTCTTCAGCAAGGCGACTTGATAGGTCCACTTCCCCATACTATTGCGTACGCACACGATTTGATAGCGTACAGAACAGGTCCAAAAATCGAGGTCATTAATACTCTCTTGCAGCGTGACTTCGATAAGATAAGACGATTTGGCGATGACTGGAAGTTGAAGATCCATTTTTCGTCACCCGTTACAGTTGCACCAGCAAACCATGACTTTCAACAGCCTTTTTCTTTTGATTAACCCTTAACTGCAGTGGTGAAATTTAGTTACGTCTATATAGAGGTGGGTCCATTGGACTTGTTTAGAACAAGTTAGTCAAACAGGCTGCGTGCATTTTGCACACAAGTGAACAGTCTTTGCTCTTTTATTCGGTGGACAAAAAGAGCATCTTTTTCTTTTATTCCTCTCTAATTTCAGGTTTTCGTTATTGCCTGTTGCTGGGGCCGTTTCAGCCGGTTGATGCCTGAGAACCGCTCCAATACTCGTCCTTAATTGCGCTGGTAGTCCTTGGTAGTGTCTTACCTTCATGTGTGGCTCACACAGCATTTGTGCCAGTCCTTTTAGACATGTCATCCTTGTCATTTTTGAGGCCTTTTCATGACTCTGTTGGATGATGTAACCATTCAGAGCACTCATGTCTAATAGCCTATAAAAAAACAGGCATCGGCCAACGACGTGTTCTGCGACTGCTTGAGTAGACTGAGCACATTTAGTCTAAGGATTGAAACGAATAAAATTTGGAAACTTCAAAAGAAAAAAATAAAATATTTTCATAATTCATGTAAATTTGTTTTATTTGCTTTAAAACTCTGTTTTTATTAAATTCATTCACAGTTAAAAAAAATAAAAAAAATTATTTTGGTTCCCATTCTTTCCTCAACTTCTTTCGAATGTCCTTCATAAGGTTGGTTACAGAGTCAACACCACCTTTTGTGCCATTATAATGCATTATAATTTCCGACTTGTTGGTGGACTCTTCAACAGTATTGACATGGTGAATAGATGAGACGAGAACCACAGATTTACTTTTTTTTGGGTCATAACTCACTACTGTCGTATATTTCGTGAATCCAAAGAGCGATGATCCAACTGGCCTGCCCTTGTATGGTAAGAACTCTTTTGGAATTTCCTTTCTGTTTTTTTTCCAAAGTCCCAACGACGGTTAGTCCTTTAGATTTCATGACGCTTAAAAGTTCTATCGATGTGTACCAGTTGTCAGTTGTTATATTTCGATTGGAGTTTAAAATTGGTTTGCATAATGGAAGACACACTTGTGTTGGTATTGGATACCTTCTCTCTTCATCTGCCAAAGTGAAACCATCTGTATTTTTACCACACTATAGATACGTATTTAGCACGTAGTGAGTCTTCGTATCGGCAAGATATTGCATTTTCAACCCATATTTGTTGGGCTTACTCGGGATGTACATTTTAAAAGCACATCGACCTCGAAAAGCAACCAATATTTCATCAAGGGTAGCATTACCACCGATGGAATAGTTAGCTTGAGAATTCCTATTGAAAATATTAATAAAATCTGTTACAATGCATCCTGGATCAGGTTTTTTCCGTCCACTTCTGGCTTCAGGATTATCGAAACGAAGACGTACTAAGAGCGTGTAAAGTCGAACTAAAGACATACATAATCGAAATATAGTATGTCTCGCCCTGTTCTATTGGTTGCAAATAGTGATACTACGGCTTCATGGTTGGATTTGAAAACGGCTGAGTAAAGCAACAGGCCCAAAAATGTGTCGAGCTCTTGTAGAGTGCATTCATTTAGTTCTGGTCGCTCCGTATTTTGGTATTTATTTCTAAAGACTGGTAGTTTATTATTTGTTCAAGTGAGCATTTGGTTTTTTATACCCGCATTAAATATTTGTTGAATCAAATGGCTCAATATGTCTAGATCGGGAGGTAGTGCAACCAATCGGATGATGTTGTGCCAGGTATTTCTTGCGCTGTGGTGTTTTTGCCTATTTACGAGTAAATTTATTTTTTCCATAAAAGTATCCGGTTGCAGTATCTTCAGCTACAATTTTGCTTTTATACTTCGCGGTCAGATAATTCCGAGTCTGACTCATGGTCACTGGTTATAATGAACTCTTCATCACTGTCAGAAAAATCATTGTCTGAATGGCTTCGGATATTATTTCGCCTAGATCTTGAGTTTTGCGCAATTTCATCCTCATCACTGGATAATTCCTCATTTATCCATTGATTTATCAATTGCTGTGACATTCTTCTTGTTTTAAAATACCACAGTTCTGATTTTCGAAAAACAATATACCTGAAATAAAACGAAAACGATGCCTAAACACTAGAGAAAAAAGTACCATAGACGTGGGTCCAACGGACGCACGTGCACGCTATAACTCACCGAAGGAGAGACGAGCAAAACACGTCCTTTCGTCTTCAAACACTTCGGCTTACTGAGGATAGGTATCTATAAGCGCAGGTAGCTGCGACGGTCGTAGTGGTTTTTATGCTTGTCCAAAAAATTGAGGGTCCAATGAACCCACCACATCAGTTAAGGGTTAAATATGAAAAGCAATGCATGCCGCAACTGTTCTTTTTCCGACACAAAACTCGACATGATCACTGAACGATAAAACAAAGTACTAGTTTTTGGCGGACTCAACTTGTGTGTGTTTGCATTTAAATGTCAGACGAATAAAATGACGTATATGTCAAATCAATACCCTGCGTACTTTTCGCTGGCGCCATCTCTTAGGTAAACCGGAAAAAACTTATGCATACACCTGATAATATCAGGACCCGAACCTACGTTGGGTCTACCTGCGTCCTCGGTTCAGGCGTCCATTGCAGTTGTGTCTAATATGAGCACACCTGTAGCTCCAGGAACGTCTCTAGAAAGTCGGTTGCCTTTCTGCTGTTCTTCAGCAGGAAAGACTGCAGGTTAATTTCTGGGATCGTGACTGGGCACTACACTTTTGCAAAGCTCTTAAATGTGCTGGGCATAAGTGACACAATATCCTGCGATGCTTGCTGTGAAAGTGATGACGACAACACCGCGGAGCACTATCTCTGTAAAGGTACTCGGTGCTGACGTGGTGGGCGCTGGCACTGTAGACACCTTATCACTGAAGCGCTTATTCATCTTTCTTCATGAAGGCTGATTTCATTAAAAGGGACTTGTAGAGTAATGTTCACAGAAAAAATTTAAAGGAATATGGTTCGAAACAAGATACAAAAATATATTTGAATTTATTTGAATTGTTACTGCTGCTGTCGAAATCCTAGTGGACAGGAAGTTCGATTTCCACCAGCCAACATCTTGCACACGACCGTATACACAAAACTTATGCGTTTTGTTGTTGCACAAATCGTAAGTTCCTACCACATATCATGCAATTTATCGTGTGCAAATTGTTGCTGAGATGCAACTGCATACTGGTCGTTTGATAATTTTAGGTGCAGTGACTCACAGAAACTTTTGACAAAATTATTTTAAAAATAGTATTTCAATAAGTATTAGCATTATAAAACAGGATTTGCAAAGAGTACAATGGACTAGTTCTTTGATTTTTTTTGTTTTATAATTTGCGCGCGCTCAAGGGATTAAGTACCCTTAAAACGTTTGCACACAGCGCGGGCGAAGGAAAATCAGGGAGGATAGAAAGAGAGGTACCGGTGAACGTTGGTTTTAAATGTTTGAAGGTTATAATGACTAGGAAATAAAGAGCTAGGCAGGGCATTCCATGAGCGAGTTGTACGGCTTAGGAACGAATCACGATATTTTAGAGTACGTCCGAAAAATGGGCTTGAGGGTATTCTGATGAGCATTCATAGCGAGGCGGGTTAAAAGTTTGAATGGGCGGAATGCTACTAGCGATTTCTATGGAGCACTGGTGGTGGAAATAGCGATAAAACAGAGTGAGATACGAAAAATTACGTCGGTGTTCGAGGGTGTCCATTTTTTGAGTGATACTAGTATCACCTATGAGATTTATCGCACGGTTTTGAATCCTATCTAGCAGGTGCAGAGATATTTTATTCGCACCCGACAAGATGTGGACATTGTACTCCAATTTTTGGCAGATGAATGCCTTATATTGTATATTGAGACCAGATTAGAGGGGGTGAAGTACTTCTTACATCGCTTGAAGAAACCTAGATATTTCGCAGAGTTTTTGACGACACCGAATATGTGGTCATTCCAACGTAAGTTGTCATTGACACACATACCGAGAATGGAAAGTTTATCGGTTTCGTGCCATCCATGGATAATAGCTGGGTGTTTAAATTTCGCATTAACGACAAGAGACAGCATTGCATTTTATAAGCATTAAATTCTACTCTGTTAGTGGTTCCCCAATTAGTTATGCTGTTGATATCGGAATTTAATGAGCTTAACATACGCTGCCGTTCCCATTCTACAGCCGAAGAGCAGGGGCGTGAGTCCGGGAACAAATATGAAAAGCAGAGGTTACTCTCGTCAGCAAGAGAATATATTGGATTAGAAGTAACGGACAAGGGATCATTAATGAAAATTCAAAAGAATGCCGGAGGCAGAACTGAGTCCTGGGGCACTTCAGCATTTATTTTGTGAATATCAGACGTGAAACCGTCCAAGGCAACTTGAATTGAACGTTCCGAAAGGTAGTTTCTAATCCACTCAAGAAGAGAGTCGTCGATCTCAAAAGCACGCATTTTCGACAAAAGAGCCTGATGCCAAACTCTGTCAAATGCCTTAGAAATATCAAGTGCAACTATCTTGCTGTCGCCAGATTGATGTACGGTTTGGTTCCACTTTTCAGTGAGACATGCCATCAAATCACCAGTGGATCAGTTGCTGCGAAAACTATATTGCCGGTCATTGAGAAGTTTTCGTGTTTCGAGATATTTCATGAGGTGACGGTTTATCAGCGTTTCCATGACCTTGGAAAGAAGGGACATGAGTGCAATGGGTCTGTAGAAGGAGAGAGCAGAAGATTCGCCTTTTTTAGGGACGGGCTGGACAAATGCTGTTTTCCATCTTTTTGGAAAGAGTCTTGAAGAGTAGCATTGATGAAAAAGTTTACGCAGTGGTTTTGCCAGCGAGGAAGAACACCTCTTCAGAAGAAGGGGAGATATACCATCTGGACCAGCGGATTTGTGAATGTTAAGATCTTTAAGAACCCTTGCTACTACACGAATGCGAAAGTGAATTTCTCCCATTGAAGATTCGACGCACTCAAGTGTAGCCGGGGACAAAACACAATCTGCGAGTGTTGAGCTGGGCGCAAAATGTGCAGCAAGCAGATTGGCCTTGCCAAAGAGCTGACAGCTGGAATGCCATTGTAAACGAGCGTTGGGATGGAGGATGAGGCAGAATTTCTAGTGTTTTTGACGAATGACCAAACATTTTTACTGCCTTTGGGACATTGCAGTATTTTTTGCCTCAGTTTTTGGTCGTATTGGAATTTCACATGCTGGAGAAAGACGTTGCAGTCATTCCTGGCTCGTTTAAACTTTTCCCGGTTTTCGTCTGTCGGATTGGTCTTGAAGGACCGAAAAAGCATTTCTCTAACCCTGACAGCCTCTGTGCAGCTCGAGTCGTACCATGCCTTTTCTTTTGGTTTGATACTCTTCATCCGATAAGGGACCTCATTCCAAGGAGAATAGTATCAGTGATCATGTTAGCAGCGGCAGTTAAAATTCCTAAAGAAGTTGTTAAGTCCGCTCCAATTGGCTTTCTCGTATTGCCACCATACGATTCTTTTAGGAATCTTTTCTCTAATTGTGTGATGGGTGTTCCAGAATTTAGCTGATATGACACAATGGTCCGACGAACCTAGAGGGGAGAGCACAACAACGTAGTACTTATCAGGGTGAGAAGTTAAAAACAAGTCTAGGGTGTTGGTGGTATGACTATCAACGTCTGGTATTCGTGTAGGCTCATTTACAAGCTGGGTTAAGTTATTTTCCCCAGCGAAGATCTCAACACACCGTCCTTCGGGTCTTGTCTGTCCAGAATGTCGAAGCCACCCAGAATTGTGATATTGAAATCGCCCGTATTAACGATTTCAGTATAAGCATACAGGGATACAATTCTTTGAATGGAAACAGCGCATCAAACTCATTAAAAGTCGGATTGCTGTCCAGTTTGAGGCTTCTGTAAATAAAACAGTAGTGGATAATTTACTTACGGAAATGCAATTTGAAATTGAACCGCGTTGTGGTGGAGTTTGGTAAGCTGCATCACTATGCACGTAAATGGCGAGACCGCAGTGAGAGAAGAATAATGGCACTAGTTCGTTGCCAGGTAGTTTCAGATCGTAGTGATCTGAGAGGAATGGGCGGGGATCTACCTGTGTTTCGCTAGGTGTCAAAATAGCTGGTCTGTATTTAGAGGGGTGGACGCACGCAGAAAAGTGATTACATTTTAGCCCGCGTTTATTGGCAATATCCACTCTGAATTCCCGAGTCATTATAAAGAAAGACAAACACAAAAAACACAAACACCGACGTTACTAAGCGCAGATGTGAAGTACAAATTCAGAGTTGGTTTACCGAATCAAATTGTTGTAGGTGTTATGCCCTTAAAACAATACGAAACAGCACACCAACAAAATTCATACCCACAGCCCGTTATCCATCGGTTGTTACATACACTGAGTCACTGTATGACAATGGAATACAGCACCGGCAGTGAGCGAGTGCAAGCAACAGTTTGACCAGGGGGAGCAAGTTTGGATGTGGATTTCGGTTTCACTGCACTCGCGCATTATTGTTGTTTCTTTTTTTTTGTACTTGCGCGCGATTTTTTTTTCTCCAAGCGAGGAGCGAATTTCACAGTGCACTTGTGCGTGTGCACTTGTCGATGGTCAGCTCGGCACTGCCGTTTGTTTAACTGCTCTGTTCCGAAAGCAGAAAAAATCATAAAAACAGAGTATTTCCTAGTGTAGATCCCTGAGGCACACCGATAGGTGTTTTAGTTTTATAGAATTTAAACCATTTGATTCCAATGTTCTCTTAAAATTCTTTTTTGCCACTTAAGACTAGTCCATAATAAGCCAGTTCGCATATGACTAATCAACTGCTTATTTTTCTTATATTTTGTCTACAGTTGGGTGCGTACCATACCAGGCATACAATAGTTTTAGGTCAGTAGTCAGTGGGAAATTTTGTAGTTACACGAGGGTCATTCCAAAAATAGTGCGCACCGTTTTATTAAACAAAATTAAAATAGATTTTATGTGGTATTACGTTTCCTCCTTTCAATGAAGTTCCTTGCTTATTAATTTACCCAATTGTATTGGCGCAGTAAATCAATCACAATGTTTTCGAAATGAGAGCGTACATTTTCATGCAAAATCAGCGGATTACAAGTGATCAATTTTATCCATTGTCCTGTTCAATTTCTGCTAAAAAGTGCGGTAGTATGCTGCTGTCACATGTTATTCCATATGGAACTCGATATTTCAAGATGATTCCAAAATCATCTACTTGACTTTCGATTGCGCTCGCTGTAATTATTTTTGGAGATTTGGAGATTTCCTAAATTTCATTGCAAAATTGTATTCAGCGCCTGCGCCATTGCAAAACTCTTCTTGGTGATGATATTTTAATTTTTTTAGCATAATTACGAAAATATTAACTATCCATAGGAAAATAAAATTAATATTAAATGTCAAGGTAGTGCGAGTATGTCAAATGTCTATTTAACCACAAGCCACAGCTATGTATGTTAGCACTTAAGCAATTACTTGCCTGCCGCCAAAACGATATTTGAATTTAAATTAAAGTTTCCAACTAAATGATATTTAGGAAAGAGAGAAAAAAAAAGAAGTATAATAAGGGAAAACACCGCCAAAACAACCATAAAAAGCATACATCCCCAAGCACACAAAGACTATTCCGGAGCCAACTAAACATCCGGGCCACGCCAGAGAGCGTGTTCAAATCTAACAAACTCCTCAAAGGTATCATGTATTTATGAATAAAAGAGTCATTTTGTGTTATAAACTTTATAAATTATTTATCCAATTCAAATTTATTCGTAAACCCTTTTTGCCTCTCTATCTTCGATAATTCCCTTACAAAGAAGCCCTTTGGTTTATCAGTCGGCAAATGGCAAACACAATCCCACCATGGTAGTCGATTGGTGGTGGCTGCTCGGGTAGGAGTACAGTGAAAAGGCATAAAAATAAAAACGAATGTAAAGCGCACGATATCAAATCGAAGTCCTTTCGATCAGCTTTAAAGGATTTTATTCGATGTTAGCTAACTCCAGCGAGAAAAGCTACCACACTCCTCAATATATATATACACACACACACACACTTTGATGGTGGTACAACCACTTTGAACCTTTTTATTTGAATCTCATTATGCTGAGGGGTTTTACAGTATCAAATATAGATATCCTTGGGGTTACCCAAACGAAGGATCTGAGCTCAAAGAAATAAAAAAAAATAAAAAGGAAAAAAAAAAAAATCAAAATTACGTATGCCACTTTTCCGCTTGATCACATTCGAATATGAAAAATGGAAAAAATGGGGGTGTATGGGCGTTGTAGCGGGGACTAAACTCTCTGTCCTCTATTCAGAAGCCTTGTGTGCTCAAGAACGTATTGTGCACGTATTTGTATTTTTTACAAAACATTCACAAATAACAACTTCTGGCATTGGGAATTTATTCTAAATCTCTCTGATGAGCTTAACAATTTATTCAGGTCAGTTTCTCATGGGCGGGATTTTGCATAAAGCACCCACAACCAGCAACCAGCAAGCAGCAACCAGCAACCAGCAACCAGTAACCAGTAACCAGCAGCCAGTAACCCGCAATCGGCAACAAGCAACCAGCAAAAGTAGTAGCTAAAATATCAAAGGGAGGTCTAACAGATGTTTCTTAGATCGGAACCAGAAGGACGACAAATCTATTTCCAAACTGGCTTGGTTATTGCTTGCCATTGCTACTACAATCAACCACCACTTTGGCATCTCCACCCACTAAACACTCCGCTTGAAGGACACAAGTTTACATCTACTTTTAATATGTTATCTTGCTTCGGCTACTACTTCAACTTTGGCTTATTTTTTTATTTTTTTTTTCATATTGTTCTTCTCCCTCTTCTACTGCCATTGCTACTGTTTGTGAATTCTACTAAATTTGGATACTTATTGCTGTTTTCAATGGAGATGGGATAAAAATGCGTCTGCCAAGAAAGCACAATCGAGGCACGCCTTGGCTCATGATTTTCCCATCACATGGCATTATACCAATTTCATTCCGATAGCACAAGAAGGACCAAAGAAGCCACCCACACGGACTGAACTGGAATAAAAATGAAAACTAAGAAGATTTATTAGGATACAGTAAAGACGAAGGATGCTGTGCAGAATGAAGAGACCAGGAGACCGGGAGTAGGAGTAGGAGTATAAGTAGAAGTGGGAGTATTCTCTGCATCACATATGTAATAGAAGTGGAAGGATACGTGCCCGATTGATCTTTGATTGTTCCGCTTTGTTTTCCGTTTTGAGTTATCCCTTTTTCCTGGTTGTGTATATGTGTGCTGTTTTTTTTTTTTTTTTTTGCTTTTCGTTTTATTTGGCAAAGGATTCGTGCAGATTAAATTGATTTCTAAATAACAAAAGATTTAATATCGAAACGAACAACAACGGGTGCATGTCAATGGAGATGTTTGGGAAGATTTCGGATAGAACTATGGTGGTGTGTACGTATGTACATGTATGTATATGCGAAGATACTGTTTTTTTTTTTTTTTTTAATATTAGTAGATTTATTAGGTCGACAATATATTCGATTCACACTAATTCTGATGCAGTGGTACGAGCTGAAACAGATTGGTCCTTGTAACAAATGGCAAGATCAAATTAGTTCTTCAAGATAAATTATGATGAATCCATTCAATTTATGAACCAAAAATAGAGTCGTTGAGTCTGTTTAAGGGACATGCCTTTGGATTAGTCTACTGACATATCAATAGAACTATATTTTTAGATTTAAGAGTATACAATAATATTTATATTGAATTGATGTACCGGCTTTACCTTGCCATGGAAGGAACATCAACGACCCTTATAACGGTAGGAAACAATTTGAAAACGTAACATTATTGATGAGTAAATTGGTCTTAGTTTAGTGTCATACATTTCCTTTAAGCCCGTCGATACTCGTATATCTAAAATCGATTTGAAATACCAATAGCAAAGTCAAGCAGCCTGTTGAAAGCTATTTTGGATGATCTATTAAGATTTTCGAAGAAGTTTTCAAGGGCAAAACAAATGCCAAGTAGTTATCTTGTCATTCTTTGTACGTGTATGTCTTCTACCCAGGTAGCCCAATCTGCCTGGTTCAATTACAAGTTAAGTAAGTTAGACCATCTGCTATTGGTTTCGTCAACTACATCGGTCTTGAACATGCGTTTTCATGTAGTGAGTGGCTTCTTATGTCTTTAGAAATTGAACTGATGTCTAGGATTGTACAATTTTTGACAAATTTATCAGTGATCTGCTTATTATATACGTCGATCTATCGTAGTGAAACACTAATGGGCGATTTCAGAGGACCACTGACATAACACATTGGCTGAAAAGTCCGCGCCGTTATATAGTAAAATAGTAAAAATAGCAAAATAGTAAAATTTTTGCAAAATTCAACTTTATTTATCAATATAGTTGCCTTCGAGGGCGATACACTGATTGAAACGATTTTTCAATCTTTCAATACCAGTTTTGTAGTACGATTTCGGTTTAGCCTCAAAATAGGCCTCTGTTTCGGCGATTCGGTCTCAAATCTCTTTCCGGCAAGCATTCTTTTGAGGTCTACGAGCAGGAAATAGTCCCTGGGGGCCAAATCTGGAGAATACGGTGGGTGGGGAAGCAATTCGTAGCCGAATTCATTCAATTTTGGCATCGTTTTCATCGACTTGTGACACGGTGCATTGTCTTGATGAAACAGCACTTTCTTTTTCTTCAAATGCGGCCGTTTTTCTGCGATTTCGTCCTTCAAACGCTCCAACAACGCATTGTAATAGTCGCTGTTGATAGTCTGCCCCTTTTGGAGATAGTCGATGATAATTATTCCATGTGCATCCCAAAATACGGATGCCATAACCTTGCCAGCCAAGGACGAGGTTCATCGCCTGCTCGCCACTCAGCTGACTGCCGACTAGTCAAGTCAAGGTGTGAAGTGATGGAGCCAAGTTTCATCCATTGTCACATACGGATGCAAAAATTCGGCTTTATTGTGGTTGAACAGCTTTAAACACTAATCTGAATCATCAACACGTTGTTGTTTTTGGTCGACTGTGAGCAAACGAGGCACCCACTTTGAACAGAGCTTTCGCATGTCCAAATATTCGTGTATGATATATCCAACACGCTCTTTTGATATCTTCAGAGCCTCAGCTATCTCGATCAACTTCACTTTACGGTCATTCGTAATCATTTTGTGGACTTTTTTGAGGTTTTCATCTGAAACAGCCTCTTTTGGACGTCCACTGCGTGCATCATCTTCGGTGCTTGTATGACCACTTTTAAATTTTTCAATCCACTTGCGAATGGTTCGTTCGTCTGGTGCAGAGTCGTTCCGGGTAACACTTATCAAGCCATTTGTTTGCATCGGCTGCATTTTTTCCCATCAAAAAGCAATGATAAATCAACACACGAAATTGCTTTGAATCCATTTTTTTTCACAATAACAAAAGTTGCTTCACTCATACACGTATCTTTTGAAGGTTGGTACTAACTGAAAATTTAATTCAAGTGGTGCCCTCTCTTAGAAACGGCACGGACTTTTCAGCCAATGTGTTACATGTAAGCCAATCTACCTTGGCATTCTTATCCAGGTCTTACAACTAAACTGCCACCGCATACATTACTGTAGGCCTAACGACCGACTAATTTGTGATTTGATTTCAAATTATTGTCTATCATAGAATCGTTCCAAAACACTTTGCTTGTAGTTGGATTTCGAAGTATTGTATCGTATTGTACAATACATCCTGGTGAAGATGAATGCATCTTATGACACCAAAACTACACAAGCACTTGCTGAGTGCTTTCTCGGTGGTAAGGAATTCTATTATACCGAATTTCTCGGCACTAAGAGCCTTCTTTCAGTTAGTCTGTATGTATTTAGTTCCAATGCATTTTAAGAACGTAGAACAGGATTGGAGGTATGTTCTGACGAAAATGACTGTCAACCAAGTTAACGACGAACTAATTATAAAATAGTTAAGATAAGAGATTTCCGGTTTAATTTTTATGTTAAGAACACGTTGAATTCCGTCCATAGTTGCTGTATGTGGACCAAGTCACAACAGACAGTTTGGATAACTTCTAGTGATGATAGGACCAAATACCCGTATGGTAGTTTCATGTAAATCTGTAGCAATGGAAAGAAAAAATTATTACAATTACAGAAAAAAATAATTTTTTAACTCTTCATGGAAGTCAACAGAATCCATTTTTTTCAAAATTTGGAACTTTATTGGTAAGGGGACCTCAAGAATTTGTACTTGGTCAAATACTATTGTATGTTGTATATATAAATTCTGTGTTTACTTATCCATTTGTAGGTGAAATCACAGCATTCGAAAATGTGTTTGGAACTGCATATTCGCCAAACAGCCCCTTTTTTCAGCATAAACAATGACATTCGGTGGCTGGGTATCGTGCAATTACAGCAGGCACTCAGCGGCGTCAACCTGGCTATGGCCAATGCTGAGCTATGACTATACTCGTACATCATCGACTGCATATTTCTCTTCCTCGTGGTAGCCACACGGTACCGCCCAACAATGCTATGGAGAAAAAAGCAAAACTTTAATGTTCCATCAGACTTGCTTCGAACTCAGGGGAAAGACGTATATACGTATGGCAGATGGATTGCAAAGAAGACCCAATTTAAAGTGGAATATTAGTTACTTCATCTTAGCTGGAGTTGAAGTCAATAAGGATTTTGTATGACTAGTCACGGTGAAGCAATTGAAATGTTGGGAGATGAAATGCCAATGGGCAGCTCTCATATCCTCGAGGTGATGCACTGGCTCTAGAATATCCGGCGCTTTTTACCTAAGGAGTCCAAGAAAGGGCCTTGTAATCCGGGTTAGGAGTTGTACTCAGGAATGTAAAAGAATAAAAGTATTACAGTTGAAAAAAAAGCAATCGACTCGGACGAGGATGGATTAACTATTGAAGACCCCGCAAAACTAAAAAAAGTATAACGACGTTCGGATCTGTATGTAACTAGCGATGACTCACGAAAGTTAAAAAGCAGATATCATCGCCATCCAGGAAGAAAGGTGGAAAGAACAAAACAAAAATAGAAAGGATAACATATGATATACCCTACTATAGAGAAAAAATTACGTACAGATTTATTGAAGGTGGTAGCACTGGAAATCCGGATATTTCCGCATGTGGGCGAACACATCTTATCAATCCACATCAAAACTAACTCTGCGAAGATGAACCTGATATGTGTTTACTCTCCCACTGAACATATACGACCGAAGTGCTCGTAATTAGAATAAGGTCAACCGGTCAATATAAACTCGGTCAAATGTCTAGCTTCGGCAAGAAAAAATCAACGGATATCAAAGATGTCGCTACAATCTTCAATTATTTTTAGGATATTTAACACTGACGTCGCCAGAACATTTGCAATTGCGTATCCCTCAACTTCTCACTGGCATCGACAGCAATATCTTAGAAATGTTGATGACTGATGTGCTGATGACTACATGGATTAATGAAGAGCGCAGAGAAGAAGCCGGCTATTCATACATAGCTGAGGAAAGAACATAAGTTTCTTCGGGAAATTGTGGAAGGAAGTGGAGAGGTGTTAATCCAAAGACAAAGTTTGGAAGTTTGACTAGAAGGTAAAAAGAACGTGACAAACCCAGGAGAGGCGAGAAAACATCAGAGATGAAGAAGATAATTTAGTTGAAAAGACATAATTACCCCAATTCTAACTAAAAACTGCGGATACGGAAAAATCGCTTTTGTAGACTGTAAACCCACTAGGGCGACCCAAACTCCGCAGTCTGGTAGAACGAGCCATTCAACCTTGGGCAATTATACGATTTCTGGCTACATGCCAAAATTGGAGTAACGGAAGCTTACTTACTTAAGAGGTGGTTCTACAATCCGGGGTGGACCTGAGCCTCAACCAAAAAAAAGATCCAGCCAGCTCTATCTTTAGCTAGCTGCCTCCAGTTTCGCACCTTAAGTTGGTTGAAGATCCCTCCTACTTGCGTGCGCCACCTGAGTCGCGGTTTTCCTCTACTGCACCCTCCCCCGGGGGCGGATTTGATGATTTTCGGATTTCAGCCACCTCAGTCATTCCACCTTCATTCTCCTAGCTAAGTCGATGTCGCCAGATGTCCACCAGAAGGATTTTATCCTCAAAGCAGCAAAGAGTACCCTCATCCATTTTTGGTAAAGTCCATGACTCTGCGCCATAGTGCAGGACTGGGATTACTTTTGTTGTTTGAGAGAGAGCTTTGCTAGTCAATTGCCTTCTTAACCCAAAGAAGCAGCGATTAGCAAGAGTTATTCTTTGTTTGATCTCGTTGCCTGAATTGATAGCGGAGCCTAGGTAGACAAAGGCCTTAACTACCTCAAAGTTATATCCGTCGATTCTAACGTTCTGTCCGAGACGTCGGGGTTGGGTGTCCTTTTTAGTTGGCAGCATATACTCGGTCTTGCCCGTTAAACACATCTTCGCCACTTCCGTCTCAATACCCGCGAAGGCGTCACTGTTTCACACTGCTTTCTTCCGATTATGTCAATAACATCGACGTATGCGAGTAATTGGAAGGACTTTTGAAAAACTGTGCCTCTTGTGTTGGCGCTTGTGTTTCTCACTACTCTTTCAAGAATGATATTAAAGAAATCGCATGACAGCATATTGTCTTGTCTAAATCCTTTTTTGACATCAAAAACCTCGGTGAGTTCTTTACCGACTTTGATAGACGAGCTTGGTAGGGATGACAAACTAGGAATTGCTGTGTATAGCTCGTCTCTATAGATGCTGTCCTACGCGGTCTTAAAATCGATGAATAGGTGGTCCGTATCGATTTGGAGCTCATAGGTTTTTTCCAAGATTTGCGGTAGTGTGAATATTTGATCGATGGTGAACTTTTCTGATATTGACCAATCAGGAAGTAGGCGATGTTAAGAAGACAGATGCCTCTGCGGTTTGCACAGTTCACAGTTTACAGATGTGTTGGTGTATGGTCCTTACCAAGACATCGCCTGCCGCTTTGAAGAGCTCAGCAGTTAGTATGACTATCTTCACATCATCAAGTTCGGGTGAACGGAACTCATGATCTACATAGTCCAGGTTGAAAGGTTCATTCGGCCTAATAGCTGTATTTGGTTCGTCATTGCCATTAAACAGTCTACAGAAATGCTCTTTCCAAATTCATAGCATCGACTACGACTCTCCTACCAGGTTTCATTGTTTGTCTCTATAGGCTACGGTTGGGGGTTTGTTTACTTTTTGGTAAAACTTCAGAGTCACATTCCTGGAGTAGTTTCTCTCTATTTCCTCCACCGCCCACTTCTCATATTCTTTCTTTTTCCCTCTGAGGAGCCGATGTTCGTCTTTCTTCTTCTACTTATACAGCTCGTAGGCAGTTCCTTTCCTTCTACGCAGCGCCGGTTGGCATGCCTCTTGCTTAAGTGCATGTGTTTGTCGGCATTCGTCGTCAAACCACTGGTCTTCGATACTTGATGATGGGCGCATAGGACCTCTTACCAGATTAAGGGAGATTTGGTCGGAAAAAGATTTACCGATCTCTTGCGATTACAGTCGCCCCACGTCAAACTTCCTTACAGTATTAGCTTGCCTTTGATACGTACCTTGGCTATAACAAGGTAACGGTCCGAGTCGATGTTGGCCCCTCGGGAGGTTCGAACATCAATAATATTGTCGGAGTGCCTTGAGGCAATCTGGTTGGTCAGCAGCCACCAAGTCGACTTATGAATATCAAGATGCTACGTATTAGCTACGACAATGTTTCCCCCCGACGCAAAGTTGATTGGCCTGAATCCGTTATCGGAAATGGTGTCGGGCAGGCTATACTTTCCTTTCATTAATGTCGCCGAGGGCAATTCTAGGGCGCTGCTCGTAAGTCTTGTCTAAGAGCTCATGGAAGCTATCTTTGATGTGGGCATGTTTCACCTCTTTGGGGCGTGCACGCATATAAAGCTAGTACTGGCAAATTTAGCCTTAATAAGGATTGCTACGAGGCGCTCGTTAACATGCCGGAAGTTCAAGACTTCTTGTCTAAGTCTGCCTCTAACAGCAAATCCGCATCCAAATAGGCGCTGCTTTTGCCGTCGATAACAATCGCCATTTTTTATCCTCTTTTTGTCCGACTCATCCCATCGCATTTCTTGCAGTAGTCCAGGGCTCCTCTAGTTGTTCACCTGCACGTAGCTTATTAAGGGATCTAACATTGCACGTGCAGATCCGAAGTTCGCTGTCCTTGTTTCATTTGCAAGGGTTGCCAAAGGTAGATCCGTCCGTATACGAGGTTTATTGTTCCTTCGTGACTAGGTTTATTTATGCCATGACCGGGCAGTTACTCCGGCAGCAGAAGCCCCAACTTGGAGGGTCAGTTCCATTGTAGATACCCCTAGGATGAGGGGTCAGATAGACCGTAAGTCAGTAACTCGTTCGGGGATGTGAGCATTAAGGACTCATCCATGACCGGAATTTTACTTTACTGGGGAATCCATCCGCTGTTCCCTTGATAGCGCTGCTATTTTGGTCCGTTGGTCAGCACTCGCTCTTATAGGTTTGTCAAGTCGAGTGCGGATGGACAACGACCAGTAACCGATGATTACCACTTGGAGGTAAAATAAACACATTTGATGCGTAGAAACAGTTACAATACAACACTGGCACCTCTCAGTGCCTATAGTTAGACCTTATTAACATCAGATAACAGCGGTTATTGGGTTTAAAATTACTGACAAGTCATGAAAACGACAAGAAAAAGTGTCCTCACCTGTGTTACTATCGGCAATATTTATTTATGTCTGCTTAACGTTATGGTGATCCAAATATGTTACAAGTTCGTTTTTGAATTAAAAGTTATTTTGACATCTACAGCTCTTTTCCGCTGTCTGCCAGTCAGTATCATACCACCGCAGAACGAAATGAATTACTCGTACTTTACGCATGGACAACGTTGAGAAATATTGCAAACTGATTTCAAAAATGGGTGGGTGGCCGTGGCTCAAGTGGTAGTGGACTGGGAAGGTTCGATGTTCGAATCCCAGCCTCGCCCGAAAAACATTTCATCCATTTTTTCAGTTAACGAAAATCAAGTAAGACGAGTAGTTGACTAGAAATCAACATCACCCATGGAGCGAAATAACCACCCAAACATCTTTCTTTCTCTCTCTATTAAATTTTCCAAAAAACTTAACACATACTGATGCATTATAAGTGTATTCAATACCCACTTGAGTGTTAAGTTGTTTTTTTTTAAAGAAAAACAGAAGTGCTGTATTGTCCAATTAGTGCGTTTGTTGAAAAGAAGCATTGAGCGAGCCTAGTGGACGCAAGTTTGTGCGAAACGTTCGTGAGACTGGCTTGGTTGCGGATAACATTCACAGTCCCCGTCGTTGTCGTCGTGCGGTACGTACCTACGGGAATGTGACTGCTGTGGTCTATAGGGTTCGGTTCAATCCAGGAATATCCGCACGCCATCCATCTCAACAAATTAACAAACAAAATTGCCGCATCTGGGGATCGTAAAACCCGCACGTGATTGTCGAGAAGCCAATGTATCGACTGAGAGTGACAGTTTGGTGTGGATTTTGAAGCGGTGGTATCATTGGCCCATTTTAATTCGAAATTGCCATTTAGGTCAACGGTCAGCGCTACAGAGCCATGATTACAGAATTTTTTTGGCTGCGATTGATGACATGAACTTGTATGACATTTAGTTTCAGCACGATGGCATACTATCAAACAGTCGGTTAATTCGGTAATTAGACGCCTTGGTGATGTAAATTGGCCGCCGTGGAGCTGCGATTTGACTCCGTTGCACTGTGGGGTGATCTTAAAGATCGATATTGTGTGGATAAGTGACTTTCCAACTTTGCTCCTGGGGTCAATTAATTTGAACGAAACCTCTGCTAATCGATTGCAAATTGAGGATATCACTATAAGACGATTATAAACATTTTTAGCGGCACAAAAGGTTTCCTTTCTTGAAAAGTGAAAATAAATAGCATCGTGAAAGGAAATTGAATTCTATGGAAGTGCCATTAAGGCCTAGATATTGTAATAATGTCTACATACCGAGGTAACTACTTTTCTTTTAATTGACAGCTAATCCCAAAAGTCTTTTATGCATGTTACAAAACTGCAATTAATCTCATTTTGCTGATCACTTTTTCAGTTAAAATACCTCTCATCTCATTGAGCTAGGAGAATTTCCGACAACTTGTTTAACTACTACAAAGATAAACAACTTCCCCACTTAGGATCCAAGTTTTCCATTTTATTTTCTTGCATTTTTTATTTTTCATTTATCCGTGTGACTTGCCGCAACTTCACTCACAGTTTCCGTTTTGCCGGTTTCCTTTACTTGCCGTAGGTATGTTCGTGACGTGTTGGCTGGAAAATTGTTCAACTCGTTCGTTTCACTTAGTGGCCGGGTAGTTTGCATATACAAAGAAAACGGAAATCGGGGGTGGGAATGGGGGCTTGAGTAATGAGTGCCACTGACAGCCATAATGAGATAAGGAAAATATGTTTTTTTCTTGTCCTGTTCCCGATTGTACCTGACTGTAGATTTCCACCCAGGCCGAAGCACTCGTACTTTGTTATGTTTGAATGGGATGGGGATGAAAAGAAAACAAGCGGCTAAATATGAAAAGATAAAGCCAGAATAAGTTGAACACAATTTCAAACAATGTTTTCAGGATTGACGAGCTAATATTTGTACTGATATAACTACTGCGATACCTACTTACAATACATACATATATGTATGTATACAACCTTGTTACATACAAACATGTCTAGCAATAGAATAAGGAACTTATTGATATCTATCACTCCATTGATTTCGAGGGTCATTCTCCTGGTCTACACGACGATTGTGCTTCGTCAATCAATTAGAACGCGTGCCGGATCAGCATTTTTATTCACCAATTACAAGTCCACTTTTTTGCCCTTATGTTGTCCACGTCGTCCTGAAGGAGACAATCATAATAAATTTTCTTTGTGGAATCTCTTTTGGCATATGAATTTGTCTGAGGTTTTCATGACTGTGTGCTCCTACAGCTAGGATACCTCAGGAATGCATGCTGGAACGACAGCCGGTTGGTGGCGCGCTTCCCCGGACAGAGTTTTTTTTTCTGTCTTTCCGCCCCAGAGAGTGAATAAAATTTATTAGCAATACGCAGTAGAATAAATCACTTTAATGGGAAGATATCCGCCATAAATACACATAACAATCAAATTCATCAAGTCCTTTGACTTACTGATACTTTCGGTTTACAACAACTACAGTGGCAGGAACAGCAGCGGGATACGAATTTAACGGAGAGAGAGTAATAGTTTTTTTTCCTGATACAAACTTTCCGGCAGAGGTTTTCAAGGCACGAAGGGAGCTGTTTCCATCCCATTTTCGAACGAAGGGTGAATGTTCTACTATCTTTCAATTTGTAGCTACGGAAGTAAGTTGTGAATATATTTTACTGAAGTATGTTAAATATTAAAAGGCGTATAATTTATAAGACTTCGTGGCTTTCCTTGCAAATAAGATTAACTTTCCTACGTAGGTCTCAAGAGTACGATCCATTCCGATGTTTGTATACAATTGGATAAAATCGGAGAGATCAGTGTTTTTACTTGAGATATCCTGTCTTAATCGAATCTTAAGATCTGTCGATTTTATTCATTGATATAGGTGACGCTACACAGTAGTCACCTCAACCAGGGTAATCAAGTTCGGCTTGCCACGTTGTCTCGTCGTATGTTACTCCGCCAGATAATATGCCATAGACGAATCACATGTTTGATAGCGGTAATAGACATTGTTGTGGTGCTTGTTGGTTGATTCTAGGATTAACGCCTTCAATAGTTATGACATTTTTGCTCAGACATTTGCAGGTGATGTAGCTGTATCGTTTGCTGGATCAAACCGCGGTCAGCTTTAGACGTGATCGACGATTAGTAAATTAAAAATAGGCCTTTAGTCTGAAAGCTGAAGTTAGTCTCTTTACGAGACGGATGAAGTTGACTAGTTTGTAAGGAAGTTTTCGGCAAGATGTTGGGCTTGAACGTGGAACAGCTTTTACGAAAATACATCACAGTTCATCTTACCGAACTCCAAGGAACAGTCCCTCCCGGTTGTATAGAGCCTTTTCCTAGCACACATATCTCTGTTATAAGCGCGTTTGATGAAGCTCTCTCCCTTTAGTACTCATATCATGGGCTGTACTTTCAAAGCCAACCTCCATGTAAAAAGTGGTGTTCAGTAAAATACGACAACGCGTTTGCTGAGCACCTAAGTATTTTTTTTTATAATTACCACGCGCTCAAGTGGTTATTAATACCCTTAAAATGCTTGCACACAGCGCGAACGAATGAAAGTTATGGAGGAAAGAAAGAGAGATACCGGTGCACGTTGGTTTTGAATGTTTGGAGGTTATAATGACTAGGAAGTAATGAGCTCAGAAGGGCATTCCATAAGCGAGTAAGCGAGTTGTACGGTTTAGGAAAGAATCACGATATTTCAATAGTAGGTTTGAGGGTATGTAGTATGCTGGGCATAGTCTTCAAGGATGGCTCCAAAACTGATATAGAATGCGGCGCTGGTGTCTTTCTGGAGGCCGTTAGATTTAATTCCTTGTTAGGAAAACTTGCATCTGTCTTTCAAGCGGGGTTAAACGTCCCTGTGTGTGGCCGTGGTTCAAGACATCCTTTTTTCCAGGCAACTAAAATCTCGTGAAATGACTGGTTGCCTAAAATACAATAGCAAGTTCAATTACATAAATAATTTAGTCTCCCCATTAAATGTTAGATGCCACCCATGGAGCGAAATATCCACTGAGCCCTGACATCTTACTCTCTCTTTCTATCTATCCAATTTTGCAAAAAAAACGTAACCCTGATGGCAAGGAGCTACATATGTATATTGTGATGGAAATGTGGAGAGAAATGTTTGCATCTATGGCGACAGTCAAGCTACGTTTAGAGCCTTACTGAACCTGATTACGACTTCCAGGCTAGCCCAAAGATGGACGTAATGTTAAATTCACTGTGTCTTCTCTGGGTCCCAAGTCACAATGGGATCACGGGAAATTAAATGGCCGACGAATTTTACAGGCAAAGTTCAAAGGAGACTTTTTAGGATCCGAACCTACGTTAATTCAGCGTCTTTGGTCAGGGCTTCCATAGCGAGTTGAATTTCATATGAGCACTACTGCAGATGGCATGATTCTCTAAGTTGCCGCCAGATCAAATGGATCCTTCCCGATGCCT
This sequence comes from Volucella zonaria, assembly GCA_963966105.1. Classification (NCBI taxonomy): domain Eukaryota; kingdom Metazoa; phylum Arthropoda; class Insecta; order Diptera; family Syrphidae; genus Volucella; species Volucella zonaria. The sequence continues at coordinate 134,609,635 of OZ014534.1, forward strand.
CTAAGAAGTCAGCGCCCTCCTTGTTCAATTTCAGTTGTTACAAATACAGGGTGCTTACTATCATCATTACGGGGCCCCGCTCAATTATCAAGGTTTCGCCTATCAATGACGTTGTCTAATAAAGAGCACGTGCAGAGCCAAGTACTGGTATTATCGTAACGGTTTTTAGAGGACGCCACCGAAGGTTGCAAGGATTTGACCAGTTACAAGCGGCCGGTCGTAGGTCTTGTTGGTTGCTGGACTACCGGTAGTCTCTACCAGGACTTAAGTCACGGTACCATGGGAGTCAGCAGCCCCCCCGGATCTCTGTCTGGGCCTGACTTTTTGAGGTAGGTCTCCTTGTGGGAGCGTCATGGTGGCTGTGGATTAAACCTAAATCGTACTGGGTACTGTGACCCTACTATCAGCAAGAGGTTTTAGACCGGCCTAGACTTATACCAAGGGTGGAACTTGTGCCTCCAACACAGTACCGAATTGGTACTCAGGAAGTCGGCACGCGATGGCAAGGCGCATGCTTGCTCCCATGGATGTATGGGCATCCCGTGAAATTAGGTCTTCCCGACAAGTGTTTACGTTAAATCCTTGATTCTATGTCATCATTACGGAGCACTACATTTTTGCTAAGCACTTAAGTTCGCTGGCCATAAGTGGCACAATATCCTGCTGCAGATAGTGAATACCCATTTTTCTACGAAGAACTGAGAAATTTCAGTAAAACTATCAACAAAGGAGTGCACTCAACTAGGTCTTAGTTTGACTGCTCTGCTCCAAGAGAAAACAACAACCAAACAATTTTCATAAAAGTTGGTGTATCTACCTGTTCCTACAAATGGGGCCGTATAATACTCGGAGCAATTTTCCCTTGCATAACGCTATACAGCAGAAGTGGGGCAATAAGGACATATTCTTCGTTCTGGAATATCGCCTTATTCGTCTATGTAAAATCAGATTTCTTGTCGGCAGCATATATTTTGTGTTATTTTATTAATTCCATTGAGCTCCTATGTTGGCCTGTGCTTTCTGCGACATCCAATCAAGTATGATGTTGGATAAATTGTATGCGGAGTATCAGGTTGACGAAATCACAAAATGCAGTCCGCCGTAAGATAAATACCTGGTCAATGATAGGCCTGGTTTAAGACCACACTAATAATGACCTATCTGCGTGCTGCGCGGAAACTCTTTGTAAAGCAACGCGTTAAAAGACTCATTGTATCTATTACAAATTTCATTGTGCCTGATCGTCTTCAACATACAAAATTTGGCAATTGAATCACTGCCATTTTCGTACTCGGTGTGCCGCAATCTTTAAAATATTAGGTCGTTTGCCCGTGCTCCAACGTTCCATTTCTTCTATCGCTTGACGCGTTCTCATCGGTTGTGAGTAATCGCAAGTATCTTAATGCCAAAAAGTCGGTGGAAATGGTTCTACATTCATTGGCTAGCCACGTCGAACAATCCACAAATTATATTATAGAAAGTACTCAATGGTCGTGTTTCTGGGCATAGAAGGTACTTTTAACAACGTCAGCACATACGCAATCACAACAGCACGGTCAACTGCGAAGGAAGATGACGCACTTGGGGAATTTATCAGTCTTATGCTAAATAGCAGGATATCAACTGAAGAGTGGTTGCCGCTTCTGCTAAAAGATGTGTCAGCAGAGGTACGGCGCAAGTAAAGAAGGCTACAGTAGCTTTTTTTCTCTTTCAAAAAAGCCACTGGGAACAAATGGGGCCATTGACCTTGCATTAGCCACTGGCTATATGTCTCGGTTATAAGACCGACACTCACTTACGGGGTCGTTATCTAGTAGACGGCCTTAGACGATGTAGTCGACTGCAGCAAACTAACAGCAGCGGCACTGGCTATTCTGTTTCACTTGACACCGCTCAATATTTTCAGCAGGCAAATGTCTGGTAACGCAGCTATTCGCTTTAAAGCGACCACACAGTGGACAAATAAACTATTTGGTCACGCTAATACTTTTAATTATTAGAAATACTTCCAAAGAATATCGACTACATTTTCGGGCATAACATTAGTTTGACAAAGACTTCCATGTAAGAACTCCCTCAAGGTCTTACTGGGAGCAAGGTGCTTTCGCGGACGACAAGTCAATCCATTTTTACACAGATGTATCCAAGACTGAGAGCGAGGTTGGTGGTGGTGTTTTCTCAGATAAGTTTATTTTAAGCGTCTCCTTTAGCCTTCCAAATTACTGTAGCATGTTTCAGGCAGAAATTTACTCGATTAAACAAATCCTGTTCTGCTTGAAGGGAACCGTGATATTTGCAAAGGATACCCGCATCTTTTCGCATAGTCAGGCTGCTATCAAGATCCTGGACTCAGTCTCATTAAATTCTAAAACCACCATTGAATGCCGATCATATCTTACGGAGATGACAGAGCAGTTCAACCTTCACTTGAAATATAGGGCCGACGACTTCGTCAAAATTGGAACCACTCTACATATCCACCTGAAAAGGTATCATTTGTATACCAAACGTTATGTGCAAACTAAAACTGTAGCTGGCTGCTATCAGAAGAACAAACCTTAGGTGGGCATGCGTAGTGACCAAAAAAATCTGGCCAAAACCGGATCTTAATCGGCCTAAGAGTTTGATCTATCTAAATTCTGCAGAAGCTGGATGGACGAGGAGGAGGAGGAGACAATTCTCCACCTAATCTGGCAATCACAGCTCTCTTCCTAGGAAGTAAATTCGACTTAGAAGATTTCTTCTACATACAATGACTTAAGCGATATAACCAACATAGACCGTAATAGTCTTCTACGTTTTAGAAGGTCAAATTGGTTACAAGAGTAATTACAGATCCACGTGGCATCACAATGGGGCAATAGGCTTAAGTGAAATGGTTTTTTTTCCAACTGCCACTCTAACCTAACCTAACCTAAGTGAGTGCATCAAAAACCTTCCTTGCTTTCTTTTATTTTTAATTTCTTTACAACACAGTATAGCAGACAAATATTTTGTGTATAGCAAGTATCCATTTCAAACAACCAAATAATACTAACAAGCATCTGTAATGAACATATGTAATTTTATGTCGGGCATTCGTATCCTTGAGGTAGCAACAAATGACCTCAGTTCTGATGCACATGTTTCATTGGCCTAAGGGTTTGATTAGACACAAAGCACATTTTTTGGCCTCCTACAGGATTATTCTCGGTATTAATTCGACCTTGCACCTGGTCAGGTCCTGGAATCCCCCCTATATATTGCACTTGTTCCTAGGTGATTCTGTTACTAAGCCGTACATATAAGTACGATACCACTGAATTCAAATCACAAGTTTGGAATCACACTTCAGAGTCAGACTCAAAATCAATATTTGTTTGTAGTTACTTGAGCTCTTCTACTAAGGAGAAGGATCGCAAAGGATGGTTCAGCAGTCCACTGTTATTGATTATTTATTTTCGCAAAAACAAAAAAATAATACACTCGTACTGGTAACGTTTTAATTGATTTCATTTTCTTTTATAAAAATATTCTGAATTGAATACAATTTCGACTAAAACAGGAAGACTATATTTAATCCATTCTTCCACTTGATAAACAATCTTTAATCAATTCGTTGGTATGCGCAGCGGTAAGCAAATCTCTGCAATGATATTCCGTTGGTAATGGGACTAAAAAATGAAAATAATTGGATTACTTTCAATTCAAGATTCCTGTCCTTCACTATATAAAGGAACTTAGTTCTTTTCTACCTCTTTTGTTTTGAGTTCGTTGGATTCTGGTAGTTATTGTTGGGTGCAAGGACAAACTTATCCGCTACTTTTGATTTCGTAGAATAATTCGTGGACCACTTAATGAAATGAAAACTTCCTCCTATCTTGTAGTGCAGCACGAATAGCAGTGGCAGTAGTTAGTTTCCACGTTTTCATTGCGAAATTAATGGAGTCTCTTTCTTGTGACGGAAGATGACACTGACGACGGCCGACGATAGTTTAATATTTGGCCATGGCATTGCTGACCGCAACCAATTATGTGGCTTTTTGCTGACTGCATTTATTATGCAAATATTTTAGCCATCAAGCGCACTCTCACAATATGCAAATAGTATTAAAATAATTTTTAATTGTTCATTGTCTCCACTTAGTAGGTAGGGATTTATTTAACAAATTTGCTGAGATTATTAATAGATGAATGCATTTATCTGGTACTTTAATTACTAAATTACTGAGAAAGGTTTTCAATGAGAAAGTTGTAAGGATGTTTAAATTTGTGATAACATATTAGGTGCGCACTAAGTTTTTTTTGTAAGAAAATGCATCTTTATTGTGAAGAAATTGTTGCAAATGAATCATTCAAAGTATTGTCCTTCGCTAGCTACAACTTTTTCCCATTTTTTGATGTCTTCATATGAGCGGAACTGATGATCAGCCAGACCATGTGCCATCGAACGGAACAAGTAATAATAGGACGGCGCAATATCTGGGGCATATGGCGGGTGGGGTAGGACGTCCCATTTGAGCGTTTCCAGGTTTTAACGGGTTTGGCAAAGTGCTCGTATTGCGGCCGTTTTTCGCGCAGTGTGTCACGATGCGATGAAGAAAACCCTTCTTTTCTTTGCCGCTGGAGCAGTTGTTCACAGCCGAAAAAACGACGGTCAACGTCCCCTGGCTTCAAATCATAAGGAACCCAAGTTACTTCTTTTTGAATCATTGCCAACGTATGCAATCGCTTGGAAATGGCTTGGCAGGTAAGTCCTAATGCTGAAGCAAGCTCTTCTTGCATTTGGCATGAGTCCTCATCGAGCAATGACCCCAATTCAGCGTCTTCGAAGGATTTTGGCCTTCCTTCACGTGGGCGGTCGTCAACATCGAAATCACCACCTTTGAAAGGACAGTGGCTCATTGTTTCACCTAGAGCAGCATCACCGTACATTTTTTTCGAGCTCCCGATGTGCTTCAGCCGCCGTTTTCTTCGAATGAAAGAACAAGATCAAGACTTCCCGAAAATAACCATTATTTGGCACAAAATCAGACATTTTCACACAAACAAAAGTGTATGACGCCAAAACAAAATCACTAATGTGTCAAAACGGTTTGTTTACCATATATCTAAGCCTGGTTTATGACGTTTTGGATATGTCATCATCGACCAGCACTTATTGTTGGAACCATCTTAGTTGCGCATCTAATATTATATAATATATACACTCGTATATACATCAACAAACATCATATTTCTACGTAAATACAGACCAACTGTTTTGGCACATAGTGAAACACATCACGGATTCCCGCCCACACCTCTCAGATCACTCAGGTCTGAAGCTATCTGTTTACTAACTAGTGCCATTATTCTTCTCTCACTGCGGGACCGCCATTTACGTGTATAGTGATGCAGCTTACCAAACCCCACCACAATGCAGTCCCTGTCCAATCTGTAACTCAATTTCAAATTGCATCTCCGTAAGTAAATTATCCACTATTGCTTTATTCACAGAAGCCCCTAACTGGACAGCAACTCGACCTTTCGATACGCTGTCTGACTCCATTCACAGAATTGTATCCCTGTATCCTCATACTGAAATTGCTATTAGGTGGAATTAGTGGCTTCGACATTGTGGACAAAAAAACACACGAAGGCCGGTGTGTTCAGATTTTCGCTGCTGAAAACAACTAGACCCAGCTTGTAAATGAGCCCGCGCGAATACCAGACGTTGATAGTCATACCGCAAAGACCCTGAACTTGTTTTAACTTCTCATCATGATAAAAACACTGTTGATGTACTTTTCCCTCTAGGCTCTTCGGACCATTATGTTGTATCAGCTAACTTCTCGTACACCGACCACACAGCTAGAGAAAAGATTCTTGAAAGAATCGTATGGCAATACGAGAAAGCCAATTGGTGCGAACTTACTCGTAATACCTTCTTTTGGAATTTTAACTGGTGGTTATGTTTCCTCGATAATGACGTAGAGGCCGCTGCTGATACGATCACGGACACTATGGAATGGGATCATTTATCCCTCATCGAACCAAAAGAAAAGGCGTGGTACAACTCGAGCTGTAAAGAGGCTGCCAGGGTTGGCCCTACAAAGCCAACCCGATAGAGAAAAATTGAAAACAGTTCAAACGAGCCAGAAATGCCTGCAATGTCTTTCTCAAACATGTGAAATTCCAATACGACCAAAAACTGAGGCAAAAAACACTGTAATGCCCCAAAGGTAATAAAAATTGTTGGTCGTTATTCAAAAATATTAGTAATTCTGCCTCATCCTCCATCCCAACGCTCATTTATAATGACATTCCAGCTGTCAGCTCTTTGGACAAGGCCAATCTACTCGCTTACAGACAAATCCGCTGGTCCAGATGGTATGCACACCTTCTGAAGAGGTGTTCTTCCACTCTGGTAAAACCACTGCGTAAGCTTTTCCATCAATTCTACTCATTAGGACTCTTGCCGTGCAGATAGAAAACATTATTTGTCCAGCCGTCCTAAAAAAGGCGAATCTTCTTCCTACTTTACCTAGAGAGCTATTGCATTTACGTCCCTTCTTTCCAAGGTCAGGGAAACGCTAATAAACTCGTGAAGTATCTCGAAAAATGAAAACTTCTTAATGACCAGCAGTACGGTTTTCATAGCAACCGGTCCACTGGTGATCTGACGGCAGGCCTCACCGAAAAGTGGAACCAAAGCGTATATCAATCTGGTGAAAGCAAGATGGTTGCATTTGATATTTCTAAGTCATTTGACAGACCCTTTTGTTGAAAATGCGTGCATTTGAGATCGACGACACCCTTCTTCAATGGATTAGAAATTACCTTTCATAACCTCCAATTTGTCTTGAATGGTTTCAAGTCTGATATTTATAAAATAAATGCTGGAGCGCCCCAGGGCTCCGTTCTGTCTCCAGCACTCTTTTTAATCTTCACTAATGATTTCTTGTCTGCTATTTCTAATTCAATATACTACTTTGCTATCCACTCTACGCTTTTTATTTTCGTTGCCGGACTCACGTCCCTGCTCTTCGGCTATAGACCGTGAACGGTAGCTAATGCTGAGCTCGTTAAATTCCGATGTAAAAAGTATCTCTAAATGGGAAATCTCTAACAGAGTGGAATTTAATGCTCTCAAAACACACTGCTGTGTGTTGTCGTCCCAGCCATTATCTATGAACGGTACTTGCATCGCAGAAACCGAAAAACTTTCTATTCCTCAGCATGTGTGTCAATGACAACTTACGTTGCAATGATCTCATATTTGATATCGCCAAAAATACTGCGAAATGTCTAGGTTTCCTCAAACGATGTAAGAAATACGAGTACGTTTCGATAGGGGATTCATCCGCCCAAAATTGGAGTACAATGCCCACATCTGGTTAGGTGCTCCCAAAATCGCTCTGCACCTATTAGATGGGATTCAAAACCGTTCAATGAATATTACCCAGTCAATTGACAACCTTTAACACAGACCAAATGTCTCCTGTCCCTCCTTGTTCTATAGCTATTTTCAAAAGCAGTGCTCCATTGAAATAGCCAGTAGCATTCCGTCTCTTCATCAATTTACCCTTAAGCCCACTTCCTGAAATAACGTGATTCTTTCCTAAGTCGTAAAACTCGCTTATGGAATGCCATGTCGAGCGCCTTATTTCCTAGTCATTATAATCTGCAAACATTCAAAACCAACGTCTCTTTCTTTTGCGCGTCTTATTCTTTCGATCTTTCGCAGGTTGTTTTGCACCGGAACATTTGGTCAATAATTGGCTGTGGGTTCGGTATGCCAGTTTCCCATCCCAGAAAGCGTATGGAATGGAATATTCCATTTTCTGTGTCTTCCTCCTGATTTGAGCAGTCTGAACAAAAAGGTGAGAAATGATTATCGGGCATGACACCGAGGCGGTGTAGATATTCCCGATAGCCACCGTGACCAGGTAAGAAGTGGTCTACCAAATAGTGATTGACTATTGTCGTTGACGTCGTGCTGGCGCAAGATTTTTCTTGCGATGTCAGATATGGTCCGAAAAACGTTAATTGTCCAAAGCGCACAGAGTCTGTATGTCTATCCTTTTAGACTCCATCGTTCTTAGAGTCTCTGCCTAGACTGGCTCGGCATACAGCAGGATTGATGTTGGTACAGTGGAAAATAGCATTCTTCTAGTGTATCCAGGTCTACCGTTATTAGCCAATATTCGCGACATAGTTACCTTTACTTTCGAGGCTTTCTCACATATATAACCCAAGTGCTTTTTGTGCTGCAGTTTATTGTCCAACTTAGCTCCTAAGTACTTAATTGTTTCTTTGGACGTGATGGTTTGGTTAACAATCTGAAAATTGGTGAATTCAATGGTTTTCCGAGGACAGCTTCGGTTTTATGATCGGCGAGCTGCAATCTTTCGGAGATATGCCTCTTTTATTTGAGCGATTGCTTCACTTGTGGTTGATCCCACTTCATGAATCAGTTTGGCTACTGTCGCGATGGCAATGACAGCGTTAGTCTTAACACTCGGTTATACATTATGTTTCATAACAGCGGCCCTTGAACCGATCCCTATGGGTTCCCTCTGTGATTTTGTAGTATTTTACACCTTTATCCGAATTGTACCTCAGCTTTCTGTTGTTGAAATAGTTCGTCACTATCCTCTGCAAGTAGTACGGTGGGTCTACACTAGGAAATGGTGATTGTAATGGATAACCAACTCGCAGAGTTAAAAGCGTATTTGACGTCTAGCGTAACTAATGCCCATCTTTCCCCCTCGATGGCAACCTTTGCGATATTGACTACTGCTCGTATGGCATCAACAGTTGTTCGCTCTTTCTTCAAGTCGATTTGATTGTCTAGAGTCTCCTTATTCTCTCGAGAATCTTGCCCATGGTGCCTAATAAGCATATTGGGCGATAGGAATATGGCTCGGTAGAGGGCTTCTTTTCTTTTGATAGCAGTGCCAAACGCTGTGTTTTCCATCTTTCGGGATAGGTTCCTTCTTCTGGACACTTTTGCGTTGTTGCTATGGAGAGGTACGGCATTTTTTTGACTGCCGCCGTTATTGCTTTATTGTGGGGGCCGTCAGATTCAGGGGCTTTGCTGTCGTCTATTTTGCCGCGTGCCCTTAGCAACTTCTCCGGTGTGATTAGTGGGATTTCCTCTGGACTGACTTCTTTTATGATGTTGCACATAATGGCTGATGTTTGTGTGAAAAGGTGTCCTACTATGGACTCAGCATTTTCGAGCATGTTATCGGGGGCATCCTATAGCCTTGAATAGGTATGTCCGTATGTGTCAGTTTTTTTGGCCACGATAACTCGCGAATGAATAGTGATATCGATTTGAGTTTTTATCAGGTGCCTTCATGCCTAATTGCGTCCATTAGATGTTGACCGAAATCCACCGATGACTTCGGCTGGTGAATCAATCTTTTATGGGTGATAGGTCTCCTATATTCTAATAGGATATGAAATATCAAAAATCATTGGAGAATACGATGACACAAGTTCTTTGTCAGGAAGGTCTTGGCGTGACCCATCGGTCGCACCCATTTCGGCTAGCCCCATTAACAAGCCTTCCCAAATTCTTACCTCCGATCGTGGTTCTATAATGAGGCTTTCTTTTCAATCTTTGCAAGTTTCTATTCGATCTTTACAGCTTTGGCATGTTCGTTTTATTTTTTGGAATTCCTCACTATCGTTCTGGGGGATTTGGACCGTTGCTGACACTCGCATCAGTATCTTGGCTGCAAAATGATAATGTTCTCAGTTAATGTTTACTGCTTATAATGATCCCTCATACGTACAATATTTAGGAGCGAAGTTAGATAGTTAGATAGAAGTTCGTACGTTTATGCATATCAGTCCCACATGAATTAAAGGAGAATAGTATATTACAATAGTAAAATGCTACATCTTCGAAGTGAACGTACCCGTATATGGATACAGGATACACTATACCATATGTGGCGATGGGCATTTCTTCTGCACGGCAGACTGATCTCACGGCGTACAAATATATTCGTGTCAGAGCTCGACGTTTTTTGGGGCGAGCAATATGACGCTTTCAAGAAATAAACCGTGGATGAGAAGTTGGAACGCGAGCACAGTGACAAGTGTCAAACTAGAAAGCGTATTACAACAACGTAAAGTAGATGTGATCAAAAAATCAAGTCACGACAGAAGCAGGGTCCATTTCTTCAGGTTGCAAAAATAGAATTCAAAATGTATGTAATATTACAGAGCGGAACAAAATAAGAACGCAGTCACCATCACGTTGGCAGTCTAACTCGTAGACAAGATCATAAGCTTTTCAAAAATTAGCGAACAACTTATGGCGCCTACGCAGCGGAAATGGGAATGGACAACCAGAAAAAAAAAATTTCAGAATGACTTTGATGAGCTTGTATAGAAGGTAATCGAATGTCAAAATCGAAATACAAAAATATGGAATTCCTTTCATTCGAAACGAGAAACTCAGCGGGGCAAGATATACTTAACTTATGCAAGCCATACGGTCTAAATATGCCTATTTCTGTATTTATTAAGCAAGAGCGTCAGTTAAAAATCATTTATGCGGGAAAACTTCGAAACGGTAAGTGGAAAATTCTAATAATATCTAATCACCCAAAATCGAAAATCGGTTCACTGTCATGTTACCTCTGACTTTGCGGAGTGAATTGATTGATTAATCATTGCGTGAAAATATCAGGAACAAACAAACGAAACTGGCATCAACCCAGACAATAAACTGGTAAAATTTAAACTCAGAAAGAGTTGAGCTCGCGGTGGCACATTTTCGAGAATGGCTCGGAAGGTATGTGGAACAACTTCTAAATTGTGCACTAGTCTTACAACACTGTCCGGTATTGGCTCCACATGAATAAGGGAAAGTAGTGGTGCTACAGATGTTACCTGTATCGATCTGATTTTTAAGTGTACAAAAATGGTATTTAAATTTTAACGTCTCAAATGCTTAAATGCTTGCTAACTGGCTTTATTTCGTTAAAGCTATATTTTATTTTCTAACTCTTATAATAAATGAAAGTTATGTACCATATTTCTGAAAGAAATAATCTTTTTCAGAGAAGTGCTTAGGGTTTGGATATAGCTCAGTTTAAAATTTAATATCTTCAGATGACATAACCAAGCTCTGGAATATAATGTTTTCCACGAATTTTTCAGTTATGAGGTGGTGATAATATATATCCTCATGGTCAACGGCAGCACTCAAAATAGTTGTTAGGATTCCCAGCATTGATTTCACCCTTATAGGAACGCAGAAGAACTTGGCCTTCTGATGCAAAACCCGCGGCATGAACCAACAACCCTTCGACATGAAAACCTAGTTACTACGGAAGACATTCAATGGAAGATATACCTAACAGTTCACTCCGGGAACAAATCAAATCAAAAACTAGGAATGGGCGGTGACATTGCTACCCCGAGGAAACGTGCTCATGGAAAAGAGTGGCACATTAACTAAAGATGCCATAATTTGCGTATGTTCCTATGTAAGAATGGAAATTCCTAGAAGAACATTGGCTCAGTCGAATATGTTATACTTTAAGCCGAAAATCAATCGTCTTTGTGTAATTTGCATTCGATTTACATTTTCCAGCATAACATATCAATGTAAGTAGTCACGCTCCTACAGATAAAGCTGATTACTCTCTTAGCGAAGACTTTTACAATTCTAGAATGGAGTTTATGAAACCTCTCGGGAGTGCGCCATCAAAATTGTACTCGGGGGCTTAAATTCTTAAACGAAACAGCATTTTCAGATACACGGAAAATTGTATACATAAGTATTATGTTGCGCCGTGTAATCTCTAAGGACGAAAGGTGTGGACTGCCAAACAATCTGGAGAAAAATAATGGTACGATTAAGAATGAATGAATAAAGAAGAATGTTAACGAGCAAAGAGAACCGAGTCAGGAGAAGTGAGAAAAAGAAAAAAACGCTACCCTAGTTCAATGAAATCGAAGAGGCCGTATTCCGTAATAGGAACAACATTCGGAATTTGTAAGACTAAGCTAAGTACAAGGAGTCTTTTTGATTTTAACAGAAATTTTACCACTGATTCATAAGGAACTGGAGTAGTGTTTCCACCAGCTAATTACGATGTAAATCCATTTCCGAGCCGAAATAAAGTTGATACAATAACTAGAAGGCAGAAAAACAAGATCGTCGGGTTCGAAGAAATACCCGTGGAGTTATTGTAGGAGAATTTTGGTGAGCTAAACTATATCACTGATTGAATAAGGAACGATGGATGTGTGTTCAATTACAGGTTTCATTAAAAAGAATAGCGGCTTTCTAGTCCTTGAAAGTAACTACCGTACACTTTTCAATGTCGCATATTAAATCTAGTCCAGAGTGTTGTGTAAACATGGACCGTTTGTTTTGAAGTCCATTTAAAAAAAAGACATACTACATAATTTGTGATTAATATAGTGTTAAACCTTTTATTTATAAAATATTATATACACCCTGAATGACTCGAACTGCAATCAATTTCAGGTTGCTATAATTTCCAAACCGTTCATGACAGTGAGCTCAAATTTTGACACATGACAGATAATTTTATTATTTACAAGCCTTTTAAGCGATTTGCGTCTCAATTGTGTTGAAAAATTTTTATCCGCGATGGAATTCAAACGTGATACTGTGATTGCTTTATATTTGGCTGGAAAACCACAAGTAGCTATCGTTAGAGCCCTCCAGCACCTCAACGTGAATTAATCATTTGTGTCTCGAACCATAGCTCGTTACCGTGATACTGGCGGCGTTGCAAAACGCCATGAAGGAGGTCATAAAAAAACAGCAACATCGGCAGAAATGGTTCGGAAATTGAAGGCTCGAATTGAGCGAAATCCGCGTCGAAGTGGAAGAAAAATGGCTCGTGAGCTCAATATATCGTTGAAACTGATGCAACACATACTGGAAAATGAGCTGAGCCCAAGCTCCGTTGAAGTTCCAAAAAGCACACGATCTTACACCGCAACAGAAAAAAGTTAGAGTCGAAAGAGCAAAGGAGTTGCTACGCTTGCACGAAAGTAGTGAGTTGCCGAATTTGGTTTTTTCCGATGAGTCGCCATTTGTTACCGAGCAATATGTCAACAAACAAAATGACCGAGTTTGCTTGCCAGAGAGGTCCTTCGAAAATTTACACCTTCGGACGGCCCCCAGAAAACAGGCAGCACCGATGGTGATGATTTGGGCCGCCATAACCGCCGATGGTCGCTCTCCGCTCGTATGTTTGGACCGTGGCGCCAAAATTAATGCGATCGTATACCGTGAAACTGTCTTAGAGGCAGTATTGAAGCCTTGGGCAAACAATCATTTCGGTCGGAGACCGTGAACATTTCAACAAGATTCGGCACCGTCTCACAAAGCGCGCGTCAACCAAGATTGTTGAAATAACAATGTTCCACACTTGATTTCTTCGACACAATGGATTGCAAATTCTCCGCATGTAAATCCTTTGGATTTCTCTGTCTGGGGTATTTTGAAGGCGAAGGTTGGCACTGGAAAATACCAAAGTTTGGACCACCTCAAACAAGCACTTCGCCGGGAATGGGCCAAAATAACGCAAGATATTTCGGCCGTCTCAAGGTCATTATTCGCGCCAAAGGTATACATATTGAAAACTGCTGATCCAATTTGAAAATTGACGTATTTTCCAATATTTTTTATCAAGAAATAAAAAAATTATAGCATTTTAAAAAGTTGGAGTTCGAGTCATTCTCCCTGTAATATCACCCAAACAATGGACACCCTCGAACACCGACGTAATGTCTCCTGTCTCACTTTGTTTTATCGCTATTTCCACCACCAGTATTCAATTGAAATCGCCAGTAGCATACCGCCCATTCAAATTTTCAACCATAACACCTGTCTCCCTATGAATGCTCATCAGTATACCCTAAAGCCCGTTTTCGGACGTACTCTAAAATATCGCGATTCTTTCCTAAGCCGTACAACTCGCTCTTGGAAGGCCTTGCCGATCTCTATGTTTCCTGGTCGTTATAATTTACAAACATTTAAAAACAATGTACATCGGTACCTGTCTTTTCTTCCTCCCTAAATTTCCTTCGCCCACGCGGTGTACGAACATTTTAAGGGTACAAAAACCCCTTGAGCGTGGGCTGATTATAAAAAAAAACAAATTTCCCAATAGGTTATAATGTGGATTTTAAGTTAGTCTTATTAGTTTTAAGTCTAGAATTTAAGCGTGCTTGTACGAGTAATACGCTCTAATAAACCTGTCTGGGGTCGACCTGGGACCCAAATCAAATCAAATTAACACCAGAGGCACAGTTTCCCAAATGCGTGGGTAACTACTTGTATTCGCTCATGGCATTGAAACAGCAGTGATGGATTTGACTGTGAATGTGGGAAAAACTAAGTGTACACCTACTCTGAACAAGAAGGAACTCACATCATTGACGAATTAGACAGGTCGTCACAAAAATAGCTATAACTTTGAGATAATAAGGGGCTTTGTATACCGACGCGGTATTAACTCTGACAATGACACCTCACCAAAAATCAAACGAAGAACTACACTTGTCAATTGCTATGACTTTACCCTAAAAAGGCATAGTGCAAAAGCATACATGCGAGTATGTACTCGGATATGTTAGCGAAGGTAGGTGAAGCTACCTGTGCTCGTTTTGAGCGCAATATTCCCGAGTGATTGCCTCCATTGCGTGGAACGGATATACCATAACAGCGATTTCAATGAGGTATGCAGCGACTTGGTCACTAAAGTGTGCACTAGTCGCTTGTGATGGCAAGTAAGTGTCTCATTCACAAAAAGTTCTTCATATGAGGATCAATACTGCGTATATTTATATACATTCATATGTACGAGTATATCAATACCGAAATACAAGAACAAAGTAGGTCTTGTTGCGTACAATTCGACCGAAGAGGATTTTATTATCATATTACTTGGCAATATCAATGGATTTCGGGGAAAAAAGATTACACCCTAGAGATGGGAGTTTTTAAATTTTTTAAACTCCTGTTTGTGGCATACCGTTTTATTCGAGTATTTATCAGGAAGGCCTGTACATCACATCTCAACACATTTGCAAGAGCCGCCAATACTTCATTGTCCCGACTCAACTGTATTCATCCACCATAATTATTTATGGCATTAAATTTGTTTACACCCGTGACCTGGGTTTTGTAGGGTTTTTTGTTTTTTTTTTCTTTTCCAGAGAAAAGTTATGATACCTCTGAGAATTGCATCGAATACTCGTACAAGTGTTCTGGTACTGGGACGCTACCAATACAAGGTTCATTTGGGAAGTTGTGAGATCATACATCATCGCACTTACAAAATTTGTAAATGTTTAACATGCATGTATGTGGTACCTTTTATGATGATTAAATGCTATCAATGATAGTGGAAAAGATGGTTGTACGGGTTTACATCGTCCCAAGCCCAAGTTGACTCCCCCTCTCTGGGGCTACGTAAAATATCTGACATTAAAATTTCATATGTCCGTGACTGGAAGTTGCTGTTCAAAGTTTCGATGTCCTTGTAGTAAAAGTTTGTTCTTTAGATGCCACACACCCCAGAAGAAGACGACCACCACCGTAGTCAATGTGAGCTTTCATTTTAATTTGAAAGTTTGTGCTCAAACCCCCCAATGTCTCATTCCAGTTCTCAGTGCGACTTAAATCCTCAGCACTGCCATAGTTGCCATCTTTTACAGTTTAACGATATGGGAATGCATTCCTGTGACCTCAAATGAAGCGCAGTAGAATGAGGAATAACTTCTGTTGCCTCTTTAACAAGTATCCGTGCTCACACTTTGCAGCACAACAAACAAGTACCTAAAGAAAGTTTCCTTTTCCTCAGCAAGAAATAGTGCATGAGAGCACAAGACGAACTTCGAGGTTAGCCAACCTGCCCTCTAAATCCCTTATATAATTAACCTTAAAACCAGAGGCAAGAAAACGAAACACTTTATTAATTTTAAGAAACAAACGTCCTACTGACGCCCACTTTGTGTCACATCAAGCTATGGTGTCGAGCCAACACCGGGGGTTGGCCAAAGTTTGTAGTGGTTGTACGAGTGCTTGCAGCTCTTTGCGACATGTAAATGAGCAAATGCATTTGCCAAGGATGCTCTGATCCCACATAAAAACTAAATAAGGGTAGCACAATGGGCGGTTTAAACCGCAATGTCCGCAAAGGACTGAAAAACTTAAAATAGTTCACTAGCTTCAAAGGGAAAATATTATCTTGTGACCATTTAAGGACGGGCCTTAGTCTGCATCTGCATAAGTGATTTTATGGCACAGTGGAGCAGCTTGAATATTATTAGCCTCAGAGTGTTTCCGGAAGGGGTTTTGTTGGATTGAGGACGATTTCAGGTTTTTTTTTCTTGCGAAACAGGGAGTAAAGATATTTTTGTTTGGTGTATACGAGAGTCATTGGTGCGATAATCATATGCGGTTGCATCTAGTATCATGACTAAAGTTAAAGTCAAATGCAGATACATTGTATGCAGGCATTGCAGGCGTACATGCAATACGATAGTATGGTCGCGACTGTAACTAACCTATTCTGTCGTTTGGACAGTAAAGTGGTAGGTGGCAACGAATAAGAAAATGAAACATTTTGTAGCTTATCTCCTTTTGAGTGATGGAGATTAAGATATTGCAGTAAGTGAAGATGCTTGTTGAATACCCTACACCAAATTCAGATCATATCAGAGGCGGTTTTTTTTTATAATTTGCGTACCGTGGTCAAGGTACTTAGAATAGCTCGAATGTGCTTGCACACAAAGTTACTAAAGGAAAATTAGGAGGAAGAGGAACCGATGGTGGTTTAGAATGTTGGTAAGTTATAATGACAAGGAAGTAAGGAGTTTGACAGGGCATCCCATAAGTGATTTCTGCGGCTTAGGAAAGAATCACAATATTTCAGAAGTACGCCCAAGGAAGGATTCAAGCGTAAACAGTGGGAGCGGAATAGTACTTGCAATTTAATTGGATCCGTGATCGTGGCAAAAGAAGTTACGTCTTTGTTAGAGGTTTTCAATTGACTTGACAATATTGATGCCACCAAGAGTTTAGTCGGACAGTTTTGAATACTATCGAGAACTTATAGAATGTTTATTGGAGAACTTGACAAGATGTGAACATTGTACTCCAATTTTGGGAGAAAAAATGCTTTACATATTGGTGTGAGATTAGATGTCATAAAGTGCTTTTTACATTATTTAGTAAACTGAGATATTTTCCAGCATTTTACGCAACATCAAATATATGATTATTGTCATGGATACATATACCGAGAATGTAAACTTTTTTATCTATTTCAATACAGGTCTCAGAGATTTCTCTTTGAAACATTTAATTCTACTCTGTTGGTGGTTACGGAATTATTAATATCGCAATTGAATAAGTCCAAAATACGCATACGAGTGTTGAATACGGAATAGAAGCCTGGGTCAGACCCAAATTTAGGAAGAATATCAAACTTGCAAAGCATCTTTACAACTTGAATGAAACGTTCTGAAAGGTAATTTCTAATCTATTGAAAGAGAGTAATCGTTTCCAAATGCAAGCATTCCCAACAAGAGGACCTAATGACCGTTGCTACAAAAACCGTATTGCTAGTCAACCGATTAAATCAACCTAATGACCTGATCGCTCAATAAGTATACTGTTTGACACATAGATGGCACCACTGTTGAGTTGACTAAAAATTGTATTTTAATGGGGAAAAATACTGTTGACGGCAAATAGTGGCTTGATAAGTGTTGTGAAGAAATCAATTACTATAATATTCACTGGTGAACGCGGTCGCACAAACACCGGTGACGGAAAACATAAAAAAAGGTACATAAAATAGTTTTGGAAGACCGTAAAGTGAAGTTGCGTTAGATAGCTGACAACAATCAGAAGTAGTTGCTTACAATTTTACACGAAAATTTGAGCGTGCGTAAGTTGGTTTGGAAGTGGGTGCAGCGTATCCTCACACCGGACCAAAAACTACAACGCGCCGACGATTGAGAGCGCTGTTTAGGGATGTTCAAGCGAGATGAAAAGGATTTCTAACGGTGGACTGTGGAAGCTGTCCAATGTAACCAAAAATACAAAAGTCGGCTGGCAAAGTTATGGCATCCGTATTTTAGAACGCGGATTGTATTTTGTTCATCAACTATCATGAAAAAGGTAAAACTATCAATAGCGAATATTGCATGGAAGACATTGCATCGTGTCACAAGTCGATGAAAACGATAGTTAAATTGTATGAATTACGCTTCGAATAGCTTCCCCACCCACCGTACTCAGCAGATCTGCCTCAAGCGACTTCTGGCTTTGTGCTGACTTCAAAAATATGCTCGCTCCAAGGAAAGAAATTTGGCTCAAATGGAGAAGTGATTGCCAAGATTCGAAATACAAATCGTTCTACAAAAAAGGCATCGAAAATTTAGAGAAGTATTGATTCCAATCATATTCTCCTATATCACACATATCTTTAATAAAATTTTAACAACTAGTGCCTACCCCAGTCAATGGAAAGTGTCTTTAGTGATACCAATTCAAAGAGATCAATCTTATAAATAATTTAGGTTCATTTCAGTTATAGCCTTTCTATCAAAAGTATGTGAAAGGCTTATGCAAAAACAAATGAATTGTTATCCTCATGCTCAAAATATCCAAATATCGCCCAAACAATTCGGTCTTCGACAAAAACTCAGCTGCGTAACATCACTTATAAATGTTATATAAGGAGAGCTTTAGATATGGGTAATCACTTTTTTAGTACTTTTGTATTTCTCAAAAGCCTTTGGCCCATTAGATCACGGTAATATTTGCGTGGAACTCTCAAGAGTGTACAATTTTTCGCCCGCCTCCTACATATGCAATAGAAACCAGGCTGTGTCGGTATTTCAGAATTCCTTCTCACAAAGGTGTTCCTTAGAGACCGACTCTCGGTCCATTTCTGTTCTCATTGTACATAAATGACCTTCCTTCGACAATAACACAGTAATTTACCCAAATGTATGCGGACAATGTCCAATTGTATAAAAGCGGCCCTCTTGGTCTCATCGAGGACTGTGTGGATGGAATTAATGGAGACTTAAGGGAAATCTCACAGTTGCCATCTCTTCTTAAATCCCTTTAAGTCAAAATACATAGTACTCGTATATTAATATCCTAGAATGCTTCAGAAACTTCATATTTACCGCAACACCTACTTCAAGATTCCCCAATAGAGCATGTTGAATCTGATGATAAGTTACATGATAAGACATCAAGTTGGCACAAGCATATTGACGCTATTGTTGATAAAGCGCTGTACACCCTTAAAACACCGATTAATGCTGCTAAAACACTTCCTGTCCCAATCTTAACATATGGTTGTGAAGTGTGAAAACTCAATGTTGCATATAATAATACTGCATGATATATTTACGGCCTGCGGAGATATGACCAGATATCTACCTTTTCCAGACACTCTCTATCTATCTTTCAATAACCTCATGCGGTATCAAAAATAATTAATGTTCTTCAACATCATGTACACATCTTCCTAGTTGTAGTTTTGATAAACTACAAATCTCCTTACCAATGTGATAGCGACATTTTTTGCATACGAGATATTCTTATCGCACATCCGAATCCGATTG
The DNA here is from genome assembly GCA_963966105.1 of Volucella zonaria. NCBI lineage: Eukaryota > Metazoa > Arthropoda > Insecta > Diptera > Syrphidae > Volucella > Volucella zonaria. The sequence continues at coordinate 134,629,264 of OZ014534.1, forward strand.
TGGAACTCCTTACCAAGTTATATTAGAAGAATAGGGGATAATCGATGCTTCCAGAGAGAATTGAGGACTCATTTGTCTGTTTAGAATATCAAAATATTGACATATATAGTACTCGTACTTTATACTTTTGTCTTTATTTTATATTTTTTATTTTTGATCAGATTGAAAAATTAAAATATACACATACTTATACATATAATAACAATGAATTAAACAATTTTTTATTTTAAATGAATGAAGTTTTTTTTTAATTTGGTTCTTAAAATTATCAATCGTTATTCACTAAATTCTGGGAGACCAAAGATTGTAAAAAAAATTATCCAACAATAGAATTACATTTTCGGCCGTAATACTATGACTAGCTATGACTACGAGGGTTGTTTGAAAAGCTTCCGACCACAACGTAAAGATAGTGGCACTCGTCAATAAAAGCTAGTGAATGCTAGTTGTGCATCTTTTGACAGTTACTTACCGAAGTTTAAGTCATTTTGGACGCACAGTTTTGCAGTTTTTAGTTGACAGTCGTTTGAGTGAGTCAATGTGATTTTTTTTTGTGAAAATGGAAAAAATTGAGTATCGAGTTGTTATTAAATTCTTGTTCTTGAAATGCAATACGCTTACGCAAATCAAAAATGAGTTGGACTCTGTGTATGGGAACTCTGCACCATCATTTACCACAGTGAAATTTTGGGCAGCTGAATTTAAACGTGGCCGTAAGAGCTTGGGAGATGATGAACGTTCGGGACGTCCAAAAACTGCAACCACTGACGATAACATTGCTAAAGTTCACCAAATGGTGTTAGACGACCGCCGAATTAAAGTGAGAGAGATAGTAGAGGTTATGAAAATGTCCCAAGAACGTGTTTGTTACATATTAAATCAAGATTTAGGCATGAGAAAACTGTCCGCGCGTTGGGTGCCGCGTTTGCTTACGTTAGACCAAAAACGTGTTCGAATGAACATTTCCAACGCTCTGTTGGCGCAATAAATCCGAGTTTTGGAACCGGATATGAAAGTTGGATATACCATTATACTCCCGAAACAAAAATTCAGTCAAAACAGTGGACTGCAAAGGGCGAGCCTGCTCCAAAAAAAGCAAAAACTGTTTTTTCGGCTGGGAAAGTGATGGCGACTGTTTTTTAGGATAGTAAAGGAGTTATCTTAATCGATTATCTTCAAAAAGGAAAAACCATTACAGGAGCATACTACGCATCATTACTTGCCAAGCTGAAGGCAGAAATTGAGGAAAAACGGCCACATTTGCAGAAAAAGAAAATCCTGTTTCACCAAGCCAACGCACCGCCGTCTCACACCTCAAAAAAAAATTTTGAGAAAAAATGTCTTGTATCATTTTCAGCCAACTTTCGTACATCTGGATATTTGCGGACCGCATTCACGGGAAATAAAAGTTGATATTTCGAAAAGTAAAAAATATCGAAATGGATAAATTTGAAAAGAATATTCGCAAGTGTAGCAATTGGATTCAACCCTTTCTTTTAAAATAATCATTGTTGACCGGCAAATATGATATAATACTGTTACATATATAAATTGTGTAATACAAAGCTACCAAGCGTAAGACTTTGCTGTAAAGTATTTTGAGTATCCCACTCCTTAACTCTGTAGGAATACCTAGAACAATTCTTCATTCTCCGAAATGATTTTTCATTTGACTAGACATTTTATTTGACCTTGAGTTCTTTTCGACAAAATCATATATTAATGACGAGGCTTCATCGCTAGCAGTTTCCTTTTCTACTAATTACCAATTCGCTAGAAGATTCCAAGTTCACCGAGTTTATCAAATACACCGTCGTAACATTTGTAGGCTCGGCAAGGGGCAAGCTAGATTAGACAATCAGCTTGTTGCATTTGTGAGTTCTTAAGATCCTCAATACTGTAATCGCACAAGGACAACATTACAGCCCAACTCTCTTTTGTGGGCTAAAATTTTTCTTAAGTTCTTGGTGAACGGTATAATACAGGGTGTCCCCTAATTCGTTGACGATAATTTGGGAAATGATTCCTGGGCATATTCTAAGAAAAAAATCGTTCTACAGTAAGAGTCTATCTCCAATGTTGACATCATTTATCGAGGATTTAAGAAAAGGCTTACCTTGGTGTACCCTGATCCATATTAACGGATATTGCTCAGTTAGTACTAATGGTAAAAACTTCATGTAGGACTTTGTTTTTAGAAAAAATACCAGCCTTTATAACGGCGTTTAAATAAAGTTGATGTCTTGTTTAAGTCTTTAGATTTCCAATTTCAAAACCTGCTCCGTCTTCATTGCCCATGTTAATTTTCGACTTTCAGGTCACTTTTCTCCAGAAAATGCCTGATTAACTATTTTTTTCTTATGAAAGTAACAATAATAAAACGAAAAATCATCAATGAGTTTGCAGAAAAACCCTCAGATTTTATGATACTTGGAAAAACCTGCAACAGTTAAAATTTATAAAAAAGGTTTTTTTTTGTGTTAAGCTCCAAAGGCTTTGAATAAAAAATGATTTTGTATGGGCTTAGGTAGTTTTAATTTTATGTGTATACTAAAACAGTTATAGCAGGTGCTCAAAGTGTCCTCTTTGGTTTTGTATGCATGCTAGAGCCCGTTTTTGGATTGCACTGCGAATGTTTATTGATGCTAACTGCTGCCTCACTTTTGATGACGCTTCGAGAATACGATCTTCCAATTCAATTAAAGTTGCTATTTCGGTTAAATAAACAAGTTCTTTCATTATTCCCTATACAAAAAAATGTAATACTGTAAGGTCAGAAGATCTTGTGGGCCAGTGAAGTGGTCAATTTCTTCCTATCCAACGGTTACCGTGCACAGTCGCGACAATGATAGGTTTATAAAGGGTGAGCCAACAGCTAGTATGGAGGTTTTCATTAAATTAAAAACACATTTATTGTGGAATTAATGTAGAATTTTATTGATTAATATAACTCGGTCTACGGCAATTATGAATAGAATACAACATTGTTCATGTGTCCACCACGGCAAGTGACCATCGAAAGGTGGAAATTATCGATGACTTTTTGAAGAATAAGTGGGTCAATGGCCGACATTTCAGTTCGGATGTTACGAATATGTTTGAGATCCTACATTGTTGCTGGATTATTGATATAGACCTTACTTTTGAAATAATCCCACAGGAAGAAGTTTAAAGGTATCAAATCGCATGAACTTAGAGGCCAATCAACTTCTCTAACCGAAGTAAAGTGATCTTCAAATTTCGTATGGAATAAATTGATTAATTCATGATGCATATAGTAACATTTTCTCAGTTTTAACTTACCGTTTGTTTAATAAACTTCCTCAGGCAATTAGAACAATATGAATACTTGGGATGTTAATCAAGCAATTAAAATTTTGAATTCAAATTCATCTTATTTACTATACTATGCATTATAATGTAAGTAAACTACACAATTATTTTATATTTGCATTAGCTACCTGGTTTGCATTGCATCTTAAGCAATTACTTTTTACTATATGTATCCGAATCTTCTGAATCTGAATATAACTTACTACTGTTAATGCTTTCTCCTTCTCTATCAGGGTCACTCCCTGATATAAATTTGAATTGAATGGGTCAGCGTACAATAGATCAATCAATCATTTCACCCCGGGGTAATTAGTCCAGTGTGCGCTGGCCAAATAAGATCATTATAGTGGCATTCAATTTTATTTTTTTATATTTTTATATCTAAAAGTACCGAATGCAATTCATTTTCTTATTATTTCTTTATTTTTACAATTTTATGAATTTTTGAATTTTTTATTTTTTTCTATGTATTCTTTATTCTCATTTTATAACATAACTTATGTGTACATTCATTTTTTATTCAAAACTTATAGTCTAAGAGCTGGTGAACGTTTTTGAAACGTCATTTAAGCAAAGCAAATTTATATATTTTTTTGTTAGTCTTGAAGAAATGGTCACGAAAATCAAATTTTAGGAGTTGCCTGGTGGTGCTTCTGGGAGGGGCGAAGGGCTAAAGGCGTCAAAAAATTGAAAGCGGTCACGTAATATGACCAAAGCTGATGAGTAGTTCGTGTTATTATACACCCGTAATGACTGGAACTGCAACCAATTTCAGGCTGCTATAATTTCCAAACCGTTCAAACGTGATACTGTGATTACTTTATCACAAGTAGCTATCGTCAGAGCCCTCCAGCACCTCAACGTGAATTAATCATTTGTGTCTCGAACCATAGCTCGTTACCGTGATACTGGCGGCGTTGCAAAACGCCATGGAGGAGGTTATAAAAAAACAGCAATATCGGCAGAAATGGTTCGGAAAGTGAAGGCTCGAATTGAGCGAAATCCGCGTCGAAGTGGAAGAAAAATGGCTCGTGAGCTCAACATATCGTTGGAACTGATGCAACACATACTGGAAAATGAGCTTGGGCTCAATCCGTTGAAGTTCCAAAAAGCACACGATCTTACACCGCAACAGAAAAAAGTTAGAGTCGAAAGAGCAAAGGAGTTGCTACGCTTGCACGAAAGTGGTGAGTTGCTGATGAGATTCGTTATCGAGCACTATGTCAACAAACAAAATAACCGAGTTTACTTGCCAGAGAGGTCCTTTGAAAATTTACACCTTCGGACGGCCACCAGAAAGCAGGCAGCACCGATGGTGATGATTTGGGCCGCCATAACCGCCGATTGGTCGCTCTCCGCTCGTATTTTTGGACCGTGGCGCCAAAATTAATGCGATCGTATACCGTGAAACTATCTTAGAGGCAGTATTGAAGCCTTGGGCAAACAATCATTTCGGTCGGAGACCGTGAACATTTAAACAAGACTCGGCACCGTCTCACAAAGCGCGCGTCAACCCAGATTGGTAAAAACACAATGTTCCACACTTCATTTCGTCAACACAATGGATTGCATATTCTCTGGATGCAAATCCGTTGGATTTCTCTGTCTAGAGTATTTTGAAGGCGGAGATTTGCACTAAAAAATACCAAAGTTTGGACCTCCTCAAACAAGCACTTCGCCAGGAATGGGCCAAAATACCGCAGAGCCACTTGCGCGCAGCGTGCGATGCTTTCTTCTGCCGTCTCAAGGCCATTATTCGCGCCAAAGGTGGACATATTGAAAACTACTGACACAATGTGAAAATTGATGTACTTTCCAACATTTTTTGCTTTGGCACAATAAAATTTATCAAAAAATAAGAAAATTATAGCAATTTAAAAAGTTCGAGTCATTCACCCTGTAACTTTTAGGCTGAAAAGACCGTGCCGTTTCTAAGAGAGGGCACCACTTGAATTAAATCCATACCATTTTCAGTTAGTACCAACCTTCAAAATATACGTGTATAAATTTGACAGCTGTCGGACGATTAATTCTCGAGATATAGCGTTGTGAGTGAAGCAACTTTTGTTATTGTGAAAAAATGAATTCAAAGCAATTTCGTGTGTTGATTTATCATTGCTTTTTGGTGGGAAAAAATGCAGCCGATGTAAAGAAATGGCTTGATAAGTGTTACCCGGACTCTGCGCCAGCCGAACGAACCATTCGCAAGTGGATTGAAAAATTTAAAAGTGGTCATACAAGCACCGAAGAAGATGCACGCAGTGGACGTCTAAAAGAGGCTGTTTCAGATGAAAACATCAAAAAAGTCCTCAAAATGATTATGAATGACCGTAAAGTGAAGTTGATCGAGATAGCCGAGGCTCTTAAGGTATCAAAAGAGCGTGTTGGATATATCATACACGAATATTTGGACATGCGAAAGCTCTGTTCAAAGTGGGTGCCGCGTTTGCTCACAATCGACCAAAAACAACAACGTGTTGATGATTCGGAGGAGTATTTAAAGCTGTTCAACCACAATAAAGCCGAATTTTTGCGTCGGTATGTGACAATGGATGAAACTTGGCTCCATCACTTGGCTCCATCACCAGAGTCAAGTCGGCAGTCAGCTGAGTGGCGAGCAGGCGACGAACCTCGTCCTCGGCTGGCAAGGTTATGGCATCCGTATTTTGGGATGCACATGGAATAATTTTCATCGACTATCTCCAAAAGGGGCAGACTATCAACAGCGACTATTAAATTGCGTTGTTGGAGCGTTTGAAGGACGAAATCGCAGAAAAACGGCCGCATTTGAAGAAAAAAAAAGTGCTGTTTCATCAAGACAATGCACCGTTTCATTAAGACAATGAAAACGATGGCAAAGTTGAAAGTTGAAAGTGGCTACGAATTGCTTCGCCACCCACCGTATTCTCCAGATTTGGCCCCCAGCGACTATTTCCTATTCGCAGACCTCAAAAGAATGCTCGCCGGAAAGAGATTTGAGACCGAATCGCCGAAACAGAGGCCTATTTTGAGGCTAAACCGAAATCGTACTACAAAACTGGTATCGAAAGATTGAAAAATCGTTTCAATCAGTGTATCGCCCTCGAAGGCAACTATATTGTTAAATAAAGTTGAATTTTGCAAGAATTTTGTGTTTTACTATGGACTTTTCAGCCCATGTGTTATATCGTAATATACCACTGCCAGACACTTTAGTCGGGTTCGAAAGGGTGGCAGACGGGCTCAAACCTGCATAAATATGAGGGTCGGTAACGTGATATGAGCAAGGATAATTTTTTTTAAATATTTAATTGAGGTCTCCTTGAGTAATTATTCACAGCTGCCGGACAAAAACCTCGGCTCTAACACCGTGTCCTGCCAGATGCAACCGAAGATCTAATATCGATACTAAAATCATATGGGAAAAAGGCATTTAGCCATTTTTCATCGAAACTGTTAAAGAAAATGAATTCTTATGGACTTCACACACTTATACGAAATTTAATTTTAAATAAAAAAGTATGAATGTACAATTTTCATATATGCAATACTTTAGATTAATTAATTTTTGTTTATGGATTTCGCCATGAATGTTTTTTTTGCCAAAAGTTTTTACTGCTACTGGCTTAAATTGTAAGTGATCAAGTGAAGCCACTGCACCTGCTATTTTGATAAAAACACTTTGTGGACAACAAGAAAATGCGCAGTTTCAAGTGATAAGAGCGGCGTAGCAGTGTCCTTCCGAAATTACATATATTGCGTGGTGATTGGTAGTAAGCGTTATTAAATATTAAATTAGTTTGGCATTCTTGGCCTTAAAGGCGACTTGAATATTTTTTTGTTTCGTATCTCTGTTATAAATCGATCCGGGAGCGCATCAACTAACGCTTTGTAGTTGTCACAACACTACATGTTTTAAAATTTTTAGCGCTGCTACTAATTCCTTATAATTCAGATGGACCATTTGGCTGCAGGAGGGATTTAAGTATTTTAAACGTATTTTTTCCAATTAAACTTAATAATATTTTAACTGTTTTTAACCTGCATCACACCATTTATTTCAAAATAAATTTGAAGGCGTTCATTGTACATGTAGAAATCCTAACTTGACTATTGACATAATGAGGCTGTGCTTTATATTTTGTTTCGACAACATTTTTTACTTTGTTAGCAAGTGCACCGCACCGTGATTTTATTTTTTTGTTTGTTTCTACTGGTCGGCACTTTGCTGAACTTTGAAACTCCAATGTGTTTTTAATTCAATGGTTTTTATTAATTTTAATTAACCAAGTTCACGTCGGTGGAAGTTCGTAGTTTCCAATCAATTGAGTCAATTAATTACAAACACATACACAACAAAAACAACAATGCATGTATTTGATTACAGTCGAACTGCTGTCCTGTTTTAAGCCTTTAACCTTGTTCCGTATTAAAACAAAGATTTCACAGTGGTGACGAGACTGTGAGGAGAAAATAAGTAAAAATTCCTCCACTAGTTCGTATCCGTTCGTTTCAAATCAGATTGACCTGAAGGGTCTAGAAGTGGTGTTAAAATAGCTAGCATTTACTTACAGACATGGACATGTAGAGAAGGTTACTTTTCGTAGCCCTTTATTACCTTTCTGACCCAAAATTACCGCGGGCTCAAAGACAATAACAATTCACCCAGTTTTTTACTCCTACGGTACACTAAAATATGCTTATCTGCTTCAGGATCACATTGGAGTGGTCCTGAGGTGCTTCTATTCACATAGTGTGAATTGGAAAAAAAAATACACCATCAAGGAAAATTAACATAACAACTAGATGCCGTACGGCCGTTACCTATCACATAACTCGAATCCATCCATGATCTCATGTGCTTGAGGTCGTATTATGTAAATAATATTCACCACGGATATGATTACGCTGTGTTTGTCATTCTTTACAACTCTCTGTGTATCTCCGGGACCAAGGACACCAAGATATCACCAATTATATGCTCCGATGGGATTTGGTATACCATACAAGAAGATTGCTATGGAACATCGGTCTAGTTATTTCATAGATATTACAGGTCGATTAGACAGATAGCTTCTAGCTCACATGATTCACCTATACACGTATCTTGTGCTGCTGTGAATGGGCGTAATTTGTGATGGTGTTGTCGAAAAGGTTTCTACTTTTATTTCTACTATGTACGTATTTTATTTATCGCTTTTATCTCAATATAAAAGAGGACAAGGGAGTGCCAAGCACTATAAGCTGATTAAAAAAAATTTTGTGGACTGAAAACATTGAAAAGTGATGGTTTATCTCTTGTTGATTCTTTCCTTTTAAACAAAGTTAAGGACACGACGTGAAACAACTTTAATCTACAATCGCTGAAAATTTATTCAGAAAAGAGAGAATGATATATTCAAGAAAAATAAAAGTTCCGAATTTACGAAAAAAATTGTTTAAATGTGGAAATAGCTTCAGGCTTGTAGGGAAGGCAAAAAAAAAAAAAAAATAACAACCTCAACCTACAATCTGTGAGATTAATGGGGCAGCTGTTGTAAACGCAACAGGAGAGTGAAGACGGATACGACGCTATCGCATTGAAATATTCTGAACGTCGTAGCCATTCGCACTTTTATGATATCGTAAATGGCCCTTGCATATGGAAAGGGCGTGAAATTAAATTTGACACACGTCTTAAACAATTAAATACTGAACTGGAAAGGTATGTGGTAGTTGGCTTTTCGAACTTTCTCAGAATGGTCCTTAAAAACCCCGTTCAGCTATACTCATATGCATTAAATGTCTGTTTCTCTCATTTGTGTATGTAGGTCTTCTTATATAATACTCGTAGATAGCGTTTCAAACTATACAATTTCGTAGTTTAACATCCGATTATTGGCAATAAATAAACCAAATTTGATGTATGCAGTTTTCTAGGCGAACACCCTTCATCACTGCGTCATTTGCATTTCGTTCGTTTCCGGAAACAACACACATTCATCTCCGTAACTCCACGGTTTATTGTAATTTTCGATTAATCTGCTTGCACGCGTCATTTGCGTCATCAGCTTTGCCAATGCTCTGCAACTGAGGTTCCATAAACAATGCACCAAACTGTAGTTGCTGAGTGTGAATACGGTATACGAGTACGAGCACAGTAACAGCGGTAGCGCCACAAAGATCCCTTCCCTTTGCGTCTTCTCTAGGGGGATGCGTCATCATCGTCAGTTACACCAGAAACACCGGCAGCAGTAGCATCCGTAGTAGCAATGGAAACAGCAGCATCACTGGCTCGGTACCTAGTTACTTGTACAGAAGCAAAAGCAGGAGCATAGCAGGAGGTTCCACAGCAAAAGCAATATACTCGTACTGTAGCCAGAGTAAGTCTTCCGTGTGTCATTATAGATGAAGAGAACACAATACCGCCATGCGAATTTTGCCATATGTCATTGTAAACAAGTTGCATTGTAACATGGCAAGACAGCTAGGGAACGAGGGAAATTCGGACCTAAAGCGTTGCTCCTCACACCCAATGCACGTCAAAAACTGATGCAATGCAAGAGGAAGGTGTTACCGTGTGCACAAATGTCTGCAGTCTGCAGTCTGCCGTCTGCAGTTGTTTGTATGCTCTAGCTAGGGTGGTTGGTATTCAATGAAGGGTTTCATAGGAAGTGGGCGAATCGGTGAATCTTTGCAAAGATATTTAGATAGGTGTATGCAGTGTATACTCAGTGCATAGGATTCAATAGTGTTTCTTCTTGTTCCGAGCCGTCATATCACTTTCAATGCTGGTAAGAGACTGGCACAATATCACTCCATTGTTAGAGAGTGATTGAATTTGCTTAAAGGGTTCCGAAAACCAAGACTGCTGCTTTGGGTTAAGGTGTGCAATAGTCTTGTACGAGCACGTATCTACCTACGAGTATATTGTCAAAGATAAGCGTGTTTGCTATTGGCACTGAGAACGGAAATGACCAGCAACACAAGAGGGCAACATAGATAATCACCTTCTTGTATACTCGTAGCAACAGACAAAAGGGTCCTCCTTCAACAAAATCAGTTTATTTATTTAATGCCTTCTATCGATGATAAAAGTCCGTTTGTCTGTGACCGGGTAATAGGTTATCCTGTGTACATATTCGTACATACATACCATATGCCCTTATCTGGCAAATGAATGAAAACGGGGCAGAGGTGTGTGTTTTAGAGTAACCATAAGATTTATAATCCGTCTTTTCGCTTCAATGGGGTGACAATCTTTGCACAACCCGTTTACCCTGTTTAATCTTTCACACAGCCAATGGCAATTTAAAAGATTCATGACGTACGAAACTAGGATTTCGAGCACGAGCATATGGGTGACTACTGGTTGGAATGAATATTTCGGATTAGACATGTTGAAAAGTTTTGAAGTGCCAGTAGTTACGGTGATAGTTGATAATGATGGAAGGATGGAAATCTCAATAATGTTCTGGTGCATTGGTTTTTGATAAAATTGAAAAAAAATCTTTCTTTGTGCATATAAGTATGTATGTATGTATATCTCAAAATTTTCAAGGGACAATAAGTCGGCGTTAAAAGGTTGGCTTTGTAATGCTGACATCATATTTTACTTTGACGACAACAAAATCAAGATGAGTAATTTTTGTTCATCGCTTTGAAGAAATATAGTCGTTTTAATCTTACCTTTCTTGATAGATAAGTAAGTGTGGAGGAACATTTTTAGATCCGAAGTATTTCCACCCAACTTGTTGTGAGACTTTGTCAAATGACTTTTAATTTATGTACGAGTATATATGGTATGCGAGTTTTATTGCATTTTTCGGAGAGGTAAATAGTCAATCTCCAAGGAGCTGTCATGGAGAAGTCTTTGAATCTATAGAAACTTTCTTAATCTGACTGCTTTTCCATGGGAGAACAGAAGATTCGGTATAATATGTTCACACACACGGTGAAATGTGATCACATGTAATCTTTAGTGATGAGAAGAAATTCAACCTCGACGGCCCCGTCGGCTTCAAATACTATTGGTATGATTTCAGGAAAGAACGAAAAATCATGTCACGCACTAATTTAGAATGAGGAGGTGTTATGGTTTGGGCAGCTTTCATACGTTATCTAAAACCAGAAATTGTCTTCATTTCTGGAAGAATTGACGTCAAGAAATACCAAGAAGTGTTGGAGAAACACCTTCTTCCCCTAATAACGGTAACTGAGGACAATGATATAATTTTTCAACAAGACAACGCTCCTATCAATAAAGCACGGACTACAATAACGTGGTTTCAAGAATATGGAATCAAACTTCTGGATTGGGCAGCCTTAAGTGCAGCAGACCTAAACCCCATTGAAGACCTGTCGGGCATCCTGGCAGGGGCCATTTATGAAAGCCAGAAATTCAAAATGTGGAACAACTCAAACAAAGAACTGTTGAAGCGTGGAATAATAGACCGGAAGTCACTTTAAGCAATCTTATTTCCAGTTTACCACGACGATTGATAAGTGTTATAAGAAATAACGGACAAAGTATTCCTTATTAAATAAATTTTTACCAAAAAACTAATAAATTAAAATCTTGAGTTTATGCTTTATCACAGGTGAATTTTGGTTTTTTTTTTTAGAAATTCCCGTTAAAAAGGGAAATATGGTGTACCATTAAAGGGGTTTCCCTGAATTGCTATTGTTTGGCAATATTTTAGGACGAAAAAATATAAAAAAAGAATTTTTTACAAAAAGTGTTTGGTTTGAGTGTATATTTTTTCACAACATTGAAAAGAATTGGTCAAGTTAGGTAAAAAAAAAATTAGATCAATCTCTAAGCGATCTGCAATTGCGTGTAGAGAAATTAGAAGCTAATTCTTGTGAATTGACTAATCTTCACGACAACATTGTGGAACTAAATAAAAGATGTGATACGCGGAAAAGGATAGAGCTGTCAACAGATGCTATACTCTTCGGAGTTCCACAGTTACCCGAAGAAAATCTGAAAACGATTTTCCACCAACTCTGCCACACTACATATAGACTGCAGGCCTCCAGTCTTGGAAGCTCTTTTTCGCTCTCGTCGACGGGATAGCACAAACGATGCCCCAATCATTTTAAAATTCCTCCACACCCGAGAGAGAAATATGGTTTTAAAGTCTATAGCCGAATATCGAAAGCGAGAGAGACGTCAGTTATGCCCGAGTGACATTGGTTTAAAATCAACTGAAAATGTAAACCTTTACATAAACGAAAGCCTTACTGAAAGAAATTGTTTTCTCTTACGACAGGCCACTAGGCTAAAGCATCACAACAACAGCTGTTGTCTATCTTAACAAAACATGGTTCTGTTTTCGTGAGAGAATGCAGAAATGGTAGAAACATAAAAATAGATGACGAAGGAACCCTGAGTGCGATTGCCGCAAGATGTCAAGCAGATCTTATCAATCAATACATTGGTAGATATAACACAGCAAGGAATTTATGTATGTATTTAATTATAAATTCTCTATTCTCTTTTTTTTTCTCTCTTATTGTTTTTGTTTTTATCAAAATGGATTTGGCTTTCTCTTCTTTAGTTTTCTTCTTTCTTTCCTTTAAAACTCTTTTTCCAACCCTCTTTTTCGCAATTCCTTTTAGTTTCAACTCATCTCAGACTTTATTTCTTTCAATATCTAAATTCGAGTTTTTCATTATAGTGTTTTTATTGCTTGTACTCATTTTATTATGCTCGTGTCACTCGTGCCTATCGTTGGGTTTTTGGCTTTAAATAGGTGAAAACTTACATTTACAGGGTGATTCCATTGCTGAATCAAATAATTTAATAAACACACTTTCGAAACAAAAGAGAGGACTAAACGCTTGTCACTTACTATAAATGTTCAAAGTTTAAGAAACAAAATTGATAATCTTAGATATGTATTTAAGGATGGCATGGTTTGCTATTATATGTGCCTCGGAAACCTGGTTAGAGCCGGGAATGTGTAACAATTTGTTCAACTTACCAAACATGAGACTTTTTCGGAGTGACAGACAATGAAAGGAGGCAGGTGGTGTAGCAATCTACATTAAAAAATGTTATAATTTCAATATTGTAAAAAAATCAGCGCCAACCGATCTTATAGAATATGTTTTTATTGAAGTGAAGGATATTTGTGATAAGTGTTTGATTGGTTCTGTATACATGGCGCCTGACGTAGTTAATTTTAGGCTTTAAAAGACTTGTTGAAGGCCTTCTCCTCCAATTTCCTAAAATCATGATTTGTGGTGATCTTAATCTAAACATATTAGCGAACAGCAACAAAGCGTTCAAATAAATGGCTGAATCCTTGCACTTAAACTTCGCAAACCTTAGCCAGCGGACACATTATGTCCCAAATCGTACACCCACACTGACCTTGACTTGATATTACACTATGACCAGCTATTCGCACCCGGTTTTTCTTACCATGATATGACCTTCCTGACAATAGATGTATTTCTTTCGGTCGTGCCGATTTACAGCACAAATGAAACTAGTTTTCAAGCTGAATTATTTCAGGACAAAATTACCACGCTTTTTGACAAGAATGTTTCTGTACACACATGTACATCCAAAACAACTAAAGTGAAGTTGTTTACCTACGAGGTATGGCAATTCACCGAGATAAAAGCTGCTCGAAATGCAGTAACTCTTCTTCTAACTATGAAAAATCATCTTGCCTTCTATTTTCTGCGGGCGTTCCTCAAGGTTCTGCCTTCGGACCTCTTTTATTTACGTGTTTTATTAATGATGTTTCTCAACGCTTTACGAACTGCAATCGCCATATATACGCTGACGATGTTCAAATATATACATTATTTCCAAAAACCCGTAAAAGTCAAGCAGTTGATAACCTAAACCAAGAATTAAAAAATATTTATTGGTGGTCCTTAGAAAATGGTTTTAGACTTAATTCCACAAAAACAAAAGGATCTTAAATGCTGGCAGAAATAAAGAATCGTTTGATCCATTGAGTCTAAATTATACTCCTATAGAATATGTTGAAACTATAAAGAATCTTGGAGTTTACCACAGTGGTAACCTAAATTGGAACGTTCATATAAACAAAACAGTATTCAAAATTTATGGAGTCCTCCGCGGACTAAGTTCCACCGCAAATTATCTTCCAACTAATACAATACAAACCTTCGGTCCGGGCCTGACTTGAAAAGCTAGGCCCCCGAGTGGGCGCGTCATGATGGCTGTGGTTTAAAACCTAAAACGCAGGAAGGGTCTTCCAGTTGTGGTTGACCCGATCGGGAGTTGGAATAAGTACTGGATGCTGATCGGGCATCGACTCATACCGAGGGTGGAGCTGTGCCCTCAACACAGCTCCGGACTGGTATTCATAATATTGTACATGCATGCAAGCGATTGGACTTTAAACACAAGCGATGTTCTGCCCCGTAACGACACCAGACAGCAGAAAGGCCGCTGACCTCTTAAACACGTCGGTCTGTCTGCAACCTGGGAAGTCATATTATCTGCAGTTGTGCTCTTATGAAACCCAACTGCTAATGGAAGCCTTAACCAAGGACGCAGGCAGACCTAATGTATGTTCGGGTCTTGAAAAACTCTTCTCTGAGCCTTGCCTATCAAGTTCGTGAACGATTTGAGTTCCCGTGATCATATTGTGACCTAGGATCCAGATAGGACTCAGTGAATTCAGCATTCTGACTGCGTCCAGTGATGTCTTGCAAATGCTACAGATGCAAATGCTTCACACCCTTCTACCTATTCGTTGCCGCTTGGAAGGCAGACGCAAGAAAGACACCAACGCCAATCGCTTATGGAGCCATCCTTGAAAATTCGATTACATTCCTTTCTTGGCTGAGATGGCTTTGAGAGTGCAGCCAATGATGTGAATATCAAGTGGAGGGAGATTGACCAATGGAAAGTATTAAATGTCAATATTTAGGTCGATATTGTTGTTATTATTTTATGAGGGCCGAATGGAAGATTGGAAACTGCTCCGCAGAGAGGTTCCTTTAGTTCAGATGTCATAGTGAACTCGAAAAATGAAGACATTAAACCAAACACAAGACTTTCAATAGAAAATACAACAACTCCTAGCAACGCACTACGTGGCCTTAATACCAACCCACGTCGCTAGTGCTGCATACTTCAACCTTAGAGTGATTCAGTCTTACTCACTTCTGTGGTCCCTGACTACCGACAGTGATATCAGTAAAAGATTTATTAGTCAATGTGGGATGTACCTTAGCTTCTGTAACTTCTTTAGAAGATCGTTTCCTATTCTACGCAGAGACAGACCATAATATCTATTATGATTTCGCTTAACATTGAACTAGAGTGTGTAATACGGTGGGCACAATACGTAACAAAGCAATTTCACTAGGCTCTAAGCCACGCTGATTATCGGGACGGGTATCGTACAAAATCTTAATTCAGCCTAAGGAGCTTTGGATGCCATCAGATTCTCTAAAAACTTAGTGACTGCTCGGTTAATGGTGTATAATTTGCTTACCGATTACAATTTTAACCAATGAATTTGAATTCTGGATTGGAACTGAGATCATATTTTGGTGGATCGTGGTATTAAGTATAAAATACGAGCACGTAAGTGGTCGCAGAACGGTGTAAGTTACAGCATAAGGTGCTTGAATCCTGTCAGGGTGAGATACGAGTAATCTAATTTTATATCCACCTGTGTTTCATTTTATGCCACAATAACTAACCGGGCGCGAATGAATGTAATGAAGTGATAATTGACTAGTGACTATTTGTCTTATCGTAAACAAAAGGTCGTAGACATTACAAATATCACTGATTGGATATTTGAGTGCCCTAATCAAGCTCGAGGCAAATAAGAGATCCATAGCCGTCCTGGGTACCTGGTCACAACAACGTTACGAGTAGTTAAAGCAACCCACCTAACAGATTTCTAATTCACAAAAGATTACCATAGATCGGTTTTAGGCAATGAATGTCATAAAATTTTCGAATTTGCTCCATTAAACTGGAAATCAGAGAATGATTGTCGGTCACTAGATATAATCGTTTGCAGACTGATACAATAATTAATTTTTTAACTCATATAAGAAAATGAAACATACGAGTATAATTTGTAAGTTTTAAACTAAGTTGAGTCGGAATAAGATCTCGGATTTGCGAGGTGAACAAGAAACATTTCCACAGTGTTTCGAGATTATCAGTCGTTCATTGATCTCCGCCGAATCCAGACGTGTTTCGACTTTTGGTTGAGTAGTGACACGAGTTAAAATTAAAATAATTAATAATTAAAAATAAAAAAGACAATTGGCTAATACAATATACGGTTCCAATTAGCCCAGTGGAAGTGTGCGCGATTACCAGTTAACGGGTGCGGGTTCAACCCCGGGTTAAATAGATCTTTTTTTTTTTTTTTTTTTTTTTTTTTTTTTTTTTTTTCTTTTCTTCAATTAAAAGAAAAAAAAAAGATAAAAACAAAGTGTTAAACAACATCACGCGATGGAGTGCGGAGAGCGGTCCGCTACGCCAATAGCGGGATCCGCTGATAAGACAGGCGATATATCGAGTGGTTCAGGCCAAACACCAGCAGGGGCAGAACCAAAGACGAAGAGAAGAAGGAAGTTAAGGGTAACTTCCAGCTCTGTACAACGTCCCATCTTACCAACTTCCACTGTCGAGCTGCTTGGTGGAGTGAAGGAAGGGGCGCAATCAATGATATCAACGGCAGAAATGAATCAACCCGGGCAATTTATCGACAACAACCCATTCGCCTCAGATGTTCACGAATATGTGAAAGAGAACAGCTTCGCTTCCTTGGCGTCAACCGAATCGGAAGATGAAGAGGAAGAAATGGAGTCAATCAGTAGTAGCATCAAAATGCTACAACAAAGAGTACTAGCCATAAAAGGCAAGCAAATGCTAAGAAGGAAGAGGGAAGAGCAACAGCAATCCCAACAGCAACAGCAGACGCAGCTAGCTCAAAAGCTGAGCCAACAACACCAAGCAAAAACAATAGTGCAGGTGCTACAACAACACCAACAAAAACTTAAGAGCCACCAGCAACAACAACAAGAGCAACCACAACAACGGCAACAGCAGCAGCCACAAAAACAGCAACAGAAAAAACAGCCGCAGCAGCAGCAGAAACAACAACAGCAGCAACAAAAACAACAGCAGCAGCAACAACAACAACAGCAGAAACAGCAAATTTCTAAACAAAGGGTTCCACCTATAAATACATTTAAGATGGAACTACAGGAAACAAAAGAACTATGTAAGTCGGCCATAGGCAATAATTTTTATATTAAAAGACTTAGCTTAGATAGGCACGCGATCCACTGTAATACAGTGGAGCGCTACCATAAAATTAAAAGTTTATTGAGGGATTCGACGACGGAGTTCTTCTCCTACACCCCGAAGGGGGAGAAGCTGCAAACAATGCTGCTGAGGGGGTTAGAACCGTCGACTGATCCGGAGGAGCTCCTTGCACTGCTGAAAGAGAAGGAGTGCGAAGGGCTCAAATTCGTGGGGGTCAAGCCATTTGTCACGGCTAGAGCCAAAAGGGAGAAGCGGAAACTACCGCTCTTCCTGGTTCAGCTAAGTCCCAACAGCAAACTGGACGGTCTAAGGAGTATAAAAGTCCTAGACTACCAGGTTGTACACTGGGAAAAATTAAAGAGGAGCGAAAACATTTTACAATGTGTTCGCTGCCAAAGGTTCGGGCACGCCGCGTCGAACTGCGAAATGCAGCCTCGATGCGTGAAGTGTGGAAAGAACCACAAGTCAGAGGAATGCGCTCTAGGTAAGGACGGAGCGTCGGAAAAAAGCCAACTCTCTTGTGCTTTATGTAGGAACACGGGACACACCGCAAATTATCGGGGTTGTCCCAAATTCCAATACATCAAAAGAGTAAATCTGGCTCGGCAGCAGAAAGTGGAAGTTAAACGTCCACTCGTGCAGGCACAAACACCAGCCGTTACTCCCCAAATTACCTACGCCCAAATGGCGGCAGGTAGGGGAACTACGGTACAACAAGCAAAGGTAGCTTCTCAGGCCCCAGCGCCTAGAGCACCTGAACCTGTACCTGACATGCTGGCTATCTTGCTCTCTATTCAGGGGCAGATGGCTCAGCTTCAGCGTCAAATACAGGAACAGGCTAAGCGAGTAGATCAAATATACGCGCTGCTGCCGGGCCTAACGCACCTCCAGTCGTAATGGGTACGTACATGGCGGAGCAAACCCTGAAGGTCCTTGCAGTGAATGTTAATTCACTGATTAGGTTCGAACGAAGAGCCGCACTGTTTAAGTTGCTCAAAGACCAAGCCCCTGATGTGCTTTTGGTTAGCGAAACTAAGCTTACCAAAAGGCACAAAATGAGACACAGAAGATATGAAATATTACGAAGAAACCGACCCAATTCTATTCAAGGAGGTGGTGTTGCGATCTTTGTAAGAAAGGGACTGCGTTTCAAAAGAGTATACAGTCGTGTAGTACGTAGATTTCAGGTGCTGGAAGCATGCATCATGTACATCCCTCTCCGTAGTGGAAAGCGGTTATACATGGTGTCTGTCTATGCACCTGAGGCTACTCAATCCACTTTATTCATCTCAGAGCTCGAGACACTGTTTCGATTCCTGAGGCTGGAATTGGAGGAGAACTTTTTTATTATCGGCGGAGATTTTAACGCCAAACATAGAGATTGGGGAAATAATACACCAAATACTAGAGGGAATCTACTATTCAATTGGTGGAGTCAGCACAATGTGATGTATCGACTCGGCCTCAAAGCCACGGATAGTCCGTCGTTTCCCAGACACGGGTCCTATTTGGATCTCCTGCTGTTCGACTCACGAATACAACTGACGTGCACTAACCAACAAACTACAAACTGTCTACGCACTTTCGTGTATGACAGTGACCATTGCGGTCTCAGCACCGAAATAACTGTTCCTAACGAAATTGCGGAATTGGATGAGTTTGTGCAAAGGCATTCCTACAATTATAGTAGGGTGCGTTGGACACACTTCACCAGAACACTGACTAGAGCACTCTCCTCGAATTCGCTCTACCCACCGTCCAACAGAAATCTGTCAAACGAGGAGATTGACAGGTATCTTAGACTAATGGACGAGACAATCAAACGAACTATGGACAAAACGATACCACGGTATCAACACACTGACAACGAAGACTTATTCCGCAACGCAACCATTGACGCACTGCACCGACAAAAAAGTAGGCTGCTGTCAAGACTAAAAACCTTGTACAGACAGTTTACTGACAGACATAACCCGGAGATCATGACATTGAAGTCGTCGATTAAAAACCTCCAGATATTAATAAAAGAAAATTACAGAAATTCTGTAAGTTTGTATTGGAACAACAAAATTCGGGCTGTAAACACCAGCAACCCGAATATGTTCCCGCAAATAAATAAAATATTTCGGAGAAATAATCAAAATGACCTTCCATGTCTCAAAATCGCCCGAACGACGAACAACGAACAAATACTTGTAGCAGCAGGTATTGATCCAGATGAGGCCGTTGATGATGACAACTTCTTTGTGATCGAGGATCCGCAGGAGAAGGTAGAGGCTATAGGAGCGACTTTCCAGGAAGTGTACAAGGCGAATGACATCATTGGCCCGAACCACGACCTGGAGAGTCGAGTCCTTGTGCACAATTCCTGCCTTCAAGATGAAATTGCGAATTGGCGATTCGAGAGCTCGGGTTTCACCCAGTTCAGTGACGAGAATATGGCAAATAATGTCATCACCAACGAAAGGGTATTACCACCGTTCATTTCGAAGGAAGAGCTCCAAACGATCTTCGAATCACTTAGAAGTAAGAAATCAGTGGGAACCGATGAAATACCGAACATTGTGCTTCGACATCTCCCACTAGAAGCGGTGGACATTTATACCACCCTGTTTAATAATGCAATGAATAATGCACATTATCCAGCGCATTGGAAAACTGCGGTGGTACATCCCATCCCCAAAAGGGATAAAGATACTTCCAATCCGGCGAATCTCCGCTCGATCAGTCTTCTTCCAAACATCAGTAAGGTTTTCGAGAAGGTGATCAATAGAGTCCTGACTAAGTGGGTTGAGGACAAACATATAGTTCCGGATAATCAATTCGGTTTCAAGGCGGGGCATGATATCATTCATGCTGCGTCTAAACTGGTTTCTGATATCCAATGGAACAAAGGCAAGAAACAGTGCACTGGTGCCTGCCTGATTGACTTGGAAAAAGCCTTCGATACCGTATGGTTAGAAGGACTCTTTTTCAAGCTGGACAGGTTGGGCATTAGTAAACCACTGCTGTATATTCTCTTTGATATGCTCTCCAGTAGACAGTTCATCGTGAAAAATGGCGATGTGACTTCTGCTGGAAGATTTAACATTAAAAACGGTCTGCAACAAGGTGCGGTAAATTCGCCGATCCTATTCAACATTTACACAAGTGATCTGATAGGTTCACTTCACCATGCCATAGCGTACGCAGACGACTTAATTGCGTACAGATCTGGTCCAAAGATTGAGGTCATTAATACACTTTTGCAACGTGACTTCGACAAAATTAAGCGATATTGCGATGACTGGAAGTTGAAAATCAACTTTCAGAAGTCGGAAACCATTCTGTTTAGGACGCCTTTGTCTGGGGCCTCTAGGGATACCAGAAAGAATTGGCGGAAGTTCTCTATCGTCGGACAACATGGACAGCCACTTGCTTGTCGAAATGTAGTCAGATACCTTGGGATCTGGCTAGATCAATATCTGTATTTTAACAAACATATAGATGTTGCTCTGGCCAGAGCCAGAGGTGCTTTTGCCCTTACAAGGAGACTGTTTTACAACAGCCAACTCGATGCGAGGGTGAAGGTGATCTGCTACATGGCCCTTATCCGGCCTATGCTTGTGTTTGGATGTCCCGTGTGGTTCAACGTGAGAGCAAGTTTATTGGAAAAGATTCGGGTGTTTGAGAGGGCTTGCCTTAGGGCTTGTCTTCGGTTATACAGAACACCAGAGTCTGAGTACATAAAATTCTATCGCAATGAGGTCTTGTACAATAGGGCGAACCTAATAAGAGTGGACAATTTTGTTATTAAGTTGACTCGAAGGCACATTGCAAGAGCAATGACATCGTCGAACAACCTGATCTCTGGGGCTTACTACCCTAATTATATGTATCATGAGAGAGTTCGCTTTGACGGCAATGTTCCTCCAGAAGCGTTCCTCTACCTCGATAGTAAAGGTCTGATCCAGGACAGATTGGCTGTGCCGCTAATCTTCCACGTTGCTCGAACAGCTGCGGACAGGCGACTCAACTACGACAGAGACGTCGCACATGGCAGTGCGGAGCGTCTCCGGTTCAGTAGGGCGGTAGGGAGTCGCGACATGAGGGATGTTGCTCGGCAGCACCAACAATTTTGGTGGCTATTTGAAGGAGGGGAGGGTTCGTCGTCGAATTCCTCAAGTAATAGGTAGCTTCATGTGAAGCAAAGTGGGCCAGCCTAGCCATGGCCGGCTTACGTAGTTTTAAGTAGGTATAAGTTAGTTTTTAAGAAAAAAAAAATAAATATATATATAAAAACAAAAAAAAAAAACAAATAAAAATAAAAAATAACAAAAAAAAAAAATTAAAAATTATATATATATATATATATATATATATGTGTGTGTGTACATGTATATATATATATATATATATGTTTATGTATATATATGTGTATGTATGTGCATATGTGTATATATTAAGTATATACGCATTATGTGTATATATATATATATATATGTGTACCCATTAGTTGTAAGTAGGTTAAGTAGATTAAGATATATTTTTTAAGTAGTCTATAAGTTTTTAGTTTTAGGTTTTTATAATACTATTAAAATGTCCATATACTAAGTTTTTGCTTAAAATCTATTTTCTTAGTTTTAGTTTTAACATGTAAGTATAAAATTAAATATAAACAGTAATATACGTCGAAAGACTTAGTTTAAGTGTTAGGTTTAACTTAGAGTGCCCGCATGGGGCCATTAAGTTAGTCTAAGATTATTTGTAAGTTATTTAAGCTAATTTTTAAGCATTTTTTTGTCTAGCATGTAAGAGTAAATTAATTAAGAAAATAAAAATGCATTTAAACTGAAAAAACTGAAACTGACAGTGTTTCGAGAAAAAATCCGCTTTTATAAGAAGGTCATGTGGTTCTTGAAAGAAATTTGTAATTTATTTTATTTCAGAAATAAATAATTTAGATAAAAAACGGTGTATCGATTGAAGCCAATTTTCAGTGGAGCCAAAATATTGCATTCACACTTTTTGTGTGATCGTAAAACGTGCTTTAATTTTCCTAAAAATCGTTTAAAACCTCACAATAAAAAGTTGTTCAAACCAATTGTGTACATTGCCAAATCTCTTCAAAATTGCATCCATATTTTTTTTTTTCAAATGTGCCCATAGTAATGCTACAATATTACAAAATGTTTTTCACCTAAACATGGTATTCGAATCGTTCTGGCAGTGGTTAGGCATACGAGTACAATACAAATAGACACACTCTAATAGAGCTCAGATGTGGACAACCTCGCTGTAGTCATAAAAACAAATCTGCAATCCAATTTTTTCCATGACTACGATTGCAAATTCCCATTTCGAAACAGAAACACTGTCAAAACTCTTCCACTATACCCAAACGATTATGCATTCAGCTGTACGAACAAATGTGTTCTCTTCTCGGTAATAAATGGTCAAATCACAGTTCTAGCGAAACAAAAGAAAAAAGAGCAAAAAAAGAAAAAAAATGTCAACAGGACTAACCCGCCTATTGAATAATTCTATTTTGAATGCTTGAAACAAAACCCTACTTGCTATTGCGAGTCACTATACGTACTCGTACCTTCATCAAAGTCAAAAGGGTTCAAGTGAAATACATCTTGTTGCTATAAATATCACTTCAATCGCACGCAGAAAGTTTATGAGAGTAGCACTTTGTACACGCCTTGTTTGAAACATATCAGGGCAATTGGTAGGTGCAAGTTCTCAGATTTATTGCCAAAGGGTCAAATAAGGCTGGAAACATTCGAAATCGAGAATAATTACCCGCACATTTAAACCGCAATTACTACTGTTGGCTTATGTTATTCAATTTCATTAATTATCTGGGATATGTGTATTAACGCAAATGAGCATAGATACGAGTAGAACCAGGATCGGGGACATGCATGAGGTCACTCAGATATTTCGAATGTCCGTCGTATAGCTCAGCAATACTGCCTATCTATTCAAATCGAATGCACGTATGTATGTATGAGAATGTTTATTTGGGCGGCCAGATTCAACACAAGTAGGCAGATTAGGTTTAATTAAATTCTGTTTACATACTACTCACATGGGCGGATGAAAACCCATCGATAACCCGGCTAAGACCGAATGCAATTTGTTTTCAATTGTACGACTTGGAGCCCAGGTCAGGTGCTATTAAGATGTTTTATCACGATTTCGAGTTGTACGAGAGTACGGTTGCCAGTTAAATATTCCTCTTTCCCAAAAATATTCAGCTCTTCATAAAGTCAGAGTAGGACTATAAGTTATGCTAATTTTAATTCCTGCCTTAATTTTAGCCCTCTGACTTCTTTTGGGCATTGTTTTCGCCATCGCTGCGTCATTTGCCTGCGTCATGTAAAAGACTTTTAATTAAGCCGGCATGCTAAAAATTGTCTATGTAATTTAGGGAGGTCCTGCGTCCTACTAAACGCCCATTAAAAATATGAGAGAAGAAAAAAATCAATTTCTCTTTCAAAGGGTTTTATTTAAGGCTATTTTTCAAATTTTTATCTGACAGATGTAATGATGCAGGCCAAGGAATATCAAGAAATACTGGAGAATACTAATAGAGGAGAAGAGGATACACCAAAGATAAAGCAAATGCTTGAGCTGTCACTTGAGTAATATAAATGTTCTAGAAAGAAAACAGGGGCACACAAAAAATAACAAAAAAAAAGCACAAACACAAGCAACAAAAGCTCTTCCCGAAGGCGGCGGGTGGTCAGAATTGTTTTTTTTAATTAAAAGAAATCATTTGATTAAAATTCAAGTAAATTTAATTGAAAACTCAAGTTGAACCACAGGATATTGCTCAAGCAAATGAAATGGGTGGATACAATTTCGCATTTTAAATTTTCGAATGATTAACGAGTATTTGCTACGCACACGTTTTTGAACGCAAACTACTGCACATACTTTGATCAAAAAGTTTCCGGAATGTATTCAGAAAATTTTAAATACAAGTTTATTCATCTAAATCTAACATATATTGCCCCATTCAGAGTAATTCCCATGGACTGCAACACACTTATGCCAGCGCTTGATCCAATCCTCGAAACATTTTTTATATTCGGTTTCCGGTATGTCCATCAGTGCTTCCTGTGATTTTTCCATTACTTCCTCCCGGCTGCTGAAACGCGTTCCCCGTAGTGGTATTTTAACTCGATTGAATAGACAGAAGTTACAGGTGAATTCGGTGGCTGTTGGATGGTATTTGTTGCATTTTTCTTCAAAAAATCACGAATAATGATGGCACTGTGCGACCGCGACGGTGCGTTATCATGGTGCAAAATCCACGAGTCTTCTGCCCACAACTCTGGTCTCTTTCGGCGAATTGCTTCACGCAAACATCTCATAACGCCCAAATAATACGAGTACTCTTTGTTTACTGTCTGGCCTTCTGGCAAAAATTCAAGATGCACTACTCGTACACCGTTGTAATCCATGAAAACCGTGAGCATTCTTGAAACGACGTGGTTTTTTTGGTCTCGGCTCATTTGGTGAACGCCATTCACTCGCCTGATGTCTGGATTGCATGTCGTACTGATGAACCCGCGTCTCGTCTCCAGTAATGATCCTTTTGATGAATGTGGGATCGGATTCAGCCTCGCAAATTATCTCTTTTGCGGCGTCAACACGGTCACTTTTTTGCATGAAAACATGAAATTGAGGTCTTTTGGCACCACCTTTGCTACACGACGGAAACCCAAATCATTAACCAAAATGTCTCGAACGGATCCATAGGCAATTTTCAAGTCCTCCGCTGGTTAATTTGCGGTTATTGACCAACATTTCTTTTACGAGTACTTCATCAATGTTTTCGTCGGTTTTCGATATCGATGGTCTGCCACTGCGTTCATCATCTGTGATTGACTCACGACCACTTTTGAACCGCTCGTGCCACTGGTAAACGACCGTTTTCTTTAGAGAATCGTTGCCGAAACACTTTTCCAACATTTCCAACGTTCGCGCACCATTAAATCCGTTTTTTACGCAAAATTTAATACGAGTACAAGTTCGTTGTTGCAAATTTAAATCCATTTCTAAAATTATAAAAAATCGCCAACACACACGCAGATAGATGTACTCTTGGCTACGTAACTTTTGCAAATGTCAAGCTACGATGTTAACATTTAGAGGGAATGTCAACAACAGATTTACAAACTTAACAAAAACACACGGTGGTATCCCCCGGGAACTTTTTGATCAAGGTGGTATGTATTTTTAGGCAATAAAATATGTTCAGTGAGAGAAATTGGATATTTTTTACCAATGAATTTACAAATATAGTACACATATTCATAATAGAGTGACTCTGAGATATTCTGAGTTTAAGTCTATAAAGTTTTCCAACACATCTTCAGGATCTTTAAGCAGAGAAGCTCTTGTGATCAACAGCAACGCCTTGACAGTCTAATGGGATTACTGAATTCTACTTAATCTCTATGTCCATAAGCACAAAAGGATACTTTGACACGTACCTCATATTGAGCCCTACAGTCTGGAGTTCATGGGTGCGATCAATAACATATGCCGTGGGAAATGTTCATGGAGTGAAATCATAGAGGTTCTAGCGGTATGCAGAGGCGCCCTATCTAGTTGAACCAAGTGTATGACGAGTCATATGGATGTGCTCGCAAATTAGGTAAAAGTAATTTGTGACAATGCAGTTACAACTTTTGCTATTCAAACTTATCGCTTGATTTCTGGGATTTTTTCAAAACATTGGACCCCATGAAGGTGTTCGCCAATGCCAAAAACTACTCGTAACTCTTGAGCAATGTGAAGCCGTTGTTGATTAAGTCGTGGATTCCGCTTGCATAGAGCCTAGTATTTACGTGCTCATTCAAATGGAAGTGGGCCTTGTGATTCCACAAAATGCAATTCAGAGTGCGAAATCTCTCCAACATTGGTTCACAAAAGTTTTTCCTTGATTTTCCTTCAATTCTTGCATCAATTGAATCTGAAAAATGTGAGATTCTAAGTTTTTCTGTAGAATTTCAAGAACTCCGAAGTTCTTTCTGCATTGATATTCTTCGATTTGAAGACTGTCCTTGATGTTCTGTTGCGCCATGGCTGAGGGGTATTCAGAGCCTACGAGCTTTCGCGGAATCTTTGTTCCCACGAACACGTCGCCCGTTGTTTAATCAGCGAATATTTTAACGTAATAAATATGCCAGAGCGCATTTACGTAAGAATCGCCACTTTTAAAAAAATGCCTCGTTATTCACATCGAGCCACCAAACAGCATATATGTAGGCGTAGATGCCCCTATCGAAGAAGCTAAAGACTTCATTAAAAATAACTTTAACGACTTCTTGGACGAGTCCTACAAAGCCTATCCAATCAATATATCAAAATCGATAAGGAATCGGTGTTGCGCGTATTCGCAATTACAGTTTCCATGCAACGTTTACTCAGATAACCTTTTACGATCAGCAAAATTCACATATGTCTAAGATATTAAAACTTATCACTTCTGAGCCTGAGTATATGTACGAGGGCGGGTCAATAAGTCAATAAGTTTTTGAATTTCTGACCTCTTTACTGAAACAGCAACACTGCTCCTGTCAACAGGCATCTGCCAGTTGACTCCTGTCAAAATTTAAACTTGCTGCGTCAGTTAGTTTGTGTTTGACAGCTATTTTTATCAGACTACTCACTAATTTGAGGAGAAAATGGAAAAAAGTGAATTTCGTGTGCTTATTAAGCATTATTTCTTGCGAAAAAAAACCATTACCGAGACCAAGGCTAAGCTTGATAAATACTATGGGGACTCTGCACCATCGATTTCAATGGTAAAAAAGTGGTTTACTGAATTTCGTTGTGGCCGTACAAGCACTGAAGATGCCGAACGTCCTGGACGCCCAGTTGAGGTCTCTACACCCGAAACAATCGAAAAAATTCACGATATGGTGTTGGCCGACCGAAGATTGAAAGTGCGAGAGATTGTGGAAGCCGTAGGGATCTCGCATGGCTCAGTGGTTTCAATTTTGAATGATCACTTGGGCATGAGAAAGCTTTCCGCAAGATGGGTGCCGCGTTTGCTCACAGTCGACCACAAACGCAATCGTGTAACAACTTCACAGGAAGGTTTGGCGTTGTTTAATCGCAATATGGAGGAGTTTTTGCGCCGTTTTGTAACCGTGGACGAAACATGGATCCATCACAACACACCAGAGAACAAACAACAGTCAAAACAGTGGGTTTCTAAAGGTGAATCGGCGCCAAAGAAGGCCAAGGTGGGTTTGTCAGCCAATAAAGTTATGGCGACTGTTTTTTGGGATGCACGCGGGATAATCCACATTGACTACCTTCAAAAGGGAAGAACAATCAATGGGGAATATTATGCCAACTTATTGGACCGATTCAATGACGATTTGAAAAAAAAAAACGACCTCATTTGGCCAAGAAAAAAGTTCTTTTCCACCAAGACAATGCAAGGGTGCACACATGTGCAGTTGCCATGGCAAAAATCCATGAATTGGGCTATGAATTGCTCCCTCATCCACCCTATTCTCCAGATTTGGCTCCGAGCGACTACTTCTTGTTCCCAAACCTGAAGAAATGGCTTGGTGGAAAAAGATTTGACTCCAATGATGAAGTCATCACGGACTTATTGATCCGCCCTCGTATAATCGGAATTCGAGGGATAAATACATGTTCGCCGGCACCGCAGCCCGTAAACCCTTCCGCCTCTACCAGATTTCGTTGCAAAGTTGTAACTCTAAGTCGGCTGCCGTTACAAAACTTAGGCGGATTCAAGTTCCTTAGGAGAATAATAGGTACACTCACTTTTAGGTTTAATGTATGTGATGGAAGACCGGGAGCAGAAAGCGAATTGGAAAATTCGGCCGGATTGCTGGTTGTTTTTTCTTGGTCCATAACCTGGTTGATTGAAGTGTATTTTACACTTTGACTATCAACACGTGTCAATATCTCGACAAAATAGCTTGCTCACACAGCCAAGAATTCTCACGGTTTGTTACGAGTAGTTGCGATATATCACCGTAAACGGATGAGATAAGTTCCTCGGTAGAGACACTGTGCGGCAAAAATAATGTGATAAATTTACTTTGCCATTTTCTTCTGGAAGCGTTCCTCCACAAATTTTAAGTAATAAATCAGAGAAATGCCGTGCGTTTGCATTGCCTCCTGTTCGTGCCCGCATACAGGAACAGAGACTTGACTTTTTCAGACAGCTCTTGTGCCTCGTGTCAATACCGGCAACATTTGTCTAAAGGTCCCGAAAAATAGCAGTGTAATGCCTCCCATGACCCATGCCTTACGGTGTGCTATAGTGCATTCGTCCCAAACAATTAGAGAACAGTCACGGAAAACTCGAGCTTTATCACTATTTCGGGGAATGTTGCAAACTGGACTTACAGTGGTATCTAATTGTATGGGTATTTTAAACATTGCATGAGAAGTTTTACCACCAGTCAGCAATGTAGCTGCTATTCCTGACGACGCCACAGCCAATGTAATATTCTTGGCTTCATATATGCGCTAGTATTGCCGTTGTTAAGAAAGTCTTTCCGGTCCCACCGGGTGCATCTAAAAACCACAATTCTCCAAAGCTATTGGTGGCGCTTTGACAAACACGATCGAAAATTCTCCGCTTCTCTGCTGTAAGGCTAGGCACACCGTTTCGAAGTGTTTGTGCTGTTTCGACGGAGTCATAGTTGGTTTCGGATATATACTCTCTGTTACCATGCTCACCATCTGAGTTTGATTCGGGCAAACTATATTTTGACAGAAGATTACCACCAATAGACAAGACTGTATCTTGTATAGCTTTTAAACAGCAATTAAGAACACTATCCCACAGCGCGTCGTTCAGTTCGCCACCGCCAATAATTTGCCTCGTGTCTCAGAAAAAAATCTGCTGATAAACTCTGTTGATATTTTTGCCACAAGAGAGCAGCATCAGAAAGTCCGCGGAATACCAACATTATGGCAAATAAATGGCGCAAGAGACGTGGGCTCTAGCTGATGCATGCTTCCACCAGCGTGTCGTCCCAGTGCTGGTCGTCATCCAGCATATTTCGCTCCCGGCAAGCAGCTTGAAAGGTGGGATATTCGATGTTTTAAATGGAAAACTCTTGCTATGACATCGTGACGATCATAGGAATCTTGGCTTGTGAAAAGGTCTTAGGTGACATCGTCCCACTTAGGATTAGTGGTAAACGTTATAAAGAAGTCTGGGCGCCCATACTTCCTTATATAGCAAATGCATCTTGTGTGCGCTCGTGGCAGAATTACCAACCGCCCCAGTTCCTCAACGTTAGCATCCTGCTGCATGGTATCCTGTAGATCAATATAATTTTCAGCACGCAATCTTTTTTGATTTGTTCGAATGTATGGTATACCAAACGCTCTGCTTCGATCTTAGCGTACATATCAACCACAAACAATTTTTTCTCACAGTACATATAATAATTACGGCCTGAAACGTTGGAAAAAACTCAAGGACTATGCCATTTGGAAACTTCTCCTCGGAACTAAATACGATATGCATCGGATCAGGCAAGTATGTAGAACCGCAATCATATTGCATATCTGAACATGACTGAGGACGAATAAACATACATGTTGTTGCTAAATAAACAATCATCTATGCTCTACATAGTTTAAAGAAATTCTACGTGCTTAGTGGATAATACAATATAAAATGGAGAACAGTTCCATCCCGACTGCCTTGTAGAGTTGTGGAAGAGTTAAGCAACAGGTAAGAAGCATGGTTTGGCCTGTGATCTTAGCTAACGCTAATACATCCCAGAAGGAACAATAGGGCCATACCAGTATGTATGAATGTCAGCAATTAGGCCACTGCCACAGCACGAAGAGCGTTTCCGAAGTGATGAAGAGTACATTAATTATGCATAATATAGGGTCCATGCCACAAAGCCAGGAGTATATTGTATATCCATGTTGAAACTGTATGTATGCAACTCGGGAATTCAACTTCGTTTGATTGAATCAAATTTTCTATTACTGCTTACTTTACAGAAACCCCAAACTACGAGTATTGTACTCGTAGATGACAATTTGACTTTTAATAAGTTTAATCTCCGATTCCGTTTAAAGAATTTTATCTCGCATTTTCATATTGAATACGCATTTGTAAGCGATTCTATACAGACAGTGCAGAGTTCATCGTGCCATATGTACTCGGATATGCGTTTAAACACAATTAGAGAAAAAGTCCTTAAGAAAAAGTATGACAATATAAGGGAGGCAATTAGGATGGAACTCTGAATGAATTTTGACTGGTAATTGTGTTTCCTTGATGTCGATGTCGTTACTGATATTTTTACAAACACTCTTCTTCATGGAGTGAAGAAATGTGTGGTACGATTTGAGGTGCAAAGAGGCTTTTCAGAATTAGAGAACTGTTTTTCCGTATGACAACAGCAATTCGATGGAGTGAAATGAAAGTTGAATTGAGTCAAGAATGCTTGCAAAGCCCTTATTAAATTCTTGACGCTCCAACACAATCAACAACTGGGACAAGAAAGACTACAGTGCTTCAAAAGTGGTAAACATCTTAAGTTGTACGTCAAAAACATTAGAAATCCTGCATTACTCACCATCCTAATTATCATTTGTAAATAGATTCCAGCAACAAGGTGGAGCAAAGGTAATGTCATAATGTGAATATGATATAACTTTTACAAAAGACATCAAGTGTCATCGTGCTTTGACATTTATATTACAGACAGATTGAGAATTAGTTGGTAATAAGCAGTGGAGTGATACACACCAGAAGATCGCGGAATTATTGTTACTGCTTATTTGACCAATTTCCGGCTGGTTAAAACTAGTGTGAGTTTCGTTGTCGTTTTCCTCGTCGTCCTGGACCATGTGCGCGAAAAATTAAGCATTTGGCTGAGCGTCTCATGCAAACTGAGTCCACTAGAAGTGTCACAAGAAGTGGCAGGCCTCGTATTACTCGCTCGACCGAGAATATCACTACTGTGGCCGAGGACGTCCGAGGGAGTTTCCAAACATCGACAATTTGGCATCGTAAGACGTTCGTTGCGTCGAATTTTGGCGAAATACCTGAAGATGTTCCCTTTTAAGGTGCAAACGGTTCACCAGTTCCTGCCTGCTGGCCGTCAAGTGAGGTGAACTGAGTTTAACTTACTCTCATGCCCTGTTAAACCCGGTGCAAGAAGCGGATGATTTCGTATCCAAAATCATAGTGAGCCACGCAGCTCATTTCCAGTTAAGTGGTTATGTGAATAAACAAAATTTACGTTTCTGTGGCACGGAGAATCCACATTAAATGTGTTCCCTCAAAGTGACTGTTTGGCGCGGCATTTGCTGTGAAAAAGTGAGATTGGCTCTTATTTTTTTGAGGACGTCGACGTTACCACCGTTATCATTACTGGTGACCGATACAGACATATGTTAAACGAGTTTTTTTTTTGCTTCAAGTTGCTGAATTGTGTCTCGAGCATTGTCGATTCCAGCAAGATAGAGCAACCGCTCACACAGCTCAGGAAAGCAATTTTAAACCAACAATTTCCAGACCGTGTGATCTCTCGTTTTGATGGTTTGAACTGCTCGGCCAGATCGTCAGGTTTGATGTCGCCACACTTCTTCCTCTGGAGCTTTTCGAAATCCTACGTTTACCAGAATAAACCACTAACCTTGCAAATCTTGAAAGATAACACTGAAGACAGATGTTTTGGGAGCAACAATTCAAAATACTTTAAAACGAGCACAAATGTGCATCAACAGAGGAGGTGGTCATTTGCAGATATAATCATATTAAGTTAATGTTACACCATTAGGTAAACTTTCCGTGAAAACAGAACCCAATTCTTTTCATTTCTGGCAAAATGGCATCCAATTCACATTATGATATTACTTTTGCCTCATCTTGTGCCAATTGCTAATTTGTCTGCTGTGCAATTCGCAGCCTGGTTAAAGGTTCCAAATGTTTCGTCTTACAGGAAAATCTTATTCTAGACTACTTCTAATATGAAAGTTATAAATTTTGTTAAAAATCAATATGTTATGTTTTTTTGATAACATATGTTAAGGTTAAGGGGTTTGGCCACTCTAGAGGGCGTAAAAATAGACTTTTTTGTATTTTTTTTTCTGGAGTAATATAAAATAAATCGAGTTTACATAGGTAGAAGTTTATTCTACATATGATTGACTGAAAAATTATGTTTTAATTTTCAGAGAATAATTTATATATAAATATGTGCTACCCATTTTTGTCGTACACTTTTACACCGTTCTACTCAACCGAATGGCATGATACTTATACCATTGGAAAGGTAATTTCACGTAGATGTGCAGAATGTGTTTTTTTTTGCCAAACGGTTAAGTAGAACCTTGGTAAACACATTTAAAAAATTAGGTTATTTTACTACATGACAGAAAAAAAAAAGTCAGCTCGCCTTTGAAAATCAATGGTCAAGAAAAGGAAAGATGCTAGGGATAAGCGTATAGTCGAATCGTTTTTGTGCATGTAGTTCATAAGGAATTTGCTTGACTGCTTTGACTCATAAAATGTATTGTTTTGTTTTTTATGTAAGTGTGTGCCTGCGAACGTCACTACAGGATCGAAAAAGAGTTTCTTAACTACTATAAGTGGGATAGAGACTAAACAAAATGAAAAAAAGAGAAACATAGTGACAAGTGACGACACTTCTGTTATGTACACGAAAACTGTTGCTTTTGTGTTGTGCATTTGCAACGCGCATGCACGTTCGGTTCAACAACATTATACATATGTATATATAAGTAGAAAAGCCGTGTAAAGGAGAAAGAGCGTTCTCATAGCAGGGGAATAAATCATGTTGTGTATTTGTTAGTACCTGTTCGCATTGGCGTGGGCAGGACGATTGTCCGAAAGAGAAGGAAGAAGAAGGGTTATTTCCACCGAAAATCCATTTCTAAATTGCTAAGTTGGATAATCGTTGAATTTCAACGATGGGCGAGCCTAGTTTATTTAAAACCGGTGGCTGTGCAGCCCTTCTCAGATGACCTCTCTTTTTTGGAAGGATCTACGGCCGTACCAACCTCTCTTGTAAATTTTGAATTATCATAAGTCACTAATTTTTTTTTATTGCACATAACAATAGCTAGAGAAGCGCGCACTTCGAAAGTCGAACTTGTAAAATTCGCAGAATATTTCCCGGCCATAATCTTTCGGGATATTACTTTTGATGTCGTAAGGACCAATGTTAAAGCTTATTTAATTATTGTATAAATTGTAATTTATACATGCAGTGGTTAGTCGGTCGCCATGACCATAATTAGTTTGATGCCTAGGTCGAAGAAGGAGTGACGGGGTATATAAATTAAACAATGTGAGAAAAACGAAGAATCAATGTGATCAGTTATTACATCGTGTGCAAAGAGCACCGAGTAATATGTTCTTCCTTTCACTAGAGTTTTTAAGTTAATTAGCACACATTTAGCTTCATATAATGATAAGTCATTATTTAAACGCATTTTATACGAAGCATCGTGGTAAGGTTTCCAAACTACACAACAATACCACATAGTCTCTTGTTTTTAACGTAAACCACCTGTCATGTAGACTTATGTTTACGGGATGCCCATACATCCATGGGAGCAAGGATACACCTTGCTATCGCTTACCTACATTAATAGTATAACACCAAAGCAGAGCTTGTATTGGATGCACAAGTTCCACCCTTGGTATGGGTCGAGGCCGATCTAAAACCTCTTGCTGCTCTTAGGGTCACAGCACCCAGTACTTATTTGCTACTCTACAATGGGTCAAACCAACAGGAATACCCTACCCGCGATTTGGGTTTAAACCATAGCCACCATGACGCTCCCACAAGGGGCCTACTTCAACAAGTCAGGCCCGGACCTAAATCCGGGGGCCCCTGACTCCTATGGTACCGTGATCTAAGTCCTGGTATGGACTACCGGTGGTCTTGCCACCAACAAGTCCTATGACCGGCAACTTGTAACTGGTCAAATCGTAGCAACCTTCGGTGGCGTCCTCTAGAAACCGTTACGATAATACCAGTACTTGGCTCTGCCCCCGCTTTTTGATGGGCGAAGCCTTGATAATTGGGCGGCGGCCCAACAATACCACAGTATAAATCGAATAAATGCAATATACAATGCCTTGAGGTTGTAAGGGTTGTAAGGATCATGAAAGCTACGTGACAAGAAACCTTTGTCCGACTCGCGATTCGCTTTGATAATTATATAGTCCAAGTGCAACGCAAAGGTCAAATTACTGTCGAAGATCACTCTTAAGTCTTTTTGAACAGTATTCCTTTCAAACACTAAATTTTTAATACTGCAGTCAAAGATAACAGGGAATTACTTCCTACTATAGGTTATATTCAGTCATAACCTTTATATTATATTAAACTATAATCGATTAAGGATGCACCAATCATTAACTCGCTATACATTATTTTGTAGTTTCATTGCTTCAGAAATAATGCTCACTGACTTTAACTTTTTAAGATAATCGACATGTGCATATACGTATAAAATACCTTTAGATATAGGTCATTTATTAATAGAACAAATAGTAGTGGCCCAATATGACTGCCCTGAGGGTCACCCGAATAATTGAAAATAGCTTTTGATAGCACTAAACCTATTTTAACATATTGAACCCGATTAGTCAAATAACTGCCAATTCATCTTAAAATATTTGAGTGAATGCCAATAATTTCAGGTTTTTTAATAAGAATATTGTACAGGACGCAGTCAACTTGAAGACGTTTTTCCATGTTTAACAAAAAATAGTTAGTAAAAGTAACAAGATTTGTGGAAGTCATGGTCAGAAAACCATTCTTGAACCCTGAAAGAATATATGTAATTTTCTCTTTACAACAGCTTCCAATATTTTTGGAATCAATTGCAATTTAATTTAATTTAATTTAATTTAATTTAATGTAATTTGGTGGGGGCTAACGCCCTCAATTTATTTCGCTTAATCCAAGCTTAGACTAACTTAAAAACTAACAACAGATTAAAGGTTAGGAGGTAATGGAGTGGTGGAGGAGATCAAGTTTAAGACGAGAAGTGCTCAGGTTAAAATCAAAAAGGAGGGGGTTTGAGTTGATCTTATGGAGCATGCAGGAGATTGGATAGTTGGAACCATAAAAGGTGCGGGTTGGAATATAGAAGAGGTCAGCGCAAATTACGAGGGTTTGTGTGGAAGTAAATGGAATTGTAAAGAGCAGCGCGAACCACATAACCAGAAAGCAGTCGATGAATGAAGAGAATGTCAGCTACGTCCTTGCGTTTTTCGAGGGCATTCAGGTTAAGGAGCTTGAGGCGGTCACGGTAGGGAGGTAAGATAAATGGATCATCCCAGGGTAGTCCACGAAGGGCAAATCGAAGAAAGCGACGCTGAATGTTCTCGATTCGGGATATACCATATGAACTCGCTGAATGGGGGACCAAACTTGGCTGGCATATTCGAGAAGGGGCCGGACTAGGATAATGTAAAGTGATCTTGTCACAATTCCTTAGACCATGGTTTGATAAAACCGTACGATGAGTTGGCTTTAAGGATTATCTCATCTATATGCGAACTGAAGTTGAACTCTCTATCGTATAATATTCCAGGGTCGCGAAGGGATTTGACCTGGGGTACAGGTTGGTCATGCAGAAAATAAAGTCGAGGGGCAGATTGATTGGACTTACGAGACAAGGTCATAGATTGACAGTTGGAGACATTAAGCTCAAAGCAACTTTTTATACACCAAGTGAAAAACCTATTGAGGTCTACTTGAAGGAGAATACAGTCTTGGGCTGAAGAAATAGTCCTGGAGAACTTAGTGTCGTCGGCGTAGATGGATAGGGAGCAGTGTTTAATAATCCTGCCAAGATCGTTTATAGTTCAAATGAAAAATGTGGGACATAGATGGCTTCCTTGTGGGACACCAGGAATGGCTAAAAACGGGGTTGAGAAGACTGATCTAAAGCGAACGCTATAATATCGGTTCTCCAGATAAGAAGATATCCATTTTATTAATATAGGGTCAAAACAGAGTGAAGACAATTTGAAAAGGATCAATTGATGCGATATCTTATCGAAGGCCTTAGCGAAATCAGTAGCAATAATATCGATTTCGTTGCCTGGGCTGAAAGCGCAAAGGATACGAATTCAACTAAATTTGTAGTAGTTGATCTACCATTCAGAATTCCATGCTGACCGGGTAATATAAGCGACATGCACTGAAAGCTTAGAACTTCGTATAAAAAACTTTGGCATGGGACGGTAGTTGGTTACTTCATTCTTGGATCCCTTTTTGTGTACCGCGGTTATGAAAGATGTCTTCCAAATTTGGGGGAATTCCCCTTGTGCGAGGGACAGATGAAGTAGGGAGGAAAGTGAATGCAAAAAAATTGAAGACACATTTTTTG
This sequence comes from Volucella zonaria, assembly GCA_963966105.1. NCBI lineage: Eukaryota > Metazoa > Arthropoda > Insecta > Diptera > Syrphidae > Volucella > Volucella zonaria. The sequence continues at coordinate 134,666,261 of OZ014534.1, forward strand.
CTGGCAGCATGTCTGGCCCGGGTGAATTGAGATCTTGTAACTTTTCTTAGATAAGGATGGGATCGAAAGATTGAGAGAAAGAGGGGCTAATAGAGAAATTGGGAAGGTAATTGGAATATATGGGGTCGGGTACAAAGAAGTTGTCAGGAAATGATTGTTTGAAAAAGTTTGCAAAATAGTTGGCAATAGTCTCGGTCCGAGAAACCGAGGAGGAAGGCGGGGTAGAAGCGGGATTTAAGATATGCGAGCTGATAAAGTTTGGGTATTTGGCTCCGGTTGTAAGATCGAAATTGGGAAAGCAGATGTTAGTATTCGTGGGAGGGGGTGTGGGCGGTTGAGCAGTGATAGTATCACGGGCAGGGGCTAAATTAAAAGAAACGCGTTGGGGCTGGGATATAAGAGAGGCAGTGGGTGCTTTTGTGGGTTGACATGACGGGGGTTGCTTAGGGATATAGACAGGAGGGGAAAAGTTGGGAAATATTTTGGTTTTAAGGCTCCAGTTGGGGTCAGGTTTAGTATGTGGATGGGGAATAGGAACTGGGCGATTTGTTATTAACTTTAGATGAGACGGTGCTTCGTTTTGTTTAAATTTTTTATTGTGTGGATGATTCGTCCATTTTGAGATACGCAGCTTTCCTAGGTTGAGATTGGTTTTGGATGGGTTAACAAATAATCATTCATATCTAGCCGGTAAGTTGATCTTGAAATCCCGTTTATTTTTGTGGTGCGATGCAGGCAATATTGTGCATTGGCTGATGGTGATGCTATACCTCTTTCTAAAAAATTCAGAAATTCAAGTAACATCTGCATAATTGGGGGCACCTTTGAGGAGTAGGGAGGTGAACATATGTTTCGTTGTTTGGAGTCAGTCTAGCCGGCTTTGCCACTCTGAAGATGTTCACGTCGTGTTAAATTGAGTAACAGGTTTCCGTGGGGCGGGAACAGAAGGAGTGGGCATTGGAGCAGTTATATCATCATTTGGGATAGATGGGCTGGTGCGAGGATTTGGAGGTTGGGTTATCGGCACTGGATGTGGCAATGTTTCGACTTCGGTTTGTAACAATTTAGCCAGAATTGAAGTATTGCAACTGTTGTGCGTCGGGGGTTGGGTTGGAAGACCGTCGTTTTTGTGACATACTGTTTCGATGAGATCTTGCAAATCATTCAACACTATTCTATTCGTAGTGAGTTCATCATTAAGCTCATTGATTTTATCGAGTATTACATCAAGCATGGACTCGTAATGCTTTGAGAGTTGATGATTGTTTGTTACAGGTTCGAGATGGAGATTGGATGTGGATGACTTGAGATGAATATCTATGTCTTCCCGGAGAGAGTTGACAGAATCACATGCTTTCTTGTTGGAATCCATCAATTCAGTGCCGATTCATATAAATTCACTTAACACTGTATCAAGGTGGCGCTTGGATGTTTCTTGATTTCTGGATCTTGCACTTTCGAATTCAATTAAACGCGCAATTTGTTTTTCAATTCTGTGACCAAAGTTTTCAGCAGATTTTTCGAGAGCTCTTTAACGAAGACCGTGTTTCTTTTATTTAGGCAGATCTACTTACAGCCAACAAAGTCAGCATTATTGTCGTTCATGCAGCAGTTGCTTAATCCACAAGAGGACATGACGAAGAGCAGGAAAGCAAAAATCAAATTGCGGTGAAAATAAATGCACAAGCGGTTTCGTTTGTATGAATGGAGAATGGAGGAAGAGATTCAACTACAAACTGTGCGCAATAAGGAAATATTGGTCTAGTCAGGCGTCTATGGGTCCAGCGTCCGAGATAGCTTGTCCAAATTCAGCAAGTGGACACCATAGTTCTGGCCTGTAGAGCCTTCGATTCGAACCATGAAAAACAGCGCAGCAGAGGATGATCTCATAAAAGGTGGTGCACCGAAGTGGAAGCACACCTCAACCACCTTGGAGTGCTGCATTGGCTAAATATCGTTCTAGCTCCAGAGGCTGATTGGTTGAGGCCTAGGTTCACTCCACTTAAAAAAGTAAGTGAGCACAGTACAAAGAAAAACTATTCTGGATGAATTCTGACATGTATCTAATTAGAAGGCTGTTCTTACAGTGACAAAGTTGAGACTAGCTCTTCTAGAATGCATGGGCATCAGTGCTCAAATCGATCCATTGGAATTGCGGAGTAAAAAAAACGGCTTAGGTATGTGCCAAGTTGAGCTGGCTTGAGAGATAAATATATTGGTTGAACTACAGCGCCGTCCATGTCTGTAAGCTATTATTGAAATTATAGTAGATATCTGCAACACGGTTTTTCATTTGAGAAATGTTCACATCACTATTTCATTTTCATTATTCTCAGTTTAAGAACTCACTCTACAGGTTTTAAATTAACTTTTTACTAACATACTAAACATTTTATTTAAAGCTTTTGTTTTGAACAATCAGTGGAGAAGCAAAACACAAAAAAAAAACAGAAACAGAAATAACCTTAAATCTAAATTTCGTCGATGTCAACTGCAGTGCCTCAAAGAGATTGAAGCCAAAAATGTTGTGTCCTACCAAAAAGTGCAACCTAACCACAAAAGTCTACCACCTCTAGCATCGTCATCGTCGTCGTCACAGTCATCGCCACCAATCCGTAACACTGTTCCTCCTGCTGCTTATGTTGCAAAATATTGCCATAAATTATTATGAACCATCTCCAGAGCCAGGACGACTACGCTCGCTGCAAATCCAAAGATAAGTACGAAAACTGCTGATGTGAATGTCTGCATATCAACCTGAGTACCAAAAAGATAACAAAAAAGAAAAAAAAAGAAGAAAATAGAAAAAGAAAAAAAAACTATCAAGTAGAGATGAACAGCGAGGTGCTACAATTCATAGAAAACAAAATGCACACACCAAAAATGAAATGAGAAACGATGATGTCGTTGTTTTTTTTTATATTATTTTTTTTGCTCCATTCCACCCCTTGGGAGTTAGCAAGGGAGGGAGATTATGGGGTTGTTTTTACCTCTACAAATGGTAACGACCACAACATAATACAAAAAAACAAAAATCCAACATGAAGGTGAGGGTGATGGCTGAAAACTCATTTTCACGGGATAAAGGATAACTTGAAATACAACCACCTCTGGGGAAGCCAAAAAATAATATAGTTTTCCAGAGCATTGTTCTCATGGTTGGTTTAGGAAGAAAACAAAAAAAAAAAAATGTTTTGGAAAGGTGTGGCGAAGGTGGTTGTGGTTGTGGTTGATGTGTCTAAAGAAACTGAGACTCCGTATGTTGATGGTACACATTTTTCAGCAAGCTTGCTACCTGTCAGAGGGAAGGTCAACATTGGTTGCATTCACGGCATAAGACGAAGAAAATGACAGGGATAATAAAACTTTGTGCGATGTTGCAGTCTAGAATAACTGGGAGCAATTCCCAACGAAACAGTCAATGTACGAAAAAACAAAAAAAAAAAAAAAAACAAGGAAAAAATCACAAACACATGGCTAGGAATTTCAGCGAGTTTAAACGATTAACTGTGTGTGCAGTTGAAGTACAATGCGAAGGCGGACCAACGGTGGAAGCATATTTATTGTTTTCCTTTATTTACGTCTATAAACGCTATGAACTGGAAAAATCCATTAGCAGTCCTGCGTCATGGATTTACTTTTGCTACTATGAGTACCAGTGTGAGTACGAATATGTGCTAAGGTGCATGACATACATACATAAATACTTACCCTTAAATCATCGGTATGAATCTGTTTCACGCATCGCGGTTTCGGAGAATGCCATACTTTCCTCTGGTAATCCATTAAACCGGCCTCGGTACTTCGACGTAGTCTATGGAACGAGAAAGTGATGTCATGAAAAAATCATTATGCAATTGCATTTGCAATAGTAATGGGAGCGAGGGAAGCAAAGTTATAGAAGACTGCATATTTGTAATTTATGATAGGGGCGCGAATTTTGTAGCGAGTAAAGATGATTTATAAAGCTCATTTCACTGGCTCTGCTATTTGCATTAGTTCATTAATCCGTATCTATCAAATAGTGTTAATTTTACCCCTCCTATTCATACAAATTTAATGTATTTTGAACTGTTTCTGCTTCTTCTTGGGTGTCTGTATATTTCTGTGATAAACATTTCATTTCATTCCATTTCATTTCCGTATAATATATGGTAATACTTGTACCAAAATACCATATAACATATGTATCTACATAAGTAATTAAGGATATATACATGAGACATTTTTTATTTAATCCATTTCAAGTGTAAAAATAGTGTTAACTGCAATTGACTTTATCTATACTAAAGTTATAAATGCTAAAGTAAAGCTGTCGGTCTGTTCTCTTCACGACAAAACCGATTTTTCTGAAATTTGGTATGGACAGAGCTTGAGTAATAATATACTTCAATTTCAAGACACAGCACGACGTTATTGTAAAATATTTGATCTACGAAGGTTATTATAAAAAATTAAATAAAAAAATAAGCAAATAATTAAATAAGAAATAAAATCAAAAAGTTCCCGGAATTTATTCAGAAAATTAAAAATACAAGTTTATTCATTTAAATCTACATTGTCCCCTTCAAAGTAATCCCCATTAACTGCAACACACTTATGCCAGGGCTTGATCCAATCCTCGAAACATTTTTTATATTCGCTTTTCGGTATGTACATCAGTGCGTCCTACGATTTTTCCATTACTTCCTCTCGGCTGCTGAAACGCGTTCCCCGTAGTGGTTTTTTAGCTCGATTGAACAGACAGAAGTTACAGGGAGCCAAATCAGGTGAACTCGGTGGCTGTTGGATGGTATTTGTTACATTTTTCGTCAAAAAATTACTAATAATGATGGCACTGTGCGACGCACGGTGCGTTATCATGGTGCAAAATCCATGAGTTTTCTGCCCACAATTCTGGTCTCTTTCGGCGAATTGCTTCACGCAAACGTCTCATAACGACGTGGTTTTTTTGGTCTCGGCTCATTTGGTGAACGCCATTCACTCGCCTGATGTCTGGATTGCGTGTCGTACTGATGAACCCGCGTTTCGTCTCCAGTAATGATCCTTTTGATGAATGTGGGATCGGATTCAGCCTCGCAAATCATCCCTTTTGCGACGTCAACACGGTCTCTTTTTTGCATGCAATTGAAGTCTTTTGGCACCAACTTTACTGCTACACGACGGAAACCCAAATCGTTAACCAAAATGTCTTGGACGGATCCATAGGCAATGTTCAAGTCCTCCGCTATCTCTCTAATGGTTAATTTGCGGTTATTGACCAACATTTCTTTTAGTTCACCAATATTTTCGTCGGTTTTTGATGTCGATGGTCTGCCACTGAGTTCATCATCTTCGTTTGACTCAGGACCGCTTTTGAACCGCTCGTGCCACTGGTAACCGACCGTTTTCTTTAGAGAATCGTAGCCGAAACACTTTTTGAACATTTGTAACATTCGCACACCATTAAATCCGTTCGTTACGCAAAATTTAATACTCGTACAAGTTCGTTGTTGCAAATTTAAATCCATTTCTAAAATTGTAAAAAATCCCCAACACTCACGGAGATAGATGTACTCTTGGCTATGTAACTTTTGCAAATGTTAAGCTATGACGCTAAGATTTAGAGGGAATGTGAACAACAGATTTACCAACTTAACAGAAAACAACAGAACTCAACTCGGAACAATTGGAGCGTCACACGGGAACTTTTTGATCAAGGTGGTATATCGAGAAAGAGGATGCAGAGCGCGTCATGATCTCTGACTTGAGAGCGCATGGAAGTACGCGAGAGGGAAGAACGGCTCGTAGACAACATCAACTCAAGGCACTAGAAGCTGCTGATGCTACGGAGGGTCCAGCGTATAGCCCTGGAATAGATGACTCCATGTAAGTAAAAAAAAAATTTATCTATGTTTAAAATTCTTCCGAAACTTTAAACGCGCTTTTCTCAAAACTATGTTTTCGAAGTCGGTGATCAAGATTTCTAAAAAAATGGCTCAACCGATCGGTCTGAAACACAACCTTATCAGGTATATTCCTCAGATATTGATCGAAGGAATAACATTTCGGATAATTATTTCCATTTTCTGAACATGTGGCAATTTTGGACGAACATTCGATTTTTTTTTTACTAATCCGCAATTATGCTTTAAATTAAAGTTTCGATTATACCTTCGATCAATACCTAGTTTTCGCTATCCATTTAAAGAGAGAATCTTTCGGTTTTTTTGATTTCAGATGAACTAAACCGTAGATATTGTGATGACCGCCGAACACCCTTTTTTGGAGGGCCTTCAGGGGATCGTCTGCAGGAGCACACCAGATCAATATTTTTACAAATCATTAGCGGCATTATAAGCGTATATGTTGCCACTAAATGCACATATACTTTTTGTTTTTGTAAAATAAAATACCTTTTCAAAAAAAATTCATAATTCGTCCTTGCAACTGCGTGTAACCCCTTAATGACGCTATACTTGATTACGTCCCATTATATAGTATCACCTATGAGTTTTAGCGCACGGTTTTGAGTCCTATAGCAGGTGCAGAGATGTTTTAGGATCACCTGACCAAATGTGACGTTGTGCTCCAGTTTCGAGCGGATAAATGCCTTATATTATATATTATGGCCAGATTAGAGAGGGTAAAATATTTCTTATATCGCTTGAGGAAGCCTAGATATTTCGCAGTGTTTTTGGCGACACCGAATATGTGATCATTCCAACGTAAGTTTACATTGACATACATAACGAGAATGCAAAGTATATCGGTTTCGATGATACAAGTGCTATTCATGGATAACGGCTGAGTGTTTAAATTTCGCTTTAATAACAGACAGAATTGAGTTTTGGAAGCATTAGATTTCACTCTGTTGATAGTTCCCCAATTCGTTATGCTGTTAATATCGGAATTTAATGAGCTTAACATATTCGATTAAAAGTAGCAGACAAGAGGTCATTAATGAAAATTAAAAAGAGTGTCAGAGACAGAACGGAGCCCTGGGGCACCCCAGCATTTACTTTTGAATATCAGACTTGAAACCGTCCAAGACAACTTGAATTGAACGTTTCGAAAGGTAATTTCTAATCCATTGAAGAAGAGAGTCATCGATCCCAAAAGCACGCATTTTCGACAAAAGTGCCTGCTGCCAAACTCTGTCAAATGCCTTAGAAATATCAAGTGCAACTCTCTTGCTTTCGCCAGATTGATGTACGCTTTGGTTCCACTTTTCTGTGAGATATGCCATCAGATCACCAGTGAACCTGTTGATACCAAAACCGTACTGTAGGTCATTGAGAAGTTGTCGTGCTTCGAGATATTTCTAGTCGCAAAGAGTCCTAAAGTGTAGGTTACGCATTGGTTTTGCCAGCGTGGAAGAACATTTCTTCAAAAGAAGATATGCCATCTGGACCAGAGGATTTAACATATGTATGTTGAGGATCTTTTAGTGCTCTTGCTACTACACGAGTGGGAAAGTGGATTTGTCCCATTGAACATTCGACGCACGCAAGTGTAGACCGGGGCAAAGCATAATATGGGAGTGTTGAGCTGGCCGCAAAGTGTGAAGCAAGCAGATTGGCCTTGTCCAAAGAGCTGACAGCTGGAATGTCATTGTAAATGAGCGTTGGGATTGAGGATGAGGCAGAATTGCTAATGTTCTTGACGAACGAACAAACATTTCTACTGTCTTTGGGACATTGCAGTGTTTTTTGCCACAGTTTTTGGTCGTATTGGAATTTCACACGCTTAAGGAAGAAGTTGCAGTCATTTCTCATGCATTTAAACTTTTTTCGGTTTTCCTCTGTCGGGTTGGTCTTGTAGGACCGAAAAAACCTCTTTACAGCTCGAGTTGCACCATGGCTTTTCTTTTGCTTTGATACTCTCCCTCCGATGAGGCATAAAGCATCTCATTCCAAAGAGAATAGTTTCTGTGATCATGTCAGCAGCGGCTGATTAGAAAATAGAATTCATGTTTTTAGATTGATTCATTTAATGTCGAGGCAGTGCCAGATCCAAGATCAAAATTACCATAGAATCGGATCTCTGCTTCCACCAGGTAATCATCAGTATAAGTTCCAACGGATTTACTTTATGGGATATGAAATCAGTGAACTGGACGGCAGGTGTCAAACTATTCAAGGCGTATAAAAAGAAATTGTTTTGAAGTTTCAGATAATCCTGAATCACTGCCGAATTGTCCATCAAAAATATCAAAATATCAGTGACGATTACTCAGTACTCTGCAGAAGTATAGCGTTCCATTACTTACAGATTCTAATTCTGTTTGCGTCACAAATATCAAAATCGAATTGATATTCGATGCAATTTGTGAAATCTATGGCACTTTCCGATAGGTTCATACCATATGGCCCACCTTGTAGAATAAAGGGATAAACAAATGAACTTTTCTTAAAATCTGTATTTTCATTCTGACAGCCAAATAAGCGAACTTTTTTAGGTAAGCCTTTAGCTTTTTTTTAATTAGTAGGGTGGGATAGATAAGAATCTGACAAGCAGAACCCAGGCATAAAATTGGTGTAATCAAAGACCATGAATAATGCTCTCTGTTTAGAAAATCGAAAAGGCTTTCTGTAGCATGAACTTCCTACAACCAACCAAATCATTAATTTTGATGAGTACCCAGCAGATTAAGGCTAAGTATCCATCATCAGCGTATGATATCATTTGTCTAGGAATAGCTAGTAGACAAAAATAGAAACATCTAGGATTACAGTGAAGTTCCCTGCCACCACGGAAGTCCAGTACAAAAAGAATACAACCCAAACACCTTGTGTTTTAGAGTTTTAGATACAATAAAAGACGAAGCTCCGGTTCCGCGGAAAATTTTATAATTATAACATTCTCCTAATTATGTTTATCATCACGGAATACAAATAAAGCATCCATGAGAAAGTGGAAGTTCATTTAAAAGGTTAATGGGGTTAATACTGACCCAACGTTGAGTTGCCACAAGCTGCGTGTGTAGGAGAAGGTTGTAAGAAAAGATGCATACGAACAAAACGGATTAGTATTATATACGTACTTACATAAATTCTTTCAATTATAAAGGTCATATCTTGATAATGTCCAACAATATGGGAGTCATATTAAATTTCTTAGAGGCTTATGATGTTTCTAAGATTCGATACATTCGGTTGTGGGTTTGAAATTCGAAGTCCAGACTATTTCAAAAGCAAATTTCTTGTGACTTAACTGATTAAAAATTATCTAAATTCCTAAGTTAGGTTACAGTCTTTGTTTTAAGTACCACTTTGGAGACCTTGCCGATAGGAAGTCAATTCTGTGAACAACCAGGCTGCAATGTAAAAGAACTGTTTTTTTACTTTGCTGTTTCCAAATTGGGATTAAGTCAAAAAGGCACTTCTTCATGAACATACCACACGTAAGCTCTTCCATTTCTTTTCTATTGGATTTTAATGCGATCCCCCACTCTTTTGTAACTTCAGACAGGGATGTTTCTACAAGCTTTATGCGCTCTTTGTCAATCTCCAAGCACATTTTGTAGCTGTTCGGGGTGATTTCGAAATACATCGTTTTCATGATGTGCAAAATTGAAACAAAGCTGTCATTGTACACTCAAACTGTAATATCCGTATAGCAATGGAGAGTTTTAACACTAGAAATGCATTTTGGGGCCAATGCCCACACAGCGGAATTCAAACTTTCATTAGAGTTTTCAGTATAATCCCCGGTGCATCGAATAAGAGGATCTTCTCGATGTTTTCAGCTGAATCACAGTTTCTACGAATGGCTAATCCATAATAAATAGAGAGTTCGTCCACTAGTTTTCCCCTCAATTTTCCCCTTTCACCGAGACGTTTTGTATTCTTTTTCAAATTACGTAGGCGGGTATCCGTTCGCTTTGAACGTGATGTATATACTCTTTCTTGGGTAATGTGACATTCTCATAGGGCTTAGCATCAGTAATGCCGTTAAAAGTCTTAGAATCACCGTCACCAATATAATGGGTGTATTTTACCTAGTGCAAGGCTTCGGGTCGCTGAAACATCTGAACAACTGCATCGATCCCGTATATTCTTCGGTATCTACTTTATTCTTACTTGTACTTACACGCCTTACCGTATTTTGATTTCACTGCACAAATTATAATTGTTTCACAGTAATTGCCAATAAGAGTCACTAAGCCAAACAAGGACGTAAACCCACGTTTTCTTCACGAATCATCGCCTGATACCATAATTCCATTTTCTCCTTTTTCAATAGAAATAGTTATTTCATCTTCCGCTGCTTTCATACTGTTTTTGCAAACTAGTTTGGATGCATCTGAAATCCTTTTGACAACCTTACCATGGAAAGCGTGAAATATACGCCGAGGTAATTCCATGAATGCACACAACCCCTTTATTCCGTGCAAACCAATTCCAAGTAATCGCATGTAAATTACCATTCTACGGTTTATTTCATAGGCTTTTTCAATAAATAGACCACTGGGTATCTCAGTCTGTACACATCTTTCACAGGACACTATTATTTTGAATCCCAAACCGCGTTTACAACTTTCCGTAAATTTCACTTGCGATTTGCACGCTTTACAAACGAAAACGTTTGAAACAGCTGAAGAAATTGCAATAAATTTATCATAAGACAGCCAAAACCTGGATTCACTTCAATATCGTACATATCTTCCGATTGCTCCAATTTTTTCATGGATGTACTAGCATTCATTTCACTTGGTGCCTCTAACTCGTGTCAATTCAGCGGTCTTCTTCCAGATATTTTCGGTCTCTTGCTCTACGTCTTTTTTGCACATTTTTGAACACAATACACTTTGTCACTCATTATAAAAACGAACCAATAACACTCACTAAGCAAAAAAAAATTTAGAACAATTATCGATAAAAACAAACGACCCTCAAATAGCGTCCTTCTCGAATCTTTTATTGTACGAAACTGACTGAACACGACGTTTCTAAAGACGGAACAAGCTTAGACTTAGACACGTGGCAAATAGCCGTATACCTAATCTAGTTCCCTAAAATACCGTCCCTCGTTTCGGTCATAAGAGGCGTTGCCCCTACTTGGCGGCCTTGTACTATACTTCTATACTTCGAAAAATAAGTACTTCGAGATATGTCCCGGCCATAATCTTTTGGGATATTATTTTTGAGGTCCTAAGGGACCATTGAAAGCAATAAAAAAAAGAAATAGATTTTTTGAAAATACTAGAGTGGCTTAACCCTTAATGTCGACGAGATGGAATTCTGCAAATTATTGGCTAAGTTATCTACTAACACGTTGGTTACCTTCTTGTGTAATCCCGACTATTGTCTCAAACTAGCGCAGAATATGTTGATCGTAGGAAGAAACATTTCTATACCAAAATTTCCCTTATCATTAACTTGCGAAGCCTTTGATGGCCCTGCCAGGGAAATTTAAGGGTGTGTTGCGTGTTCGCTTTCGCTTTTGTATACAGCATCCGAATATTTCCTTTTGTATACAGATCGTACAGATCGAAATAGTTCTCTGCATTACTGATATAATCACCCGGAGGTGCATTGATAATTCCTTGAAGGTCGCACCATACGAGTCCGTGTCTGAAATTTTTGCTGTGAAAATTATAGGCTTTGTTTCTAGGTTTTTTTTTTTTTTACTAATCTGAGTCACTAGCAGTCGATATCAAAGCTCAAAAGAGATGTTTGTAACCTTGGTGCGAAGCAATAACAGCATCTTTAAGTGCATACCACCTGGTTTTAATAAGGTCGCCTCGAGCTTAATTTGCATTTTGAGCTCGAGTAAAAATAGTACAAATTGTGGATGAATGAGAAGTACGGTACTACTGTTAAAATGCTGTCAAAATTGGAGATAGACCCTTACTGTAGAACAATTTTTATCATAGAATATGCGCAGGAATCGTTTTCCAAATTATCGTTGTCGAATTAGGGGACTCCCTGTATATCAACCCAAGCTGTAGCTTCGGTCACTTTAATGCAGGACTTGGGCGTTATTTGCGATACTGAACTCAATTTCCGGACCCACATTGATTACATAATTAGCAGAGCTAACTCCGCGCTTGGTTTTGTTAAACGATGGTCCCCGTAGTTTTCGGACCCTTATGACACAAAATCCCTGTATATCATCTTTGTTACGTCTCTTCTCGAATATGCTAGCCAGGTATGGTCCGCTTACTATGAAAACCATGTTCTATGTATCGAAACTGTCCAACACAGATTCCTACGTTTCCCATGGACTGATCACTACATCCTTCCAGCCTATAATGACCGAAATAGCTCGGTTTACCATTATTGGAGAAACGTCGTTAATCCGCTGAAATTCTCTTTATACACCAACTCTTAAACGACTCCATCGGCTGTTCCTCCCTGCTGATCTTCCCCGTCCTTTAGTTTTAGTTTTTGTTTTAGTTATAAGAGCTGTTTGTACTTCACTCAATAAAGTCGGCCGGGGTTGACCTGGGCCTGTTCAATTGTTTAAATCGATTACAGAAAGTTTGTATATCAAGAAAGACCAGATATAAATTCAACATAGGTACCCCAAATAATATCCGCTGTTTTAGATCCCAAAACTTTTTTCGCTACGATTCTCAAGCCATTTTGAAGCTAAATATTGCATAGTCGGAATAATGATTTTGACTGCATTTGACCAATTTGCCTGAATAAAATACTTCAGTTGTTCGTAGGTGGAAAAGTCATACACAATAATCGTAGATAATGAAGAGAAGACAAAAGTTTTGGTAAAAAAAGTTAACCTAAAAGTTGAAAATTTTGAGATAAACGCATTTTTCTGATGAAATTAGTCCAACGAGTTTTCAAAATGTTAGCTTTAAAATGCCATCATTTTGGCTGGCGTTCATTTTAGTATTTTATGCATAAAAATGCGCAGAACGGCTTCTTAAGCTGACACCGTTATAAAGCGAAGGCCTTTTAAGAAGTTTTACCTCGAAATCAGAGGTTTCTCACTTAAACGCCCTATAACTTGGAAGAGGGTGAAAATAGACCCCTCCGTCCAATAAAATTTATTGTTTGCCATAACTTCAGAAATCTTCAGCTATCAGGACGAAAACCTAAACTGGGACACCCTATGTATGATAGAATAACGGCGAGTAAGAGATTCTAAAGTGATCTAAAGGGAATGACTTGCAAGCTTGCACCGGATTTTCCTGAGAAAATTTTTCGTCAAGGAATCAGACAAAAACTATCGAAAGCTGGCTGGAAAATAAACTGACACAATTATGCAGCGCAGTCAGATTCAAAGAATCTGGGTGCTAGACTGCGCGGGAATATGGGCACAGTTACCTCGTGGCATGGCCACGTTTCCAACCGACTACATCGTACTTAAACTAAATTTCAAAAAAACTTCGACGTAGGATTTCCCAGCATAGCTCAGTGGAAGAAAGACAAAGTACAATAGTACAGGACTTCGATACGTACGAGTAGATGACGGGTTAAAGATGAGCTGTGGTGTGGAGTCATTCTCTACTCTGAATTACTGGAAATATCAAGATCATACCGTCTAACGGATTTTGCCAGCGTCTTCCGGGCGGAACTACAGGCAATCCGAGAGGCTTGCACGGAACAAAATGTTGCTATCCTCATAGATCGCCAAGCCGCTATGGTGCAGATGCGTCGGAACGACCTTGCTGGTCTGTGTGAATGCTTTAGGGTCACACTACTATGGGTTCCAGGACACAGTGACATAAAAGGAACTTAGAGTGTAGATGAACTTACCAGCAGGGCTCAGCTCTGCACGGCTCACACGCGCAACGGCCCCCATCCAGCGAGAAGCGGTTAAAAGACAAATCTACTTACACTTTCAGCAGACGGCCAACCTATAATGGAGGGGGAAACTAGCTGCGTCACATGATGGATAATATGACCGACCTACAACAAGAATAGAGCAAAAGACCTACTAAACAGAACTCGCCCATATATCGGGATGATCACGGCGATAATCACAGTGAATTGGAGATCTTGCGTCCAAACTAGGTATAGCTTACAACCCCACACATATGTAGTTGCGGGAATGGAAATGAGCGACTGCTTCCCTCTTTGCAAATGCCCTCCACGCTAGCAAGAGCCAGAATGCGTGCACTAAACAAACCATTCTTCGACGACCTTAACAACACCTCGGGTAAATCAATACGAGGTCTAATGCGTTTTCTTAACTAGGCATCGATTGTCTCACATCTTCAACAACTTATATCATCAAACAGGTCACACGAGTTGTAGTAACAAATAGGCACATTTTAGAGCTACTTGGGCTACCTACTCTACGAATCTGGGCAGTAAATTTACGAAACTGGTTTCAAAGTGCCATAAACTAAGTGAAGAAATCTACTGTGCAATGTGTTTGAGACAATTTCGAGGATAAAAGCAAGAAGAAGTCCAAAAATTCTGTCCGGTGTCTCGAAAAGCCTGGCTTTGAACAAATTAAGAAACGTGGTGGTGTAACTTGGAGGAGAAATGATGTTAATGTGCGTCTTAAATTAGAAGGAGTTTTTGCACCGAAGTTGCAAAATTTTAAATACTTTATCAAAACTACCAGGGAAATCGCGATGACAATAGCGACCATAGATTTAGCGTTGAGTATCTTAAATGGCGCTAAAACACAATATTTTGTCAAACTCTATATGACAACTATTTAAACCAAATGGACCGCACACTTATTTCCGACTCCAAGCGATTCTTTCAGTTCATCAAAACTAAAAGTAAATCGGATAACTATCCATCATCTCTGAATTTTCTAGATAAGTCCTCGGGCGATCCCCAAATTATAGCAAATCTCTTCGCAACTTTTTTTAGCCAAGCGTTCGCCACCCATTCCCAAGAGCCAGACCACTCTTACTTTTCCTACTTAAATAGCTGTCCACAAACAACTTTGGAATATGTGTCTATAACTTTAGAGCAAGTCAAAGATAAAATAATAAACCTAAATAATAAAAATAAAGATGATTATTCCGCCGGCCCTGATGATCTTCCCCCTATATTTTTAAAGAAATGTGAAATGCACCTAGCCCAACCTCTTACAGCGCTCTTTCAGCTTTCTATCACCCAGGGATTATTTCCCTCGACCTGGAAAACGTCATTTATTATTCCCCTACATAAAAAAGGCCGAAAAGATGATATTTCCAACTATCGACCAATTGCTAAGCTGTCCTGCATACCTAAGCTTTTCGAGAGCATTATTTATGACATAATGCTTTTCCATTGTAAACCTATTGTTTCCCAAAACCAGCACGAATTTCTCAAAGGTAGATCTACGACCACCAACTTAACGGAATTCGTATCAAGCACTTTATGTGCACTGGAATCTGGAAATGAAGTTGATGTGATTGCCACCGATTTCAGCAAAGCCTTTGATAGGATTTCACATGATATAATCCTTCTGAAATTAAAAGCTCTTGGTTTCCAAATAAACTTGATAACATGGGTTCAATCATATTTAAATGAAAGACAGTACTATGTTTTATTTAGGTCCATGATTTCTGACCCAATTAAAGCCTCCTCTGGTGTCCCTCAAGGCAGCCACCTTGGCCCCTTACTATTTATTCTGGCCATTAATGATGTTGATTGCATCATTAAAAATTCATACATATCTATTAACGCAGACGATATGAAAATCTTTAGATATATATCCTCTTCCTCAGATAGCCTACCACTGCAGGAAGATCTTGACAGATTTTGTACTTGGTGTCAGAAGAATTTTCTTGAACTTAACGTCAATAAGTGTCAGGCTATAACGTATTCCCGTAAGCGGCCCCCTACTTCACCTCGCTGTTATCTAATCTTTAATCTGCCTGTTCCCTTAGTGAATGAGTTGCGTGATTTAGGTGTTATCTGTGATAAGGAACTCAATTTCCGTTCTCACATTGATAATATAGTAAAGAAAGCCAACTCTGCCCTTGGCTTCATCAAGCGCTGGTCTAAGGAGTTTTACAATCCTTATGTTACCAAATCTCTTTACATAACCTTTGTTAGGCCTCTTCTTGAATATGCAAGCCAAGTTTGGTCACCCTACTACAGAACACACATCCTCCGGATAGAAGCTGTTCAACGCAGGTTTTTACGATTCGCTTTACGTGGTCTTCCCTGGGATGATAGCCAAAACTTACCACCTTATACCGACCGGCTGAAACTTATAAATTTACAACCCCTTTCTATACGTCGAAAAGTTGCCGACATTCTCTTTATTCATCAAATTTTAGTTGGGAACATCGATTGTCCTTCTTTACTTCGATTTATTTCTTTTAATACCAACCCACGCAATCTTAGGTCTGTGCCACTTTTCCGGCTCAATCTTCACCGAACGAATTACGGACACTTGGAGCCAATGTCTAGAATGCTTCGTGAAGTTAACGATATTCTGCCTCTCTTCGACTACCATCTCACCAAACTCTTTCTTAAAAACTCTCTTATTTCCACATATGCCTCACATCCTAACTTTTTTTAACCGCTCCCACCCTTTAGTTTCTATCTTTAGTTTTAAGTGAAAATTGTTAGTTCTAAGAATAAGCTTGCAATAAGCAATAATAAATCTGTCCGGGGTTGACCCGGGCCGCAAATCTTTATTTTTTGTAAAGAGTTGCTTAATCTTAACAGCTCGGCATCGCAGTGCTGGGCGAAGTGCTAAGCTGCGTTGTTGCAATAAGGATACATACTTTTTGTTTTTTTGTTTTTTAAATTAGCGCGTGTTAAACAGGTTAAGGTACCGTTAAGAGATTTGCACACAGTGCGTTGGTTTTAAATGACTGAATATTAGAATGACTAGAAGATAGCGAGCTCGGCAGGGCATTGCATAAACGAGTTGTGTGGCTTAGGAACGAATCACGATGTTTCAGAGTATGTCCGAAAGTTCGCCTGAGGGAACACTGAGGAGCATTTATAGCGACACCGTAATGCTTCGGTTGTAGGTTTGAAGGACGGAATGCTGCTGTCGATTTGGAGTACTGGTGGGGGAAGTGGCAATAGAACAAAGTTAGACGAAAGACATTTCGTCGGTGTTCGAGAGTATCCATTGACTGAATGATATTGTCATCACCTATGAATTTTATCCCACAGTTTTGAATGCTATCTAGCAGGTGCAGAGACGTTTTGGGCTCAACCGACCAGATGTGGGCATTGCACTCCAATTTCGGGTGGATAAATGCCTGATATATAGAGGCCTGGCCAGAGGGGGTAACATATTTCTTACATCGTCTGAGGAAACCTAGACATTTCGCAACATTTCTGATGTCGCTATTATGTGGTCATTCCAACCTAAGTTGTCATTGATACACGTACCGAGAATGGAAAGTTTTTCGGTTTCGACGATGCAAGCGCTATTCATGGATAATGGATGGGTATTTAGCAGACAGCAGACAGCTACATAATTTGGTACCAAGCAAGAATAAGTGCAAGTGATGCTATCGTACATTCAGAAAGAGATAAAGCAGCCTAAAGAAAGTAAGTAAGCAGGGTATATGGTTTCGACTCCACAGTAAGACACTTGTGTAGGTAGAAAATAGGATTTGTATTTTAATGGTAAAAGAAAGGAAATTCAAGCCCTATAAACAAAGTAGTAAAATTGTAGCTTTTTGCCATGAAGTTCAGATCCTGATATTTAAAATATATATACGCATATGTATACGTAAGAAAAGTGTATAAGAGGCTTGGTCGAAAAATCCTTGGGATTTTAGTTTAATAGATCAATCCAGATCTCTACGGCAACAAAAGTGAACCAAATGTGCATACGTACGTATTGAGGATAAATATTATTTGCATATGGTGCAGTATAAAGTACTTTCTTTACGAATTCCCTTTTAAAAATCACTAGACCTTACCTTGTTGGTTCATATAAAAAGAATAGGTACTCCTCTTAGAAATACGACCGACGTACGTTTGTAGAAAATATAATCTGCATTGAAAATGCATGCATGGTTTCCAAAATTGCACCAGAACAAAACGCCCAAGCTAATTTTCTATTAATATTCCATTACCATGTAATTTTCCATTCTAAGGTTAAGGCTTTTCCTGTAGTGTAGTTTTCCGGTTTAATCTCAGGAAGAATCAATTCGTACAGAAGAACTGTGTCTTTACAAAACTTCCCCAAACTCCACCTACTAGTCATACATACAAATGTATACATTTGTAAATGAAGTTAGGAATTTAGAAATGATTTTCCTAGTATCTTCGTTTGTATAATTGAGACGACTAACTTTTGCTCCTTCTTCTTCGTAACGTGATTTGAGTATTTGCATATTGCAAACATTTCTCACCATTTTCGAGCATACATCCAAGTTTGAGGAGATTTTCGAATTATTTCCAGCGTAACACCTTGATCGTCCAACGTCAATTCGTGTGTGTGAGTAAAAATACCAACAGCACACGCAAGGAGAAACTTTCATGAATATGTAAAAATATTCCGCATACGCCAGAGTGACCGCCGGTAAGTCACCTAGCACTTCCCACCTTTCATAAACCCTCCACTAGGGCACCAATTTCTCGAGTCGCACACCCATATCAAATTTAAGACAAAATGCATTTCCCTCCGTTTGGGTTACAGCAGCTGCCAACCACCAGTCAGCAATGCCTTATTCATGAAGAGCTGACAGGGGTCCTAATACATTTTAATTCAAAATCATTCGAAACCAACTCTCTGGGTCTTCTCTTGTTTCCGTTTTCGTTTTAGTTTTCTCCATATCATTTAATTTTATTCATATCAAGGATCTCCTTATCTTCAGGAGAACGAACATCATCATTCCATATCTCGCAGCAGACACAATTGTGCACACTCCGATTATTCCAAACACTGAAGTGAAATTTTCAAATCGCTCTCGGGTGGAAACGCTTGAAAGCGGCCTCTTTAGCACACCTTCTCACACTCTCACACCCTACACTCTCATTCATGTACCAAGTCATCCAGTTATCCAGTCATCCAGTCATCCAGTCATCCAGTCACCCCGTCACCCACTCATTCACTCATCCACTCGTGCATTTGAATGCCGTAATAAATTTCATATTTCCATTAATGTGCTCAACAGCGAACAATAAAATTATAATAAATGGCCTAAAATGTTAAGCAAGGAAGTAATGGGAAATCCCCGAAATACCAGAAACAGCCAGAATCAGTCAGGATACCATGACAGGGGAACAGAGGAAGGTAAGTCCTATGGGGAGCAAAAAGTTGTTGCATATTGTTTATTGCTGTAGTCTGGGACATTAGTAGTCTTTTCAAGGCTCGTTGAGTTCTTTAGTGGAAATAGAATGACCAGCAAGTTGTAGCTGCACATTTGCCATAACCAAGTGAAGGAAGTTATTTCCTTGGCACATGGAATTCCGGTTCAAAATCTTTCTTGGGAGTTGAGGGAATTCTGTAAGAGATAGTGAATAAGACACAAATTCAACTTGTACAGTCATTCTGCTAGATATGGATGCATGACATTTTACGTGACAGTTGACTTCATTCCAAATTTGTTGCACATTTAATACAACAGTAAGAGATGTATGTAGACTTGTGTTGTGTATGCTACCATCAAAGAAAATTGTTGTATTCAGAGTTTTGGTATTTCCTTACAATTTTATCAACAGATAACTAAACGATAATCTGTGTAGGTATTTTGTGGTTTGATGTAATAAGTGGTGGTCATTAACTCTTTTATGGTGATAAGCGGGAGTTTAAGGAAATCCAGGATTAGTTTAATGCCATGGAATTTGGGGTTCCAAACAATTCTTGATATATTGTCAGATACGAGTATTAAGATTGTCTCTAGTAGATATTGTTGTAAGCTAGACGCTTACTGCAAAAAGTTCTGTTCGTTGTCGAAGCACATTAAATTGATTCCAAAATCGGGATATGTTAAGAGAATATAAGATTGCGATTATCAGTTCTAACCTATACATAAGCAATTATTAATGCTACCAGAAATACGGGACTGATGACTGTTAAGAATAAATTGGAGAAATAGCCATTTACATCTGCTTTGCAGACCTGTTCAGCCAGAGTACTGCATACTTTATTGACAACTTAGCAGTCCTAATCCACTTCATCCAGATCGATCCCTAGGTAGTTGTTACAAGTTACACACCCCGATCTGCTTTATGACCTCTTCTTACTACTTGCGCAGGTGAATTAGAAGATCCTTCGGTTAAGACGAGTGGTGTTCATGTGCTCTACGGAACTTAGCCTTTTGCACCTTTTCTTCACACTTCACACTCCGTGAACTGGACCGACGAAGATTGCAATCTGAAGCTTTCGCTGAAGAGACGAGTCAGTCTGCGTCGTATAACAGGACAGGGATAATGAGGGCCTTTTCTTCGTTGCTCAAGGTAGCACTTCGCTACACAAAAGCCTTTTCAGCAATACAAACAGATATTGGAAAGGGCTATACTCGTACTTTGCTTGATCTCCGTACAGGTAGTCTAGAAGGACGAGAAGAAGAGGAGAGCCGAACCCCAGCTTCTCAGGAGGAAAAAGAAGGAGTAGGAGAAGCGCGCGGTCTAGGAATTTGAGAGATGTTACTCCAGAAATGAGAGAAGTTTTATCAAAAGGTAAAAAAAAACATTCCACGCCTGTAAAGACGAACAAGGGAACATAATAGTGGCTTTGGTTAAGGATTTGGAAATAGCATTTATGTAGACTACATAATGGGGATAACAAACCAAGTACCGCTGTCAGGCAGAATGAAGCCTTCAACTTGGATGATGTAGACCAACAATCCCGTCCACCCGACCCAGATAAACTGAAGATAGCCATATCCAAGCTTAAGTTCGACAAATTTGCTGGAGCAGACGGACTGACCGCCGAGCTCTTCAAAGCGGCAGGCGATGACGTGGTAAGAAGCGTACGCCAACTCACCTTTAAAATATGTTCGGATGAAAGTATACCCGCTGAAGGGGACCCCCTGAACTGCGCCATCTTAACTTCGCCTACAAGATCGACTTTGTCGTGTTGTGTGAAGGCCTGAAGCCATTCTTCAACAACCTTAATGGTCTATATCAGTGCAATTTTATGCCAGAAAAATCCATCATCAACCAAATCGATACACACCACCTATTGTATTTAACGATCTTAAGGCCGCGTATGGCAGTATCTATAGAGACGTGCTATACAGAGTTTGGCAAACCTCTCAAACTCGTCCATTTGTGTAGAATGGACGCTGTTCCATCAAGATGTGGCTGGCTCAATGGTAGTGTATTCGCTTCCAAATCGAACGGTTCGGAATTCCATCCCAACCGCACCCGAAAAACATTGTTCTTTCATGCACCTAAAATCTCGTGAGATGAATGGTTGCCTATTAAATGTTGGATGCTGCCCATGGAACGAAATAACCAGAGAGCCTAAACATCTTTCTCTCTCACTTTCTATAATTTTCCAAAAAAACTTAACACGTGCTCCGACATTTTAAGAGTCGCCATTGTCTTAGCCAGAAACGTGAAGGTCCAAAGACTGAGTTCATGTAGAGCGGATAGACAACAACATTCCGGCCCGAAAAATCTTGAAATCAACATCTGAGGGACAGCGCAGTAGAGGATGGCCGCGATCCATGTGGCAAGGGGACATTAACTAACTTAAATTGTTAAGGTCGAGCTAACTCGAAATGCTGGTGGTTTAAGGCCCAGATCTATCCCAGACTGTAACGCCACCTTAGGTAAGCAAATACATTTAGTCTCCTTTCAGCACAGAAGATGCTGAAATTATTTTCACCGAACATGTGCTCCTCTAACCAAATTTTATAGATGAGCTAGTGAACGTTTCTTGCTAGATTATTTCCACCAGGTTTGAAATCCTTGACGGTAAGGCAGTTGGCTTTTGCGGATTTGTGGCATTTGAATTTGCATCTTCATTTGGGTCAGGTGGACGAAAGTTTTAACGGTCGTCACCCGGGCTAAATTCTTTGTCCTGCTTGATAGCAGTATTTGATCTTCATCGGCGTTTAACAGTGCAGAGACAGACCACCCGTGGGTCGGTTCGGATTTTATTGCCCTGACACATCCTATTTCCCTTCTGGTAAAATTTCCGAACCCCGTTACTACAGGAGTATCTTTAGATACTTTCCTGTTTTTCTTTCGGTTTAGGTAAAGCAATCTTTAATGGCGGGCGATGTCGTATTGCATCTACTATGTTGCCTTTTGGTTGACTCTGTGCATAACACTCTTAACAGTTCTAATATCTACGATCAGGCATATGCGGATGATATTGCTCTGGAGTACTCGTATTACGAACTTAGGTTTCACTTCCTTCTTAGTGAAGCTTACCCCTCTCTATCAAGTGGAGAGGTACCTGGTGCCAATATGGGGGGCGAAATATTTGCAGTTTAAACGACTGTCGAGACTAATCTTGTCTGTGTGCTGGGTTACAATGGTATTGTTGATGATATCAACATAAAATAGTTATTTTCCTTGATTATTCGCATTTATTGCTTAGGTTAACAATATTTGTATTTTCATGTGTCAACATTCTTTTTGGTATCTTTTATACTTGCACTTTGTCGTGCTTAGGCTAGCAAAATTTTTGTATAAATTAAGTTGAAGTAAAGTTACTCGGCCCAGTCTTGTTATTTAATCGAACCAAGCCTTTTTACTACCTAATGTGAGGCTGCATTAGGCGATTGAATTAAAAATATAAAAATTCTAAAAAGTAGAATTTACATGGTCCTTCGAGCCGGATTAGCCAGAACAGAGAAAAGTGAAATGAGTGAAATCGAAGACATTGTGTTGAACCAGACGAGAAGCACGGAAGAAGTGCATCGATTATGGACTAATTTCAATAAAGATGGAGAATCCCGATACTCGGTGGAGTATTTCGTAAGGAGACTCGAGCAGTTAGAACAGCACTAGACCAATTTCCAAATAAATAAGGAATATTTTGAAGATCTACGAAAGACAAATCTGCAGCGTGAGTACTTTGTGAGGAAGTATTTTAGACAATTTGAAACGAGGTATCTCGATATTAAGGGTACTTTCAAGGCAAAATTGGATGAAATCAGGAAAAAGATGCTACCAGCGCCAGTGCCATTACCAAGCGGTGCGGGCATACAGGCTTCACGGTTATCTCCTATAAATCGAAGTCCAAATTGAAGTGAAGTAAGTCAAGAATGAACATCCTACATAGAAAGAACTACAGAGTCAACTAGCATCAAGAAGTGCCCAGCAAAATTTAAAAAGTTGAATGTGATTAAGAGCAACTTTATACGTATTATTGAGAACTTGGAGTTAACTCAGAATACAGTTTACCTAGTATTCAAATTGGATCAGATTAGAGAATACTAGACAAAGCTGGTAACAATGAATGACGAGATCATGTCCTCATTGGAAAAAGCCGATTACGAGCAGGACTACGTGTCCAACAACGAATTCATTGAGCTGGAGCAAATATGTATATCAAGGTGGTTACATCTAAATTAAGGAAGCAGAACAACGACAACACCAACCAGAGGCATTAACTCCACAAACTGCAACACATCGGGAAATCAAACATTCACCAATAAGCATTCCATCATTCAGCGGCAAGTATGAAGAGTGGACATCATTTTGGGAACTGTTCGATCGATTAGTTCACCAGAACGGAACCTTAAGAGATGTTGAACGAATTCAATATTTAAAAAGAGAAGCAACAAGGATTGGTAATCATTAGGCACCAACATCAAGTCCGTTCATATTTAGGCAGACATGCTTAATTTCAGTGCGATACTGTCTTTAGTTTTGTTTTGACAGCTGATCGTTGTTGACGTGTTTGGCATCATGTTGAATATGGACAAAAACGATTTTCGTTCTCTCATAAAACATTATTTATTGAGAGGCTAAACGGCGAAGGAAACAAAAGAAAAGTTGGATAAATATTATGGTGCTAATGCTCCGTCAGATTACACCGTCAAATATTGGTTTCGAGAGTATCGTGGTGGCCGCAACTCCACTACCGATCAAGTCCGCAGCGGCAGCCCCTCCGATGCGGTTGCAGAGGACAATGTCAAAAAAATACATGAAATGGTGTTGGCTGACCGGAAAGTGTAGGTGCGCGAGCTAGCAGATTAGTACTGAGCGCACACGCCATATGTTGGGCAATATTCTGCATATGAAAAAGTTATCCTGCCGCTGGGTGCCGCGCATGCTCACTCCTGACCAAAAACATGAACGCGAGAGCACTTCGAAAGAGTGTTTGGACTTGCTGATTCGGAATCGAGCGGACTGTTGGCGTCGATTGGTAACTGGATTTGGATCCCTCGGACTATTATCTCTTTCCAAACCTCAAAAGATGGCTCATCAATGAAAAATTCCGCTGGCGCGAGGAAATCATCGACGCCACGGAGGAGTATTTTGCAGACCTTCCGGAAAATTAATTTTCGGACGGGATCAAGAATTTGGAAAATCGCTGGAATAAGTCAATCAAACTTAAAGGGGACTATATTGAATAATATAAAAAAACATTTAAAAAAAAATAAATTCTCAATTCCCAAGGAGGTCACTTTTCCGATCATGGATATGCCAAGGGAAATCTTGTACGGTATCAAAAATTTAGGGGTCGACGTAAGCTCCTGGGATCCATTAGTGACTCAGTTGTTATGTCCGAAATTTGATTCTGAATCAATGAAATTATATCAACAATCCAGAGGAATTTCAACAAAAATTCCTAAACTAAGCGAATTTTTTGACTTCATGGAGGCTAGATTCAGAGGATTAGAAAGCAGCCGTGAATTCAACCGTGAACACCAGCAAGTATGAGTAACAGCCACAAAAAACTATTTGACTACAGTCACAGAGTCGAAATGCGTTGATTTTTAATAGAGCCTACGATTTCACGTGATTCACGTGAAATACACCTTCGCGTGAATACGCTAACACGTAAAGTATGTTATGTGAATAACGTGAACACGTAAATTACGTTAATAATGTCTTTTTTTCTGTTTTCGAAGAATTTTTCAATGAGATTCGAAAATTTTTGGTTTTCCCTGATGGAAAGCAAAATAAATTGCAAATATCTCTACCTACTTACTCTTTTATGAATAACTTAGCATTTGGAAACTCCGGATATTTGTAGTCATCCATTTTTCGGGAACTGTTTAGTAATTAAGAGTTATTACTTCTTTCATTAAAAAAAATTAGGATTTTCTTTTACTCATTGCAAATTCATTAACAAGTTAAATCATAATCAGAATCATCGTTTAGCGTACCGCCACTTTGAATTTACAAATGTATATAAACTGAGGTATTATAGTCCTCTAGCGGCAACCCAACCGTCAACATCTACTGCATACAGAAACAAATTTCCAAGGCTTTCGAATAGATCGCAGTGTTTCCCAGAAAGAATGGAAGAAATCCACCAGGCACTGGCAAATATGATAGCAGTGAATCAAATGCCAATATCTTTTTATTCAAGCGAGGGTTTCCATCAATTTATGGCTGTTGTTGAGCCAAATTATAAGCCTTTGAAAGAAGAAGCAATTAAAAAGCGGTTTCAGGCCTTGAGACAGCAAAAAGAAAACCGAATTAAGGAGAAATTAGAAAAGGCTTGTAAAGTATCATGCACATCTGATTGTTGGTTCTCCGCGGTACAGGACTCTAACATGACTATGACGATGCACTTTATAGATGAAGATTAGATTCAACATTCGTACACACACAAATGAAGTAGATGTACGTCACACTGCTGAACATCTTCTTCAAAATATGAAAAATACGTTAAGTAAATGGGGTATAGATAAAAAAGTAGTGGCTGTTGTCACCGATAACGCTGCTAACATCGTGAGGGCAGTTGGAAATTTGGAGGAAACACAAGAGAAACAAAATTTGACGTGTTGCATTCACAGTCTTCAAATAGCAATAAAAAAGTCGATCTCGTCGGAATATACTCAAGCAATTATCGAAAAATCAAGCAAACTTGCTGGACATTTTAAGCATTCTAAATATGCTTTAGAAGAGAAACAGAGCCAGTTCAACACAAGATGGAATTCCATTTACCTTATGCTGCAGTGACTGATACAAAACCGAAGCCCAATCACCAACGTATTAGCAGATCGAACTGTTACTTCATTTGCATCGGCCATAAAATTGGAAATATCCGAACAGGAGTGGACATTGATGAAACAACTTGCAGACGTACTCAATCCAATGCAAGCAGGGAGGGCTCACCAACATCTATGGTTCGACCACTTGCGCATAAGCTACTAGAAATGCATATAGAAGAATCCGATGCTGATTCCGAAATGATAAAACAAATCAAAAATTTATTTTCTTCCGAGAGACGTAAACGGTTAGACCTACAGATACGAGTAAGTTAAATACCTGAAGCCATATCATCAAGACAAATTCCTTCTCTACTAGATCCAGGCTACAAAGATCTGCAGCATGAATGCTATTCTGTTCGAGGTGCAATAAAAGATAAGTTGAAACAACTTCTTGAAGAAAATTTTCCTCAAGCACAGCTTCAAGATTTTAGCCAAACAGAAAACAATGACGGTACAGAAAAGGAGTTAGAATTTCTTTACCAAGAAACTAGAGTCAATCCAGCAAATTTTGAAAAGCAGCTCCAATCATACTTAGAAGAGCCTCAGCTAAGGTTTACATTTAACCCTTTTGAATGGTGGAAACACAAAGTAGTAAAATATACCCGCTATTGCATTCTTAGCAAAACAATATTTGTGCATGCCAGCAACTTCTGTCAGGTCAGAACGTTGTTTTTCTATAGCCGGAAACATTGTTACAAATAAAAGAACTTCTTTGCTTCCAGAAAATGTTGATATGCTAATTTTTCTTTATCAAAATCGTAATACTATGTAATAAAAATATTTAAATTCAGTAAGATAAACGTTTGTTTTTTTTCTCTTTTGAATTTATTTCTGATGGCCTTACATGTTTCTTCATATTGCATTGTTCATTTCATGCAATTACTTGTGTCCATTATTCACGCGATTCACGTCATTTTGCGTGAATTTTCATTCACGTCATCATTCACGTGAATATTAAATCACGTGGTAACGTGAACACGTTTTTCACCTTATTCACGTGAATGATCTGAAGCTCTAATTTTTAAGTTTGAAGACGAAGAACCGATTGGACGTAGTCCAAAGGTCGAAGTTGTGTTTCAACTGTTTGCGAGATGGAAATACCGCAAGGGAATGCGTGATGAAGAGGGGTTGCAAAATATGCGCACAACAGTATAATTCCTTACTTCATTTCCCTTGAAGTGAGAGTACAGTAGTTTCGTTAAAAGAAAGAATATCCAGTGAAGAAGCTTCAACATCAACACGATTCGCTACGGCAAGTCATACTAATAGGACGGTATTACTAGCCACAGCTATGGTGAACATATGCGTTGGAGAAGAAGTTAAACTAGCACGAGCTGTGCTTGATCAAGGGTCTCAATCACGATTCATGACAGCGAAATTAGCCCGTAAATTAAAAGTTCCATTGGTAAAGTATGAGTCAAAGATCAATGGAATCAACGGTCATGCTACAGAAATCATCGCAGCATGCCGCTTTACGAGTATCATTCAATCAATTCACGATGAAAAGGTCAACTTGGTGGTAGATGCTCTAGTAATGCCAGTTATTACATCAAGACTTCCAGCACAACAAGTTACACTTAACCAGTGGCTACACATCCAGCGGTTGAAGTTGGCTGATCCATGGTACGAACAACCGAAGGAGATTGAATTACTAATTGGATCAGACATTTTACCGCAATTTTCGAAGCATGGACTAGTCAAGGGTCCAGCCAATATTCCAATTGCACAAAACACAAGGTTTGGCTGAATACTATCAGCACCATCTTAACCTCAAGGAAGAAAGCACAAGGTAATATACTCACATCATGCATCAGTGTGTGCAGTAAAGATGAAGGCTTAAAGAAACTTTGGGAATTAGAAGAAGTTCCAAGTGCAAAGATCAAGTCTACAGAAGCGACGAGAATCGCTACTAAATGACGCACAACCGGGATGAAACAGGGCGTTACATCGTCAAATTGCCACTGCTAAAGGATTGCATGGTTTTGGGAGATTCACGCAAAGTGGCATTAAAGCGATTCTATGTGTTGGAACAAAGATTCGCAAGAAATGAGAGTCTTCGGGATGAATATTCCAATTTTATTCGAGAACACATTAATCTTGGACATATGGAGGATGTATGTAACATATTTTCATGTGTCAACATTTTTTTTGGTTTTTTTTTATACTTGCACTTTGTCGTGCTTAGACTAGCAAAATTTTTGTATAAATTAAGTTGAAATAAAGTTACTCGGCTCAGTCTTGTTATTTAATCGAACTATACCTTTTTACTACCTAATGTGAGAGTTATCACACCAACTCCTGCTGATGCAGCACACGCGCCTATTCAATCCTACATGCATCATATTTGATGTTGCTAGGTCAGCACACGCTCTTACAAAAACCTTCGGTAATTGAATACTTGTTTAGATGCATTTGAATGGGATTCGTATTCCGTCTGGAATACTTTCCCACACAATTGCAAGGTCAGCAATTACAATAAAGTTATAAATAGATGATAAGAACGAATTATTGTTAGATTTAAGTTTGACTTCAATAAAGAGATTTGTTCTCTCTAAAGTGGAAAAAGTGTTTTTTTTCATTATTCAACGATTAAAATCGTTTACTGGCGCCCGAGCAGGGACCAGACATCGCGAATGAAAAAGTATACGCGAGTAAAGGAGTTGTTTAAAAGTGAACTCACGTGCTACATGATAGTGAAAGTGTACCGCAGTAGGCTATTACAATAGAGCCAAGACCTCTACGAAATAAGCCAAAAAGGAACAATACACCCCTTCCGAAGTGCATTGTATAAAATTTGAGTGAACCACCAAGGGCGACTTTCAACAGAAGACCTCTACGAAGAAGTTAATAAGGAAGAACTCATCTTTTGTCAACATTCACCAACTCTCCAGCATCCAAACCTACCCAGAAGAGACATGATATATATCATAATCTTAATGTAAGTCAATTACTTGAATCTCAAAACCTTATAACCTTAAGAACCTAAAGAAATTTAATAATGAAACGGAAAAAGCAATTATTTTTTGTGAATATATTTTAAGTTGTAGTAATTCTTAGTAAGTCAATTACTTGAATGTCAAAACCTTAAGAACCTAAAGAAATCTAATAAAGAAACGGAAAAAGCAATTATTTTTTGTGAACATATTTTAAATTGTAGTAATTTTTATAAAATCGAATAGTCGTAACTGCAAAAATTCAATTCCATAGTTTTAAATTATCAAATTATTATCATCTAGCATATATATTATTTTCAAAGACATTATTGATATAATAATATAGTTTCGGGTACATAGCATACTGTCACACAAACAAAATTATATTCTAAATTTCTCTCATACCTAACGAACTTAATTTCATAACTACAAAAACATAAACAATTATTATTTCGCAAAATGGAAGAACTTCAAAGAGCCGTTGTCCATCTCGCTGGTGTAGTGAATGCGCAAATTGAAAAAATTAGGGAAATAGAACAAAAGCTTAGGTCAGTAGAACTCGGTAATGCATCATCTAACCCAAACCCAACAACACCTGCAATTCCGAGAAGTGAACAAGATCTGAAGGAGATCAGTAGATTACCCGATGGAGTCAAGGACCTCCAGACATTCGATGGCAATCCAGTCCAATATATCTCTTGGATCCATAACGTGGAAAATATATTAAAGGACTATGAGATCGTAAAAGAAAAACCCCTCTATAGAGCCATACTGCAGAGTATCAGGCAAAAAATTAGAGGTGGGGCTGACGCCGCCCTAATCTCATACAATATATTCGATGACGATTGGGCTTCGATCAAGAAATGTCTATCCTTGCACTATGCGGATAAAAGAGACATCCGCACCCTTGAGCATCAATTCAACACCTTATCCCAGGGCAATTCAAATATTGATGAATTTTACGCTTCAGTAAATCATCAATTCTCTTTGATCATAAATAAAATAAAAACCGAGGATTACAGTCCTGAAACCATTCAAGCTCTTGTAGATAATTACAGGAATCGGGCTCTTGATGTGTTCATCAGAGGATTAAATGGGGAACTATCAAAAATGATATTTATCTAAAAACCGCTTACTCTTCCGGAAGCTTATGCTTCGTGCTTAGAAATCCAGAACCTAAACTATAGGAGTATGGCAATACACCCAAAAATCAGTAATAACGCCATAAACACTCCGGTAAACCAGATCCTATCCCGAACCAGAAATGGACAATCCAAACCAGCATACCATCCGCCACCTCCTCAGGGAACATTAACGCCACAGCAAAGGAACATGGCCTACAACATCCATCACAACCAACATCGCACGAACCAACCCCAACAACCGAGGCCGCCAAGGACCGATATTCCTCCTCCAAGACCGACTCAGCCTAAACCCCCAGTTCCTATGGAAACTTCTGTCCAGACTCGACAAGCTAACTATATAAACAGACCTGCTATACCGGCGCAGCTCGGTCATTATCAACAGATGCATAACGAACAATCCCGAAACAACTCAGATAATTACCATCCTCAGAAAAAGCAAAGGTTGTTTAATATTCAAACTCAGGAAGAAGAAGAATATCTCGAAAACCTAGAGCAAGAGCTTACCCAGGAAGATCACCTTGAACCTCAACCAGAGGAACCAGAGACGGAGCCTACTGAATTAAATTTTATGATAGACGCCTGTCTAGCATACCATACGTAAGGTATGTCACTAAAGCCGGTCGCACCCTAAAGTTTCTGGTAGATACGGGCGCAAATAAAAACTTTGTGAAACCAGAACTAGCGACCAACGCACGTTTGGCTCAAACACCCTTTACCATCCAATCAGCCGGAGGCGAAATCCGTATCGACAAAAAAATTAGCGGGAAGTTTTTTGAAAGTGTCGGAAATAAAACTATCATAGACTTTTTCGTTCTTCCAGGACTTAGAACATTCGACGGTATCATTGGTGATGACACCCTCAAGCAGATGGAAGCCATCATAGACAGAAAGAACAACGTCTTAATAATAAAACCAGGAATAAAGATACCGCTGGAGGAGAAAAAGTCAGCCCAGGTAAACAATATAGGGTTAAAACATAACCATCTTGCCATGGAAACAAAGCAACATCTTCAAGACATTATTAACAGACACCAGGGAGTATATATACTAAATCGTATCCCTACCCGGTACATCTAAGGCAGGAAGTCGACACCCAGATACAGAAGCTTTTAGAGGACGGAATTATACGACCCTCGAATAGTCCATATAATTCCCCACTGTGGATAGTGCCGAAAAAATCTGATGGCACAGGGGAAAAAAAATATCGAATTGTAATAGACTTCAAAAGACTTAACGCCGTGACTATTTCTGACACATACCCCATACCCGATATCAACAATACAATAGCCAGCCTAGGAAAATCTCAATTCTTCACAACCTTGGATCTTACGTCAGGATTCCATCAAATTAAAATGAAGGAGACAGATATTCCCAAAACCGCGTTCTCGACAATGAACGGAAAATTTGAATATACAAGGCTTCCCTTCGGGCTGAAGAACGCCCCGTCCATTTTCCAGAGGACAATAGATGATGTATTAAAGGCATATATAGGGAAAATATGCTACGTATACATTGATGACATCATCATATTCGGTAGAAGCGAAAAAAAACATCTAGAAAACATAGAAACTATCTTAACCGCTTTGGAGAGAGCGAATCTTAAGGTGAACCTCAACAAGACACAGTTTTTGTAACAGGAAACGGAATTTTTAGGGTATCTCGTTACAACAAAGGGTATAAGACCAGACCCAAAGAAGGTAGAGGCGATTCGGAAAATAAAGCCACCTGAGAACCTAAAGGAACTCAAGGGATTCTTGGGCCTCACCTCGTATTATAGACGGTTTATAAAAGACTTTGCGAGAATAGCAAAGCCTTTAACAAACCTTACGAGAGGGGAAAGAGCTCAAGTCAAGGCCAGTCAATCCAGGAAAATAAAAATCAAATTGGAATCAGCAGAATTAAAGGCATTTAATAACCTTAAAGAACTCCTGATGTCATCAGAAATCTTAACATTTCCAGACTTCGAAAAGCCCTTCATCCTTACCACGGATGCGTCGAACATAGCCATTGGAGGCAGAAGAGAACTATGCCACCAACTAGAGAGAAATGCTGGTGATTGTTTGGGCACTCGACAATCTAAGGAATTATTTATACGGTGAGAGTAAAATAAAAATTTTGACTGATCACCAACCGCTTATCTTCACCTTAAGCAACCGCAATAACAACGCTAAACTGAAACGATGGAAGGCCAGGATTGAAGAGTACAACTATGAACTCACATATAGGCCTGGAAAAACTAATTTAGTTGCAGATGCCTTATCCCGATTAAAAACAGAAGCCAACACCTTAACGTCAGATTCACAAACCATACACAGTGCTGAAGAAGACAGCACAGACTTGATTCCTCACCGCGATGTGCCGTTAAACGTTTTTAGGAACCAGTTAGTCATCTCTCAAGGACGAGAATTATTTGCCCATGAAGAACCGCATCCGACTTTCCATAGACACTACATTCGGCTCCAGAATATCACGAAAGAAAATTTGGCAAGGACTCTCAAGGAGAAGCTCAATCCTAATATAATCAATGGCATAAAAATACCAGAACTCCATATCCCCCTCCTGAATGAAGTATATAAGGAAAACTTCAGCAAATTCAAAATCCGTATAACCCAGAGAATAGTAGAAGACCTACGTAATGAAGAGAATAAAATGAAGGTATTCAAGAAGAACATAACAGGGCGCATCGCAACGAACGGGAAAACAAGGAACAAATAATGGAAAAATATTATTTCCCAAAAATGAATAAGCTCGTAAAACAGGTCGCAAGGGCCTGCGAGATATGCAAAACTAGTAAGTATGATAGACATCCTTTGAAACCTGAGCTCCAGGAAACTCCCAATCCCACCTTTCCCACGGAGATTCTACATATGGAT
Organism: Volucella zonaria; assembly: GCA_963966105.1. Taxonomy (NCBI): domain Eukaryota; kingdom Metazoa; phylum Arthropoda; class Insecta; order Diptera; family Syrphidae; genus Volucella; species Volucella zonaria. Next base: position 134,699,169 of record OZ014534.1, read on the forward strand.
ATCTTCGAGCTTGACTGTAACGAAAACCAGCTTCAGGCACTCTCATCAGATCACTGTGTTAGTCGAGTAATGAGAGGAAAAAACGCGGACTGCGACAACCAGATCTATAAGAAACCTGTTATTGAACTCCTAACCGGAAACACTGTTTTTCTAACAAATTTCAATGGAACCCTCCGACACCGTGACGAAACCAAGCTACTAAGCGGAACATTCCTAGTACAGTTTAACAACGAGACCATATCTATTAACGACAACGAGTACACCGACCAGGAAATAAGAACCTTCCAAGTTTTGCCCCCAATAACTCAATCAAACATAACCATTAAAGATGTAAAATTGGACCTTGAATTTTTGCATGATTTACACTTAAGAAATGTTAAAAAACTAGATAAATTTAGAAGTATTACCGACATGTCAATGATTTCCGATTCAATTATATATCTATTACTAATTGTCAGTTTTTGTCTACTCATATATAAATATAAATTAAGAAATGTGAATAAGCCTATTCAAGTTCAATTACCAAAGATCAATGACTTTTTCCCTCAACCTATTAAGCGTAACATTGACCCGCGAGACGCGGATTTTAAGGAGGGAGGAGTTATCACACCAACTCCTGCTGATGCAGCACACGCGCCTATTCAATCCTACATGCATCATATTTGATGTTGCTAGGTCAGCACACGCGCTTATCCAAAAACCTTCGGTAATTGAATACTTGTTTAGATGCATTTGAATGGGATTCGTATTCCGTCTGGAATACTTTCCCACACAATTGCAAGGTCAGCAATTACAATAAAGTTATAAATAGATGATAAGAGCAAATTATTGTTAGATTTAAGTTTGACTTCAATAAAGAGACTTGTTCTCTCTAAAGTGGAAAAAGTGTTTTTTTTTATTATTCAACGATTAAAATCGTTTACTTGAGGCTGCATTAGGCGATTGAATTAAAAATATTAAAATTCTAAACAGTAGAATTTACAGGTATTACTGGAAGTGAGACGAATTTGCTAGGTAAGGCACATATGAGGGTTTTTTGGATCCAGAGAAGAGCGCGTTATGATTAGATGCGTTCTCTTCTATTGACAGTTGGGTTTCATGACTTTCGTAGGCATAGCCATAGGTGGTAGGTCCCTAAAAATAGATTCCCGTTCTACTGTCTCTCGGCGATATGAACCGTAAACTGCTTATCGTGAATGTAGTGCACCTAATCGTGGTGGAAATAAGTAACAACAAACCGTTATTTTTGGCTGCAAGCGAGAGGCTGACACCGTGGAGTGCTTCCCTTGTGAAAGACCAACTTGCGCTCATATTATCCCTCAGGTATTAAACAGATATTTGGGTTCTGACAATGTACGCATTTTTTCGCTGAAACGAGCACTCGTCTGAGAAATTTCACAAAAAACACTATAAAAGATGTACAACAGACTATAACTTTGTTAGAGAGCTCTGTCCTAAAAGTGTTTAAAAAACTTCTCAATTAAACCCAGTTAAGCTTTTAAAGGTCCATGTATTGTACCATTCCATGTTTTAATCGATAGATTAAGCCTGATGTGGAGTCGAAATTCACATAACTCAAACCCAAATGAGAAAATAAAAAAAACACTAGGACTTGCTGATTGTTTAAGCAATTATTTCTGTATCCTCCATCCATAAGGATGAGCAAACTATCTACAATAACATACGTTATATTTTATTCTACAAAACGAACACAGCAATGCCTGAGTCAATTCACAGGACATGGTACAACAGATACTTCCAGCAACGCAGGAAAAGAGGTAACGGCCTTTGTTACCGGAATTGAGATAGCGTTGGGTTCAGACATCGCTTGAGAATTTTTTTTTAAATACGAAGCCTTGAGCTCGCTCTTTTTCGTATGTTGCTTTCGTTTTTGTTTTTTTTTTGTTTTAAATGAAAAATACAATTTGTGAAATCATTTTACATTCCCACTATTTATGTTAATGTGTGTCTTTAAGTTTGTTTGCAGACAACTTACCCGTAGGTTATAATTTTCCTGAGTGGAGATCCCTTCTGAACAATGTTGACCATCTTTTGCGGAGGGAAGAGTTGGATTTCAGACAGATCGCAAACTTCCTTTTCGGTAAAAGTATCCGAGATTATTTTGTATGCTGTAGCCACATCAACATGGAAAGCAAATCCTAGCCACAGGAGAAGAGTACGAGTATTGCAAAGGAAGAAAAAGAAACAAAACAAAATGAAAATGAAAATGAAAATATTCATTTAATGGCAGTATTTATAAATCGTTGTGTGCAGTGTGGTGTTCGCTGGCAAATGCAATCCAGTAACCGCATAATGGTTACTGTTCAGGATACTTCTACCAGCATACTGATTATGGTTTGTTGGATATTCTAATCTTTTTTAAGAGTTGCATTGCATTCATCGCTGGTAGAGGGCAGCGTCAGTCCTAACAGAAAATAATATTTTAATAAGTATGAATTCTTATTCACTGACGGATAATAATCAGTTCGTTCCTCCAAATAGGAGGACAATGCAAAGCAGTGCAGTGTGGGGCAAACGCAATCCGGACAGTGGTATTCGCCGTCTAAAACGCAGTTAGAGTGCTTTTGGATACTTTTAGCTTATACGTATCCAAGCCAACCGAAGTACGAAAGTACATTAGAAGGATTTTCTGCGGTATGATGAAAATTAAATACGTCTTGCACAGTGGTTCAGCGTATGGATTGGCAAAAACTGTAAGCTCATTTGGGGGATTTGCTTTTTTGATTAAGGATACATGAGTACTTTTGCATTCGCACCGACATACACATAGGTTTTTGTTTATATTTTGGGTTTGGGTAGCTTACCTCCTTGTTTCATTTTGGCTATTCCATGCTCTGGATTATACCATGCTTCAATGCTTTTCAAATGTGCCCCAGCCATGTTGATGGTGGGCTTTTGATTTGCGTGTTTATCTGGGGAGGATGCCTGAAGGTATGCCTGAAGGTACCCTTGATCTGCATACGGTGGAATCACGCTCAACTTTTTAGCATAGAACTCGATAGCCTCCGGATCTCGTGTGCGCTATATGAGAAAATAAATTGTGTATTTTAACTAGCTTCTGCGAGTATGTACATACTTTTTGTGGTGGTGTACTTACCAGAAAAAATTCCCGGTTATAAATAATGTCTTCAATTCCAATTTCCAATGAGCTCTCGGTGATGTCCTGCAAAGTTTTGATGGTCTTTGGCTTTTCCATGAGCAGGAAGCCTACTATGCTTGCCGAGTAGAATTGATAGATGCAAAATGAAAAGAATAGGCTTATTATGACGATACATCTACCGGAGTGGAGATTAGTTGAGAATGATATTCCTGCTCATACCGGTTAACATGTTGAGTATCACAGATGAATTGAAATTATAAAAAAAAAAATATGTTTAATATAATTATAGATTTCAAATTCGGTTTTCGTTCAAAAGTACTGCAATAAAGGTTCGATTACAAATTATTCTAAAATAAGTTGCTTTTACAGTAGGTGAAATAGAAACAGAGTATTTTGGATTGGTTTCAGATTCAAGCTTAGATGGCGATTCTTTTGTCTCTTTTGGATCGCAATTTTTGCAAAATATGTAAAATGCCAAAAATCTCTACGCATGCTTCGACAGTTGATGGGGTGCCACTTTTTATTCTGGCGTCGTATCGAACAGAGCACCCAGACAAAGAACTAGTCTATTGTGCCCCTTGTAAGCTCCTTTTAGTGGAATTCCTCAGACTTTCGAAGAAAGACGAGTAAGCGCTTCAGTGATAAAGTGCCTACAGTACCAACAGCCACCAGATAAACGCCGAGTACCTAAAATCTGATGCGTGCGTAAACTAGGCTTTCACAGAGATAGTGCTCCGGGGCGTTGTCATCACATTCGCAGCAAGCGTTGCAAGGTGTTTCATCAGGTTGCTTAGCAGAAGGTTAGTGGTCCGTAACGACGCCAGTAAGCAGCTTATAATCTTTTCTACTGAGTGACAGCAGTAAAGCCGCTGTCCTCTTAGAGATGTCGGAAAGCATTCGTTTGGTCTCCTGAAGCTTGGAGATTCATGCCATCTACAGTTGTGCTCATATATTTTTTGTTTTTTTAGTTTTTTTTTTTAAGGACTTAACACTTAACCCAATCGGAAAATTGGATATATACAGAAAGAAAGGTGTTTGGGCTCAGTGGTTATTTCGCTTCATGGGTGGCCTCCAACTTGTTCTTGTATTTTAGGCAACCATTCATCTCACGAGATTTTAGGTGCCTAAAAAAAAGAATGTTTTTCGGGTTCGGTTGGAATTGAACTCCGAACCGTCCAATTGGGAAGCGAATACACTATCCCTTGAGCCGTGGCCACCCACTGTCATTGGTTGGGGCTGCACCAAGGCACGTTCACCGGCGATTTCATTTCGGTAAGGCTCTAAGCGCAGCTTGGCTCTAGGTACAGATACAAATACTTTGCCCTCTTCACTTGTTCTTCACAATATAGTTCGTTGCCATCAGGACTGAGTTTGTCTCTGCTTGGAAGGCAGACGAGGAATGAAAACTAACGTTGCCGTTTTCCAGAAAGATATCAGGGTTGGATCCTAAATCGATTTTGGAGCCGTTCGTGTAGACCCGATTGCATTCCTTTTCTTGTTAAGATTCTGGCCGAAACCAGTTTTGGGCACAGAGAAAGTCGATATCGTATTTTTTCTGCAGCAGGAGTTCTGATGTCATTGCAATAGATGGCCAGAGTTATAAGACAGTCGGCGCGCAAGGTCATCAAAGCTCCGGAGGATGTTATATACAAGACCAGTTATTTTTAAACATAAGATGGCTTTGAGAGTGCAGCCCATGATATGAATATCAAGAGGAAGGAGATTAATCATTGCTCTAGAGCGGAGCCAGGGTGCTAGAAAAAGTCCCAATGTAGCCGAGTCAGATCGTACTTTGGAATCGTATTTTCGTGAAAGCTCGTTCCACCAAACAAGCCGAGGCAAAGGATACAATTGACCTTATCATAGCCATATATGTAGATCCAAAGGACCCATAACTTGCCGACACCTCCATTGCACTGCCAAAAGGCCGACAGCGTCTTAGAGGCTTTGTTCGTAAGTTACAGGTTTATTATGCAGGATGACACTCAAATATTTATCTTCTTTTGAGAATTGGACGGTGATTCAGGTTTGAAGCATTGACTGCAAGCTTATTAGTAGTGCACCAAGTTGTTAGAGATGATCCACAACTACATCATCGGCTTACTTGTGCATAAACGTCAGAATTATTGAGCGCGTTGAGCAGTGATTCAATCAACATGCACCATAGTAGAGAAGTTAGAACGCCACCTTGTGGGCAAACCCCGTTTACTCACGCCATCACATATTGGCCACAGTTAGCATCCATATTTAGCGTCCTATTCACCAGCATTTCTTTTATCTACAAAACTAGCTATTCGTCTACGCCGTGCGGTCTGGTCGAATTATACATGCACTTTCGAATGCACCCTCAATGTCGATGTAAATGCCCTGGCTACCAGATCTTAAAGTGCACTCTCGCAAGATCTTCTGCGTTGGTAAGCATGTTGCATCTCAGATAGAAGATGCTTTCGCAAAGCAATTTTACGCACATGGAGCTCGACCATTTTCGTCATACTCTTCAACACGAAAGAAGTCAGACTTATAGGTCTGAGTCCTCTTTCCCGATTTTCGGTATAAAGGCTACTCTCAATGTTTGCCAGGTTTTCGGTATTTGTGACAGTGCAAGGCTTGTAATAAAGGTTATCTTTAAAGTTACCAGCAGCTGGTCTCTACCTTTTTGTAACATAACTGGGTATACCATATGTTATCGATGCCAGGCGACTTGAAGTCATCAAAGGATGCAAGAATGTATTATATGGCCTCATTCTTTACCACACTCGATGACATCTACAAGCTGTGACGGGCTGTGTTGCTCAACTTGGAGCTTCGGTAATACATAGGATGTGGTTGTGAGCTGGTTTTAATTAGGTTAGCTGAGAAGTTAGCCTCATGTATGAGACAGAGAAATCCGAGTAAGTTTCTTATATTTTTTTGATTCGATCTGTAAAGATTCCAGTCTTCCTCCAAATTAGTCTTAAGCTTTCTAGATGATTCTGAACATCTTCTTCTAGCTTTCATTTTGTCCTGAGCTCAGGGGGAGCACTATTGGACTTGTCGTGATCGTCGGTAAATCGTGCCCAGTTGGTTTTCTGCTGATTCCTCCTCTTCAACAAGGTCGAGCATCCGATTCTGAAACTGGTGTACCTATGGTCCGACATGGAGATTTCCAATAGTACTTCCAGCTAGTAATCTGCTTAGCATACCTATTGAATAACTTTATGTGGATTACATACTGTCGTAACAATACGTGGCGTAAAAGCGATCTATATACGTGGCGAAAGTATGTAAAATATGATGTAATTATAGTATATGCGGTAAAAACACATATTTCAACAATTTTGTTCAAATGATAAAGCCGTTTGCTATTTCCGCTTTTTATAAATTCCTTCAACGAGATCAACCATCAGATGAATAATTTCCATCATCTTACATTGGCAAGCTACAAAGACTAGCAATAAATGGTAGTTTTGCGATATATTTCGGTCCCATGGTATGAGCTCGACTTGTGTTTGGTGTTCGAGACGAAGTTTTTTGTCGGAAAAGATGGCAATATTGCAGAAATATATAAACTCGGTATCGGCTGGAAGAGAGGAGTAGCTGTCACTATCAATCACCATACCTGCGGATTTCAAAAACTGTCATCTTCTAATGAAAAATACCTTATAATACAAGGACCAATACCAAATATGGGGCAACACATAGTTTAAGTAATTGTCTGTCGCTGGTACGACAACAAAATCCTTCAACTGGTTTCAAATTATAACCCTGGAAATCAAATATCTGAATGCAAAAGGCGGTATCGCAAAAGAGGTACATAAACATAATATCTAGGCCAGGTATTGTTGACAATAAAAATATGGGAGCGGTTGATCTTGCTAACATGCTGTTAGGTTTGTATAAAATCAACCACCGTTCTAAAAAAAAGGGTATATGTGCGTTGTTTACTGGTGCATCAACACAGCGGTAGTCAATAGTTGCCAGTTGTACTGAAGGGACATAAAAACGCAAGTGGTGAAACGAATCATATGCCATTGCTAAGTTTTCAACTGCAAATACCAAAGGTATCTAAAAGTGTAACAACAAATCCACCCAACAAATTTCAATTATGCAACCAGGTTCATCGTCATCATCGTCTTCATCTCAAGCTCCATCATCAGCAGATGTCTCTGGCTCAATCAATAAGCTAATGTCCTCAACAAATTTTTAGAACGGCACGAATGAATTCCTCCATGAGAGGGTTAATGGACTCAGATTTCAGTAAGAAAATAATTTAATAATTTAACAATACTTCTACAACTTATCGATTACCAATTTAACCACATTCCCGATGGTGCGACATTATGCACGAAGTCACTTCCATCTCTAATCTCCTAGTCATTATTGTGGATTGGATAGCAATATACGAGTAAGTCTAGACGGTTGAGATGCAACTGGTTTGTAGCCTACAGTCTAAAGGGTGTAAATACGTGCTTATTGAAAACATCGTTTCCAATGTCAGTATTTGTTTGTCCAAGAACTTGGTTGACAACTGAACTAACCTCCAATTGCATACCCTGCCGTTAAATTTTTCCAATCCTCATGCCATTCGCACTATGAAGCCAGGTGGAAGCAGATTGAAACTGACTGGTCAAGCATGAAATACTGATTGAATATTCCGATTGAGCAACACTAATCATTCCAATTGTAGAAAGCGACAGTTGTGAAAGAATATACGGGGATTATATCTCGACACTGTTCACAGATTCCACATATCAGAACACTTCATGCATCAATCCAAAATGGAATATGCGAAAGCCCATCCATTATTTAAGGGGACGAAAAATCATCATACCACCAAAGCAATGTCAAACAGAGCCCATCGATTTACTAGACTCCAGTGTGGGGTAAGTACAGCTCCAAGTATTTTTGAAAGGTTTATTGAGAAAACACCTTTCGTAATATCGAATGCGTACTGCCATATTTGAATGCCTTAGTTGTCATACATCGTGGCCCTAAACAGTTAACAGAGCGGATCAAAGAAATATTTTTAGATTAAGGATGTTTTGGATTAAAATATATCGATTTTTTTTTTAGGGATTTATGATTGACTTACTGGAGAAAGCTATATATATGAATTGGCACTTAATAAACCCGAAACCCTCGTCTGGCGAAAAATTTCTCAATTATAAACAGAAGCAAAGTTCGTGATGCCTCCTCTTATGGAGTAGACATGGGTTTATGACATTTATTTGAAAACGAGTCGGAAAAACTGATTTCTTTCTTCTTAAGTACACTCTTAAAGGCAAAACTCAATTATTCACAAATTGATTGGCAAGTCATAGCAATTATGGCCGGAGTCAAGCAATTTCATGGATTTGTTTCATTACGGATCAATGACCTTTATTAGGCATACTCCATCTGAATCAGACACCAAACGTGATATCAGCACAGTTGTGTTACACTTAAAGGAGAATTGCTCATTTTGTAATTCATTTGCCGTTACGAAACCAAAATGGACGGTCTAAAAGAAGTCCTAATGCTGGAAACAATAGACATATTATTAATGAGCCTAGCTCATTTGCAGGTTCTTAGTTAGAAGGTAAGGAGATGGCTAAGAAGCAACCCAATGATGAGAAATGATGACCTTTTTCAGTAAACCCAACCAGATATCGACGTCTTTGTTGTGGAGAAATAGAATAAAATACAATACCAGCCAGAAAACGATTCTTACGGCATGTCATGCGGGTTATCCGGGCATTTTTCTAATAAAGGCGTTAGCCGGCAGCTACATGTGGTAACCCAGAACGATTGTAAATGCACTGTCAAGATGTGTGAAAGCTGCCAACCAGAGAAACAGACAGAAATTCATCATCACGAACTGATGAAATATCCCAGGTCGGATTTCATTTCGGCTTACTGGGATCCATTTAAGGAGAAATATTTTTTCATATTGTGGACATCTACTCTAAATAGCTGGAGATTTGCATGTTTTACGAGTATTTGCTATACGTGGGCTTCATTCGCTACATACGGTGCGCCCGAATTCTTCAAATGTTTAAAAAGAGTTACTCGTATCTCTAGAAATTGCTCGACAAAATTGAGACTCAACTCAACCTGGAGATTGGATATTTTCCATCTGATCTACAGTACAATTAACGAATTTTTCAAAAATATAATAAAGCGTGCCCCAAAATTCATGCAGATTTGAATTTTGCGCCATGTGTGCGTTAAAGTGTTATCAACGGAACAAAAAGACAGCGTGACAATTGACGGTTCGAGGTTATTAAAAATGGAGCGCCACACGAAAGAACAGCGCGTTTTCATGGCTGAGCAATATTTAAAAATTAAAAAAATTGTTTGGCAGCTATATTGGTTGCTAATATTCGTTGCAGTCTACAACCGACTTCTGTCCCTTCAATTTGCTCTACTTGTCTTTCTATATGCGAACTTATTGAATACTTGCCTAATGGTAGTTTGGCTTTCCAGCCCATTAGCCTTTCTGAAATTTTGAAAATTATTGGATCTTTACCCAACTCGAAGTCATCTGGACCTACTCGTAATGTTGTTCTTAAAAATATTTCCTAGTTGATGTCTTGGTTTTTATTTATAATCGTTGCGTATTTGATGGTGTCTTTAATGAAGATCTTACATGTGCAGATGTCACTGCTTTACATAAAAAAGGTCCAGCGACAAAAATTGGTAACTATTTGCCCATCTCAATTCTTTCGGTTCTTAGTAAAATTTTTGAAAAGCTTATGAAAAATAGAATAATGAGTTTCCTGGATAATACTTACTAGATTTTTTAGCCCTGCGCAATTTGGTTTTATAAAAGGCAAATCGGCGGAAACTACGCTCTTACAGTTTTGTTCTCAAAGATTTTCTCACCTGGATAGCCAAAAATGTACGGCTGGATTATTTATTGATATAAATAAAGCATTCAACATGGTCAACCACAATATTCTACTTAGAAAATTGGAAAAGGATTGATTTCAGGGCTTCATGATCCAATAGTTTAGGTCATATAATAATAATTATATAAAGATAATTTTTTTTGTCAGCGACACAAATAAGGTTATATTCTACCATCAAATTTCAGCCCCTGCCTTCTCCAGACACGATATGATCTTTTTAACCTTAGATTTTCAAAATCAACCGACGGAGTTTGGGTATCAGTTCAGAGATTTTGAAAATCTAAATTACCAAGGTTTAGTGCACGACCTGCAGGCTACTGACTGGAATAATGTTCGCTTCCTACGGTCAGTTGATGATAAAAACGTTGCTGTGAAGTCTAAGGTTGTTCGTAGATCATCGCCACCTTGGTTAAGCAGTAGTATTATACAACTGATGCAAGGGCGAGATGGATCTTTTAATCTTTGGAGGCGACACAAGCTTGAAATATTGCATCGTGTGTATTGCCGTCTGTGTAATAAAGTATTATCAGAGATAAGAGCTGCGAAAACGACCTACTACGAAAATAGATTGAGTCAAAATAGGTCGACGAAAGAGACATGGAAAATACTAAAAGAGCTAAAAATTGCAAAAAAGAACCCTAAAGTGCCTGACAAAATTGATTGCGACCCTCTTAAACAAACATTTGTCACAATGTCTACATCTCTCGCAACCGAAACCGGGCAAAATACCTTTGAGCCATCAGAAATTGATGCCCATAATGAATCTTTCGGCTTCATATGCGTAAGTGACGCAGACATTATTGAGGCTGTATTGTCAATAAAGTCTAATGCAACAGGTATCGTGTCCCATATTTTTAATCACATCATTTCCACCTTAGAATATCCGCTTGAATGGAAAAAGGGAACAATTATTCCAATCCCTAAAAAAGGAAGTGATGAATACAGACCCATTGCAATTCCGCCTTTTTTGAGTAAATTTTTTGAAAAAGTAATTTTAAAACAAATTCAAACGTATTTGACATCGAAAAAAACTCTTAGCAGTTGTCAGTCGGGATTTCGTCCTAAACACAGCTGCAAAACTGCCTTGTTGTCCGTAGTTGACGACATAAGGAAGTCCCTGGATAAAAAATTTGTAGGGTTTTTGATACTTTTAGACTTTTGCAAAGCTTGCGATACGGTGAATGACGTTCTGCTATATCAAAACTTCTGAGCATGTACAATTTTTCAAAAGAGTTAATATACTCTTACTTAGTAAGTAAAGAGATTGCAATGTGTTGTGGTTAACACAAAGTCTTCCGGCTTCCTTAAAGTTTCGTGCGGCGTTCCACAAGGATCAGTACTGGGGCCAATTTTATTTTCAATGTACATCAACGATTTGTCTCTTATTTCTCGACGTTCCCTTATCCATATGTATGCCGATGTCGTCTAATTGTCTTTGAGTGGGCCTGTTGATAGTTTGCATGAAGCCGTTGCACAAATTAACGGAGAGTTGAATGATGTCTTGTTGTGGGCCCAACGTTACTTCCTGAGCTTAAACCCCACAAAATCTAAAGTCGTTGCCATAAATAGGAAAGCACTAGATGTTTCAACCTTACCGCCGATCAAACTTGGTCAAGAAATCGTCCCATATGTCAGAACCGCTAAAAACATTGGGCTTATCTTTAATGACACCCATACCTGGGATGGTCTGCCACTGCGTTCATCATCTTCGATTGACTCACGACCACTTTTGAACCGCTCGTGCCACTGGTAAACGACCGTTTTCTTTAGAGAATCGTTGCCGAAACACTTTTCCAACATTTTCAACGTTCGCGCACCATTAAATCCGTTTTTTACGCAAAATTTAATACGAGTACAAGTTCGTTGTTGCAAATTTAAATCCATTTCTAAAATTTTAAAAAATCGCCAACACACACAGAGATAGATGTACTCTTGGCTACGTTTTGCAAATGTCAAGTTATGACGCTAAGATTTAGAGGGAATATCAACAACAGATTTACCAACTTAACAAAAAGAAAACACAACTCAAATCGGAACAATGAGAGCGCCACACGTTGACGCCGCCGGGAACTTTTTGATCAAGGTGGTAAATCTTGACGGAGAATACTTTGAAAAACAATAAACCATTTAAAGTAATCAATTTATGTTTTTTCGTACATACTCGTACATATGTATATGAGTAACTAGTATTCTTGTTACTTCTGATTTTAAACTTAGAATTTCAGGATTCCAAAATATATGATAAAATGCATAATAGAATAGTTGTAAGAACGAGATTTACAGATGGCACCTCTGAGTTACACAATCAGTCAATTCATTCTTGGAACCATCCGATATTATTTAAGATCCTGCTGGCGGAAAGAATTTGTTCGCTATTCACATATATTGTATATGTGATAGGTAATAAATGGTGTGCTATTTTAATAAAGAAGAAAAAATTAGTTTAACTTTTTCAAGTTCAATATTTCAGTGCCCACAATTTTTTTAAAAAAAAACCCCAAAAACTAACAATGGTAGCTGAATTAAACTATGTACGTGCCTTCTCGGTAGAGACCTAAAAAGCTCAAGGGGTTTTTGAACCCCTAAAATGTTTGTACACAGCGTGGGAGAAGGAAATTAAGGGAGGAAGGAAGAAAGGACAGGTACCGATATACATTGTTTTTAAATGTTTGTAAGTTATAACGACCAGGAAACACAGAGATCGGCAGGGCATTCCATAAGCGAGTTTTACGGCTTAGGAAAGAATCACGATATTTTAGAGTACGTCCGAAAATGGGCTTGAGGGTATACTGATGAGCATTCATAGCGAGACGGGTGTTACGGTTGAAAGTTTGAATGGGCGGAATGCTACTGCTACCATTTTAATAGAGCACTAGTGGTGGAAATAGCGATAAAACAAAGTGAGACAGGAGACATTCGGTGTTCGAGGGTGTCTGATTGACTGATATTAGTATCGCCATTGAGTTTTATCGCACGTTTATGAATCCTATCCAGCAGGTGCAGAGATGTTTTAGGAGCACCTGACCAGATGTGGGCATTGTACTCCAATTTAGGGCGGACGGATGCCTTATATATTGTAGCCAGATCAGAGGGGGTAAAATATTTCTTACACCGCTTAAGGAAACCTAGACATTTCGCAGCATTTTTGTTGTCACTGACACACATACCAAGAATGGAAAGTTTATAGGTTTCGACAATGCAAGTGCCATTCATGGATAATGGCGGGGTATTTGAATTTCGCTTTAATGACAGCAGACAGCATTGAGTTTTGGAAGCATTAAATTCTACTCTGTTAGTGGTTTCCCAATTGATTATGCTACTAATATAGGAATTTAATGAACTTAGCATACTCTGCCGTTCCCATTCTACAGCCGAAGAGCAGGGGCGTGAGTTCGGAAACGAATATAAAAAGCAGAGAGTACTGTCGTCAGCAAAGGAATATATTGGATTAGAAGTAGCAGACAAGAGACCATTGATGACAATTGAAAATAGTATCGGAGACAGAACGAAGCCCTGGGGCACACCATCATTTATTTTGTGATCATCAGACTTGAAACCATCCAAAACAACTTGAATTGAACGTTCCGAAAGGTAATTTCTAATCCATTGAAGAAGAGAGTCATCGATCCCAAAAGCACGCATTTTTGACAAAAGAGCCTGATGCCAAACTCTGTCAAATGCCTTAGAAATATCAAGTGCAACTATCTTGATTTCGCCAGATTGATATACGCTTTGGCTCCACTTTTCGGTGAGACATGCCATCAGATCACCAGTGGACCTTTTGCTACGAAAACCGTACTGTGGGTCATTGAGAAGTTTTCGTGTTTCGAGTATTTCATGAGCTGATGGTTTATCAGCTTTTCCACGACTTTGGTAAGAAGGGACGATAGTGTAATGGGTCTGTAGGGGGAGATAGAAGAAGATTCGCCTTTTTTAAGGACTGGCTGGACAAATGCTATTTTCCATCTGCTTGGAAAGAATCCTAAAGTGTAGGATTGATGAAAAAGCTTACGCGTGGAAGAGTACGTCTTTAGAAGAAGGGGAGATATACCATCTTATCCTGCGGATGTATGAATGTTGAGATCTTTAAGTACTCTAGCTACTACAGGAATGCGAAAGTAGAGTCGTCCCATTGAAGATTCGACGCACTCAAGTGTAGGCGGGGAGTGTCGAGCTAGCCGGAAAGTGTGCAGCAAGCAGATTGGCCTTATCCAAAGAGCTGACAGCTGGAATGTAATTGTAAATGATCGTTGGGATGGAAGATGAGGCAGAATTTTTAATATTTTTGACGAACGACGAACAATTCTTACTGCCTTCGGGACATTGTAGTATTTTTTGCTTCAGGTTTTGGTCGTGTTGGAATTTCACACGCTTAAGAAAGACGTTGCTGTCATTCCTGACTCGCTTAAACTTTTTTCGGTTTTCCTCTGTCGGGTTGGTCTTGTACGACCGAAAAAAACATTTCTCTAACACTGACAGCCTCTGTGCAGCTCGAGTCGTACCATGCCTTTTCTTTTTTTTTTTGATACTCTCCATCCGATGAGGGATGGAGCATCTCATTCCAAAGAGAATAGTTTCTGTGATCATGTCAGCAGCGGCATCCATGTCGTTATAGAGGAAACATAACGACCAGTTAAATTTCCTACAGAAGTTGTTAAGTCCGCTCCAATTGGCTTTCTCGTATTGTCATACGTTATTTTAGGAACGAGAAATTAGCTGATATGACACAATGGTTCGACGAGCATAGAGGGGAGAGCACATCAACCGAGTACTTGAGGGTGTACATCAGGGTGAGAAGTTAAAAACAAGTCCAGGGTGTTGGTGGTATGACTATCAACGTCTGGTATTTGTGTGGGCTCATTTACAAGGTGGGTTAAATTATTTTCTGCAGCGAGGATCTCAACATACCGTCCTTCTGGTGATGTCTGTCCGGAATGTCGAAGCCAACCAGAATTGTGTATATTGAAATCGCCCGTAATTACGATTTCAGTATGAGGATACAGGGATACGTTTCTTTATATGGAGTCAGACAGCTCATCAAACTCGTGAAAGGTCGAGTTGCGGTCCAGTTTGGGGCTTCTGGCTTTGGGAATGTCTTTAATTAGACGAAAAAGAAATATTTTATTTCGTTTTTACATTCGATATTGTAAGCATTGGCTGGGAGTTAAATAATGTCATTAGAATACTATATGCGGAATCAAGACATCCGCTGTCTTTGCAAGGCTTTGATCACTTCCAATAGATGGGTTGTTGACACTACAAAATGACTTAGGCTGCTTATGCAATGAGCAGCCCTATGCCAAGGCGGCTGTGGTTGATGCAATTTTGATACAAATTGCCTTAACAGCGCTTTTTTTGTTGGGTGGTCCGTTGAAGACTTTTCCGCGAAAGCCGTGAAAGTTATAGAAGCATAAGACACGACCCCCGCCTAGGAAGGCCAAATTTGTCAACTGATAAGCGAAGTGTGAAGCTTGCATCAGACTTTGCGGAAGAGTTTCTCTATAGCTCCCACAAAAGTGTTAAATTATCTTAAGCTTCGCTCTAGACACAACAACGTGGGAATACAGATCGAACAGTGAACTAATATTGTCAAGAAAATCTCCTCTCTGATGAAAATATGTCGACCTCGCTATCAGTTCATAATTATGTTTTTCCCATTTTATTGGCTGTTTATATCCTTGGGCCCTTCGTCTTTCGAGCCTGGAAAAGACACTTGACAATGAAAAGAGATGTATTGCAAAGACAGTCATGACTTTGTAAAATCCAGTGGAGATCACCTGTAGTAGCACACTTGTCGAATTTAAGGTAGCTGAAGCAAAACCTTCAGTAGAAATGGCGTAGAAAAGTACAAGAAAACCTCAGTTACTCGTATCTTACAGGTATGAAGTTAACTTGCTGAATCTTAGTGCAATGGCATGTAAGAAAAAACTATTTTGTTAAGAATTTACAGGCAGCTTCTTGATGCTGTTGCATTTATTTGGACATTTTCATGATGTCATGATTTTTATGAATTTACAAAAGTTGCTTGAACTGAAGACTTTGTTTGATATCTAATTAGGAGTGTCATTATCTGGGAAAATAAGTATTTTCCCCTTTCTTTTCTTAACTCGCTTTCTATATTTTGATAGCAGCTTATTTCCTATGACTTTCATCAATTTTTATTTTTCATCTTTCAAATGTATTGTATTTCGATGCTTAAACGAATGAACATACATACCTTGTTGACATATCGAACCAATGTAAAAGAGCAGTGATTCCAAGAGCATCTCCACTCTCTCTTTCGTTGAAAGTCCACAATGCCTTCCATTTAAATGTCTCGTATAACAAGCAAACGACTTTTTGAGGATTTTCTTTATCAACCTGCTCCTTGCTCCTTCATTTATTTCATTTCCAGTGTCTGGAAATCCTTCTATCGCGGAACGATCAGCTGCACCACTGCTCGTATAGTCAATACAATCAATTTTTCTATGCTCAAAGTTACTACCAGCATAATCCAGCGGGACTTGTCTTCGTTTACAGATATCATTTTTGGTGTTAAAACTTCCCTTTCCCAAAGTTGTTGCATTGCTGAAGCTACTACTCCCCTCAATGGCACCAAATCCATGAATTGAAAGTTTTGATTTACGGTTTTCGAACGCATTTCTCTGAATAAGGGTAAACTCATGAAGAGCATCGTCTCGGAGGAAACCACTTCGCGCCAAGGGCAATGCATCCTTGTGAGTATAAGCACTTACTTCAATATCAATTCGTCTTTTTCCCCCTATTCTGTGGGCATCCTTCGCTTCTTCGTGGCTTCGGAGTTGGTTTATGTTCTCCTTGCTGGTTGCAAACTCTGCGTTTTTATTTCGTTGTTCCTCTTCATCCGATGATTTGTGAGATTCTGTAATAGAATATTAGATATCATGAGCAGATACGAGTACATGTTAAGACTGCAGTTTATGTACCTTCACTCAGTTTTCGCTCCACGTTGGTCAAGGCAGCAAGCAAAGCAATGGTTAGACTTCCACAAATTACTACTAATACCCAAACATCATTGGTGAAGGGTTGAAGGAATACAATTTGATTTGTTCGTATGGAACGAGGATGCCGGAATATAAAGCATGGCCTGTGAAAATACAAAATCCCAAATCCAAAATAAATAACTTGAGACAATAGCACTTGGTTTAAGTGACCCGTAATGTCACTTTGCGTATCCTAATTTAAATAAACAACTGACACCATAATGTGACTAATTTGGGGCCGCATCAAGGTTTGTTTAGTCATGTAGATTATCCAAATGCCTCGTCGGAGTACCCCTTCCAAAACCAACCAACTTGACAAACATGAAATTATTTTTGGTTAACCACTACTTAGCTTTCGTAGCATCTGCGAACAAGAGTTCTTGCAGCAGCGGTTGACAAATAGCCACAGAGCACCCAAACCACTGGTGGCACAGATAGTACTTGCGAACATAATCTTTTAGACATCAAAGGGGGGCTTTCGGCAATACATAGCTCGCAGCATCTTGGCTTTTGAATTGTCTCGTTTAGTGTCACACAGCAACACATCATTGACGTAAAAAGCTAAGTACAGCAGTATATGTAGGGCGAGGTCATAGTATTTTTCTTTAGGTTCTGAATCATACAATCATTTTATAGAAAGACAACTGGATAAAGTAGATGCAATGCGTTAAGTGCAACTAATGCTTCCCCAGGCATAAGACAATAACTCCAGTACTGAATTATTTTATAGTGAAATACGAGGGGACTGAAAGATATTTTGTGCGTATTAGCTATGAAATACTTTTCGAAGATATGCAACGATTTCGCTGATGCTATTCCTGCTTGAGACTATGTGGCATTTTGTCATGTTATATTTCTAGCTTTACAAACTCACTCACAAGCCAAGACTTGAGGCATGACCTTAATAAATATCAAAATTATGGGTTGAATTCAGGGAAATCAGAGTTTCTCTCCGAGTGTCGTGTGGTGCGCTTTTCGTTTTTGAAACTTTTACAAATAAAACGAGTTTTTCAATCTGAGGATTGCAAATGTGTGAACCTCCACTTAATTAGCAACAAAAAAGCTCGCTAAAGAGTAGTGTTGCCGTTTATAGGTGAAATTTCATATAAAGTGGGCCTTTGTGCAGACGTAAAAGAGATGTTAAACCAGGTCCGTATAATAGCTGAAGAAGTGCAGCGAATCCTCTGGCGAAATATGATCACAAATGATGTGGAAAAGTATGTGCTCGAAGTTATGATATTTGGCGCAACGCACCATTCTGCTCGTGGTACATACAAAATAAAAATTCGGAGGACTTAATGTTGCAGCTCCCAGATGCCGTTGATGCTATCATCATAAATCATTATGTTGATGATTTAATCGCAAGCTTTGATTGCTAGGAAAAGGCAGTACAGGTTGCAAAAGATGTCATTTATATACACAGCCAAGGCGGATTTGATATCCGTAAATTTCGGTCGACTTCACAAGACGTAATGGGCAAACTAAAATGGCACAACGCCTTGTACTGAAAAAATGCCCCCAGAGAACGATGTGTTCTTTTTCAAATTCAGCAACAATCGGACCATTTCAGAAGTTGCAAGTGATAAGGAAATACCAACGAAGAGAAAAGTTCTTCGCATTTTATTGAGTATATTCGGTCCTTTAGCTTTAACATTGTAGCTAATATAATGATGAATCTCAAAATTCTGCTTCAATGTGTTTGGAGATCTGGTATAGACTGGGATGAAAATATAAAAGAAGAAGAGTTCTCAATCTGGAACGCAAGTGGCTAAAGATGTTACCTCAAATTTACAATATTAAAATACCCCGTAAGCACGTCACAGTTTTGAAATTCTTTAACGTGGCTGAAATCAAGCTTCACATGTTTTGCGATACAAGTGAAAATGCCTTTGATTCTGCTGCTTACTTACGAGTCCTAGTCAAAGAGAAATTTGAGTGCTGTTTAATAGAAGCATTAACATTACGCCGTTTATCCATTCCGAGAATGGAATTTCATTTTGAAAAACAATTATATCACGTTCACGGGACAAGTGTTCTGGAGTGATTCAAAAACAGTTATTCACTGAATGAGATCACTTAATCATAAACTCGAAAAGTTTGTTTCAGTGTGTATCGGTGAAATTCTCGAGAACACTCATGCATTGTGTTGGAAGTGCCTGTGGCAGACGAGGCGACGAAAGCCCGAACCAACTTCGGTTTCTCTTCGCAAACTCAATGGTACAGAGGATCTGAATTTCTGTGACAGTCAGAGCAGTTTTGGCTCAAGGGCGAGTTTAATTCTGACTTTCCAGACAATCATCGAAGTCATGGTATAATTTCACCTTATGGTATATCCACAAATCAAACTCCAAAATGTGTGTGCAAAAATTTTGGAAATGGAAGAATACCATTGCAAGGGAATACCAATTTATTGAATTGTGTAAGAGAACTAATTTTGAATTTGTGTTTCTACGCTGCCTTTAACAGGGAAAGCGTTATATGTGGAAGCAGGTACAGGAAGTACAGTTCACCGAAGAAATACCTTTCTTAAAACAATTACCGCGGAAGAGAAAATCAGCCTTCCAAAGAACAGCACGCTGTACAAACTTTCGCTTTACATCAATCAACATGGGGTTCTGAGGATTGCTGGACGAATCGATGCTATACTTGGAGTTTTGCCGAAGGAACACGACATCACAAATCTGGTCTACTACTATTGCAAATTTCAATATCAATACAATAAGACCATGGCTAATGAATTTTGTCAGTGATTTCACGTCCCTGGTCTGCGCGTGTTGATTAGAAGGCTGCAACGCCGCTGCCAACTATGTCGCACTAAAACAGCTAAACTATCGATGACCCGGCTAGGTTGGAACCATTCGCGAAGCCTTTTTCATATATCGGCATGGACTATTTTGGTCAGATGTATGTCTCTGTGGGCTGGGGAAAGGAAGAGAGATGAGGAGTTCTAATCACTTGCTTGACGGTAAAGGCAATCCACGTGGAAATCGCACAATCGCTTTCTTCTAGCCCTTGTATTCTTACACAATTCATCGGAAGGAGGGGAATGCCGTGACTCAAGTGGTAGTGGACTGGCTTCCAAGTTAGAAGGCTCGGTGTTCGAATCCCAACCGTGCCCGAAAGACTTTCATTTTTTCACTAAACAAAAATCAAGTAAGATGAGTAGTTGACTAGTTGCCTTTTACTAAAATTCAAATTTGTTTTGATTGTTTTGTTTTTAGCTTACGCCGCATATAATATTTACTCAATCGTGCATCTCCTCACTGTCTTCAGCAACACAACATCAGATTTAGACGATTTTCCATTTAAGGGAGCTTTTTTTCTGCAGCTAACGTCAAAGTCTTCTTTCGGTATTTCAAGCCCCAGTTCGGTATCCAAGATTTTTGCCCAAGTCTCACTCACATCTTCATTCTCGACAACAGGTACATGGCGAAACTATAAGCAATTGGCATGAATCAGACGTTCAGCAACGTTGAGTCGCGCTTTAAAGACATCAACCGGTGTCTTAAATTTTTGGTTCTCCTCTTTGACTGCATTCGTCAGGTTCACTGATTACTCCAATATTGACAAGCGGCGGCGATTTATTGTATCAAGAGTAATAACCGCTGATGTCGCATAATTTCATCATACACCTTCTACAGAGTTATTTTGGCTGACGTTACATTCAGCTGGTGGTGGTGTCGAAGACAAAGTCAGTCTTCCCAAATTATTTCGTATTTTCTTCATACTTTCGGTACAATTCCCTATACTTTTATTCTTGCTAATATAGTCCCCATCGAATGGATTGAGACATTTGCGCATTCCGGGTGCAATAAGTTTCTGCACTCGTGACACTTAATTTTGAACGATTCGCTTGGAATTTTTTTTTCGCACTTTAAGCAAGAACTCATTTTCTCGTTATTTCCTTTCGACGGATGAACTCTAACCTGATTAGACCTTATGTATACAGGGTGTCCCAGTTTAGCAGTATAATCCGTTAAGGACATATTCCCGAAGCTCTGCCGAACAAGAAATTATATAACAGGGGCGTCTATTTTCACTCCATTTCAAGTTACAGCCCATCAAAGTGGGTGACCTCTAATTTGGAGGTTTAACCACTTTAAACGCTATAATTTCTAAACTAGAACAGGTACAAAAACAGTTTTGGACATTTTGGAAAGATAATTTAGTAGGGCATAGAAGTCTTAAATACTTTGGGTACATCTGTGCAGCAACAAAAAAGTTATGGCTCGTTAAACTCAAAATTATGAAAATTTGCTGTTCCATTTTTTTACTTAAAACGCATTTTCTGAAATTTTATGAAATTTTTATCCTTGCAAAATTTCCTAAAAATTATGTTTTTCACGTACGATCAACAGATTTTGTAGTAAAAGCCATTTTTCGTCAAACAAAAGTGGCTAAAAATAAGTATACCTATTGAATTACTCATAAAATCGCTTAGATATTTTTATATGGTTCTGAGCAGGAACTTTTTGGAACAGTTTATGGAATGTTTATAGCAATTGTTCGAAATGCCTTTATTCCATTTGAATACACTTTCGGGCGCGTTTAACCATTTCGGATGGGAGATTAACGGTCATCAAAATTTTTTTCATCGCTCTACCAGACTCGACATTTCTCTAAAATAAACCTTTTCTTTCACAGCACCCCAGAAGAAAAAAATTCATGGGTGTTAGGTCAGGCCAAGCGTTTGGGCGGAATCGACCAATCCATCGTTCGTTAAACGTATGGTTGAGGAACGAAGTTACTCCGCTGCTACTGTGACAAGGTGCTCTATCTTGTTGAAAGAACATCGCCCTTCTCTGAATAAGAGGAACATCTTCATGGAGCTCCGGCAATCGTTCTCTAAGGAATTCCAGGTAGCAATGGGAATTAACGGTTTGTGGAAGAACGTGCGGGCCTACTAAAGTGTTTAATATTAATCCAGCCCAAACAGTTGCGCTAAACCTCCTTTAAAATAAACAACACATTTTGAAGAAGTTGTTTACAATAATTAAATTCTTACCTTTCAAATGATGTTGTTCGTATTAAATGGGGATTGGAGTCTGACCAATGGTGCAGATTATGGTGGTTTGTAACCCCATCTCTTGTGAAGTGCGCTTCGTCAGTCCACAGAATTTTCTTGAGGAATTGCCCGTATTCTGCAAGTTTGCGCAGTAGCCATTGGCAAAATTCCACTCTTCTTTGCACATCACGTGTTAGTAAATCCTGTACCGGTGTCAAATGGAAAGGGTGTAATCTATTTCTATGTAGAGTCCTGTGAATTCTGGTTCTGGGAAGTTCCAACTACGGACGCTGACTAAATGCTGAACTTCCCCAGCACGCAAAATCCCATCCCCAACTTCTGTCACCGCTGCGTCTGAACATCGTTCTCTTTTTTTTTGGTGCAGTTGACCCGGTATCAACGAGGCGCTGATACGTATCAGCGAATAGCCGGATGCACGGTGTTCTGCGATTTGGGTATAGTCGTTCCGCGAATTCATGTTTTGAATACATTTTGTGGAGATCAATTTATCAATCGGCTGTTTACTTACAGAGCAAAAAGTCGATTGTAGATCAGTTGAAACAATGTTAAATTGAAAAAAAATAGATTAACAAAGAATTATTCTTTGTTACGATTTTTTTTTTCTATTCGACAATTAACTGTTAACTGCATTGCTCATAGGTTAGTATATTATTCTCACTTAATTTTGTTTTACCATTTTTGTTTGACGAAAAATGGCTTTTACTACAAAATCTGTTGATCGTACGTGGAAAACATAATTTTTAGGAAATTTTGCAAGGATAAAAATTTCATAAAATTTCAGACAATTTATTAACTAAAAATTTTAAGAAAAATGCATTTTAAGTAAAAAAAAAATGGAACAGCAAGTTTTCATAATTTTGAGTTTAACGAGCCATAACTTTTTTGTTGCTGCACAGATGTACCCAAAGTATTTAAGACTTCTATGCCCTACTAAATTATCTTTCCAAAATGTCCAAAACTGTTTTTGTACCTATTCTAGTTTAGAAATTATAGCGTTTAAAGTGGTTACACCTCCAAATTAGAAATGTACAATTTCTTGTTCGGCGGAACTATGGGAAGATGCCCTTAAAGGATTATACTTCTAAACTGGGACACCCTTTATACGAGTATGTATATTGTACAATATGTATACACATAGTAATTGTGAAAAAGGTATCTTCGATTTAGATCACTCTATGACAGGTTTTTGGTGTACTGGATTTAGGAGTTTATACAGTTATAATTTCTGGTTGGTCATCTACATAAATCAAATTGTGCTTTATTAGGAGGATTACGACCTGTTGCACAAACTATTTCTTACGAAGTTAGATTAGCTTTAGTTGTTTTAATTAACAATTACAATATAATTAAATTTTTTTTTATATTCATTTTATTAATTTTTTGTACAGCCCCCTTTTTGGGGCTTTATGACTAAATCCTAGCGAAGAAACAAGAGCTACCTAATTTTCTTCACGAGCTGCAGCATTCACCTCGATCTTGATCAGCATGTTTTTTTTTTGCTTTTTGCGGATACAATCCTGTTTGGCTATGAAAGAATAGATTGGTGAGTATGCCAACTATTTTCTTAGCAAAAATATTTGCCCCGCAAATAGGGGAAGTGAAACAAATGATTACAAGAAACAGTCATTTTTGTATAGTATATTTGTGCGACAAATCGCACAAGCGTGGCATTGACGACGTTTACAAAATTAGTTTGTTTATATTGCTTAAATCATGGTACCTAACTACAATACAAAAAACAAGTGGAAAGCAAGTATTTTCATTTTGATTCTATGAATTCTCAAATTGAGTTTACCTGTGCTCATTTTAAATTTAATCATTCTTAATATGAATTTACATTTCTCAATATCAAGTTATATGTTTGCAATGCAATTTTACTATTTCTCACTTGGATTTATGGATTTATATCAATTTATGTGTTCTCATTTCAATCTATATTTCATTTTGAGCTTGAAAGTTGTAGTAGACATAATCGAAATAGAAATAATGAAAATTGGAATTCTTGCAGCCTCAAATCAACAATTGATTTTCCTAAGATAAATAATTGCCTTTGTTTTGAGTCTTGGGAAGAGGCATATCTTTCATATCTTTCTCTGAATGCTATGATTTTTTATTATTAAAACACTTTCCAGGTACGAGTATATGTTTTCATGTAGCTGTACTGTAGAATTATTGGCAACCTAAAAAAAAACTAAAAATTCTTGCGGAAAAGATGGCGTACCAAACTGAATTTAGAAAAAATATTGCCTGCTTCGTGGTTGGTATACTGGCCTTTGTTTAAATAAAAGTATACACAAAAAAATTTCCTGGCATGCCGACAAAACATCACACTTTAAAAATGGTGAGCAGGTTGCATAAGCAATTACAAGCCTATTTCGCTTCTACCATCTGTGAGTAAGTTTTTTGAAAAAGTCATCAAAAACAGAGTTGTAAACGTTTTGAATAAAAATAAATTCTTTAATTCTGTTCGGATCTCGAAATGGTAAATTTACTGAGGATACTCTATTTGATATTCGTTCACTATTTAGACAAAAATAAAAGTACCGCAGCTCGGTTTGTGGATGTGGTTAACAATAATATATTTTACTAAGAAAGCTAAGTAAAGCAAGTTTTAAGGGATTTATGCTTAATTGTTCCACATCCTATCTAGAAAGTAGACCACACAAGGTAAAAATATTAGAAACTTGCCAGAAACCTACGTAAGAGCAATGCTAAAACGTTTTCGAAGAGCAAAAAGCCGTAGAAACATACTGTCCAGTGGCGAAGCTCACTTCCATATATGTAGATAAATATGCGAATATATGATATGTGTTGTCTCAGTATCCCAAGAGATCATATTGTTCATAAGGCACGGTGCGGTGAGGGATTTCTGCCCGAGATATAATTATTTTTTAACCATGGAGAAACAGTGATTGCTAAAGTGTTTTGCCGAAAGATCGATGATTATCTCAATTTCAGGTGCTTAATCACAACTGTAGAAAGCTCTTTCAGTAAAAAGGTGCCACTCCACATGTCTCAATAGCGATTTGAGGAAATTAAAAAGAAAATATGGGGACAATTTCTAGTCGCTGTGCTCATTAAACCTAACGCTATATGATTTTTTCTTAGTTGGTATATCCTCAGTCAACGGTTTACAATGATAATAATCTAACGAATCAGATCCTACATGAAGAAGATTCGCTTACGCTTTACTTTGGCATATTTGCTTATGTAAGTGTCCGGCTGAAAGCATGCCTTAAGAAACGGTGCTCATTACTTAAGACGATATTTTCTTTAAAAAAATCAAATCCGATTTTTTATATATATTTAGAATTAATGAAAGTGAATACTACAATAATTCCAAATTGTAGTTTTTTTATTTAATTTTGAATCTGAAACCTTTTGGCTGGACGTCCAAAATCTGTAATTAGTCGGAGGATATGGTAAAAAGGACTAAAAACTGAACTAATTTTTGAATTTTGGTCTTGTATATTGACATATATTTTGATTTAATGACAACAATTACAGCAGAGCCTCGGTAATCCGAACGCCCAAAATTTATACCCTGTTCGGACTAGCGAATCATTCGGACTATAGTATGCAGACATTTTGAAGGCATTTTTCGAAACAAAACAAAGTTTTTCGTAATTTAAAATATATTTTAATAATGTAAAAAATGTTATAAATATATGTAATACATATTAGAGTGTAATGCAATTTATGTATTACAATAATTACGCTTTTTTAAAAAATTCCAATATAGTACTTTGGCGCTTTATCCCTTATTTTACGTAATAACATTCTTTTCTTTAATCAAAATCTCGGATTCATCCGCTCATTCCAAGCAAGTATTTAAGGCAGACACAGGTGGAGTATGTGGAATCCTTGCATCCTGCTGATTCATTACTTGTCTTACTATGTCTTCATCAGTTAATGGCTCCTGTCAGTCAATGTCATCATTATTATACAATACAACAAATTATTAGTGTCTACTTCTAAAAAGCCTCTGTTACGAAAAATGCTTAATGGGAGATCATGTTCATGATCCAAATCATCTACATCTTGGCTATACATTTCCTCTGATTCGAATAACAAAGGCCACAGAGGCTTCCAACACTTTTTAATCAAATTCGAAGGCAATTGCTGCCAACTTTGAGCCAATGAAATGGCTCTTGGTGCATTCTCAAGAAGTAAAATTGCTTTTAGCAGTATGTTTTTTTTAATAAAAATTTCTTTACTTCGGGAATGTCCTTTTAGCCACTCTAAAAATATTAGTCTTGTAATCCAAGCATTTATTTGACCTGTGTAATGGACTGGTAACTTTTTGGCTGTTGCAAATGCACGTATACCACGCCTTTTCTTAAAATTATTTAACAATCCTCTACTGGCAACAAACTTTCCTTTTTCAAGTCTTTCTTGGAAAAATTTGGCCTTTTCCATCAATACTTCACCTGACAAAGGGACGTTCTTTCTTCGCTGCTCTAAAAACCACGTAAATAAAGCATCTTCAAGCTGGGAGTTTTCAAGAGTTTTTAAGGTTTTCTTGGTGCCTGGACCCTTTTCTGTGTTTATTGCAAATGATATTATTTTTACCTCCTTGCTTTTAATGTCAAAAAAAGTGGATTTTCCAACGTTATACTGCATTGGAAGAACTGATCACAGGATATCTCGCTTAATCTTGTCCGAAATCTCGCATTTTTATGATATTGTTAACGTGATATGTTTCGTTTCCTTCGATGTTGAAGTAATAATTTAAAAAGCACACGAAACGGTCGAAGAAACACCACGCAACAGTGTTAAATAAAACAAAACTGCGCGACAATAAATAAAACAGTTTTTACTGACTTCACTTTTAAGGACACTGATGACTTATGACTTATGACTTATTTAACAACAGTGTTAAATAAAACAAAACTGCGCGACAATAAATAAAACAGTTTTTACTGACTTCACTTTTAAGGACACTGATGACTTATGACTTATGATCATCTTGTTGCAGCTGTCCACCCTGGAGATACGCAGTTACGCCTACGCAGTTAGCCTGTGATCATCCCTATGGCCTACTGCGCAACCAAAAATTTACGACCCCCTCTTTGTTGTTGACGATGATGATTGACAGCTAAAGGGTTGTAATGGTCCTGGATTGAGATGTCATCTTCCACGATCTATGATCCAAATGTTTGTATTTTCGTATTATTGGGATTGTTGATGTGAAGTGATGCCATTCTTCGTCATCGTTTTCCGGTACATCTGCTTACTCTACGCGTCAACTTAAAGTTACTGGAAAAAGTAAGGCCCGGTGAACATAAGCTGCAAAATAGAGAGGTAGAAATACGTTGCAGCTCATGTGCACCGAGCCTGAGGGAACAGACTTAGTATTGCGTAGTGTGTGTGGCACTGCGAGTGACAGTAGACTCAAGTTAAATCAATTCTTCGACTTTAGCTCTCGTTCCCAGACCCAGGGGGGTCGTTCGGATTACGGATTAGCGAGGCCCTGCTGTATTATTATTTGTTTTTTTTTTTTTTTTTTTTTTTTAGAATCTGTGCTCGCTCAAGGGATTTGAGATTTGATTTGATACGATTAGAGAGCAAATAAGGAGAAGTACCGATGTACGTTGGTTTTAAATGTTTGAAGGTTATGATGACTAGAAAAATAAGGGGATTATACGGCTTACGGAAGAATCAGTACGTACTTAAGTAAGCTTGCGGGTAAACTTATGAGCATACATAGCGAGACGGGTGTTAAAGTTGAAGGTTCGAACGGGTGGAAAGATACTGGCGATTTCATTGGAGCACTGGTGGTGAAAATAGCGGTAGAACAGGGTAAGGCAAGAGATGTTGGTATGACCAGTGCGTTTTATCTCACGGGTCTTCGAAGCACCTCACCTTGCTTTTGCATCGCCATCTTTCTACACAGTGGTTTGTAATACATGTGTAACACAGTGAATGTTGAGACTTGTCTATTGTCTGTACAAAATTGTCCTTGATTACGCCTCAAGTCCACATCAAAAAATAAGTACGCTCTCTATTTCCAAAACAATATATAATACATATATAAAAAAGTTATTATAAATAAAATCTTAAAATTTTCCATCAAGACCAATCCAATCATATTGAATCCGATAATAAAGAATCACTTTAGCAATAAATTTACTTCCCCACCTTAGCCAATGTAGCAAATTGTGGATTTAAAAACAACATACCATCAATTTTTCAATCAAATCAATTTTACAAAGTTAATCCGGGCTGACAGCAGTGCTCTTCAATAAATCCCAGTAGATCCTAACAATCTCTTACGCCATATTTTATTGTAAACACGCCAACACACAAAAGATTCACATAATTCACCTCAAACAAGGTATATACTTACTCGGTATTTTTATTTAAAAATATATGTACTCGTATAGGTATGTACATAAACATAGCTAGATGCGATGTCCTGACAATCTATCTTCACAATTTCAATACAAGTAGGTAAGCTGCGTTTAACTTGTAAAATGAAAATTTATCTCCCATCTGTGTCGAAGGATTTATTCTCAATTAATGTGGCATCCGCCCATACCCCAAGTCTATCTGCCTACTTTTATATATGTATATGGTTGGCCGCCCTGCTTATCAACACTTGCTGCTGCTGCTGCCGCCGAGACTAAACAAGAAAAATGACAATCTAATCGTAGCGCAAACACACACAAATAATACCATCATTTTTCATCCGATTGACAGGTAACAATATGCCAAATTGAAACTTCACAACCACAACATTTACTCACTCACTCAGGCAGCGATAGGCGCCCGCCGTCGACTCACTGAAACCAATTCACTGACACCAACTCACCTGGCAATCCATGTCCTTGTAGTGTAATCAATCACCCTTGCACGTTCTATCCGGAAGAAAATCGGTGATCCACCGATATCGGCTTGACGTCGTACAAGTGCTCCTATCATCCCATCGAATGTGCCATTTTTCAGGTAGCCCCAGGAGGGAGTACGCGACATGACCAAGCTTTAAAGTAATAATAATTGAAAGTCACCCGGGGTGCGGGTGGTTACAGATTCTTGTAAGAGAAAATTTATAAATACTTAAGGAGGGAACGGTCGCCCTACATAGTATAAGAGATACATACGAGAGTATGTAGGTACATACTACTGTACTACCTTATAAGCTTCACTCACCTGAAATTGAATAAATCCCGGACGTACGATAGTAGGGCAAAATTGAAACGATTCATCGAATCCAGGTGGGTGTCATACTGCTGTGTCAAGTAATCCTCTAAGCTGTCCGTACGATTCTTGTTGGTTACCTTTAGTGTGAAGCCAAAGCCGGAGAAAACATTAGTGAAACATAACACAACTACCACCTACTACCTAGTGCATGCACACCACACATATAAAACAAACATCTAAAGTGTAAAATGACAGAATTAAGAATTTAACCCCAGCAGGGAAGGCAACAGACGTATAAATGTCCACCACACACCGCCCATCGCCCATCGCCCATCGCCCATTGCCCACTTGACACCACCCACTCACTTATGCTACTGTTACTGCTGTGGGGAAAGCCAAATTCGAAAGGCACCAAATGGTTTCGGATTTCGGATTGCGGATGCTCGGTCGGATGTTGACAAAATGGCAAATGGGTATTCCCGAGGGAATGTGGCATCGTATTTGTCCTCCTCCTACCGCTGCATGGTCGCCATAGTAATAGCAATAGCAACAGAAATGCCAGCTTAGACTCCTCGTATGCTACGTTGCTTGCGGGTATCATTTAGAATGTTAAAGGAGTCACAAAACAAAGAGCGCAAAAAGATTGTAAATCTTCATTGTCTGACCCTCCAACTAAGGATGACACATGGGAAATCAGATCACACAAACCCAAAGATGGTACTAAGCACCTACAAAAACAAAAAAAAAATGGAAAAAACCACACACACACACACACACACACAAAAAAAACAAAAAGGAAATTGTTAAGAATCAACACTCACCACAATCATGCAACGGATGTGAGCATTTTTCATGTTCATTCGACGTATAATAGTGGTTGTCTGACGGTACCACTTCTGCATCTGTAGGCCAGTGTCTTCCGAGAAATTTCCAATTTCAGTTATGTTCAGCTTGCCACCATATTGAAGTCCAGGGCTCCTGTGTATAAATGCGTGAAACGGACGACAGGTGGGTGGTTGTTTTTATTCAGTCAAGGTTTTTTCATTAAAAGGGATTTTAAAGGTTTATCGGACGGATTATGTGGAGGAATGTAAGTTGTGCAGGTGATTTTGCTTTAGAATGTTTTGTCTAAACTTCGTGCCTGAGATTGTTTGCAAAAAACTTGGAAACTTATGAGAGATTATCTGCAAAATAGCACAGTGAAGCGACAAAGCAATAACAAGTGCGAAAATAACATGCAGAGATTTGGATTTATGGGTGCTAATCATACGAGTTCTATTGGGTCGCTGTCAATATATAAATTTTGTATTGCATACAACAAACTTATTCTCAAAAAAAAAAAGAATCCTTTCCGTGACCTGTGAAAGAGCAAAGGTACGAGTAGTATTGATTATTCAGCTAACTGGGACTTGAATTTGCACATAGAATCTAAGGAGCCGTTTTAAACTTCATTTTTCCGGAGACGGGCCACCATGCGTTACTATATTTTTTAATATGCAAATATGCGCCTATGCTGCCACAGAGCAAGAGATCCTTGACAAAACCTACAAGTAAGTCTCAACATTTGACGTTATATAGTTATGTGGGGTATATTTTGTATACAACTTAATACATTGTTCACTTTTCAGTCTTAGTTCGACTTGTTGTGAGCATATCAGACTTAGACGAGCTGTAGTATCGACTTTATCAGGACAATAAAATATGGATACCTAGATCATGCAAAAGTGAAACTTCAATAAACTCCCATCCAGTGGCAAAGAACTTCCAGAAGGTCTTGAGAAGTCGGTTGTTGCCAATATCAAGTATAAGAAATCGGTGGCATCACAACCTGAAAAGCTATAAAAAACGCTACAACGGTTGGGCTCCATCCTTATAAAGAATCACATAACTCAACTGTATGCATGACTACAGGCAATTGCAAACTGGTGCGGCAGTAAAAAACGGAAATGAAAAGTTTCTGAGATCGAGGGATTTTATATGAATGGCGCTAAAATTTCGAAATCTACTCGGCGCATATAAAGAGTGAATGACTCGAACTCCAACTTTTTAAAATGCTATAATTTTTTTATTTTTCGATAAATTTTATTGTGCCAAAGCAAAAAATGTTGGAAAATACATCAATTTTCAAATTGTATCAGTAGTTTTCAATATGTCCACCTTTGGCGCGAATAATGGCCTTGAGACGGCCGAAGAAAGCATCGCACTCTGCACGTAAGTGGCTCTGCGGTATTTTGGCCCATTCCCGGCGAAGTGCTTGTTTGAGGTGGTCCAAACTTTGGTATTTTTTAGTGCCAACCTTCGCCTTCAAAATACCACACACAGAGAAATCCAACGGATTTGCATCCGGAGAACTTCTAATCCATTGTGTCGAAGAAATGAAGTGTGGAACATTGTTTTTTAACCAATCTTGGTTGACGCGAGCTTTGTGAGACGGTGCCGAGTATTGTTGAAATGTCCACGGTCTCCGACCGAAATGATTGTTTGCCCAAGGCTTCAATACTGCCTCTAAGACAGTTTCACGGGATACGATCGCATTAATTTTTACGCCACGGTCCAAAAATACGAGCGGAGAGCGACCATCGGCGGTTATGGCGGCCCAAACCATCACCATCGGTGCTGCCTGCTTTCTGGTGGCCGTCCGAAGGTGTAAATTTTCGAAGGACCTCTCTGGCAAGTAAACTCGGTCATTTTGTTTGTTGACATATTGCTCGATAACAAATGGCAACTCATCGGAAAAAATCAAATTTGGCAACTCATCACTTTCGTGCAAGCGTAGCAACTCCTCCGGTCTTTCGACTCTAACTTTTTTCTGTTGCGGTGTAAGATCGTGTGCTTTTCGAACTTCAATGGCTTGAGCCCGAGCTCATTTTTCAGTATGTGCTGCATCCATTCCAACGATATGTTGAGTTCACGAGCCATTTTTCTTCCACTTCGACGCGGATTTCGCTCAATTCAAGCCTTCACTTTCCGAACCATTTCTGCCGATATTGCTGTTTTTTTATGACCTCCTCCATGGCGTTTTGTAACGCCGCCACTATCACGGTAACGAGCTATGGTTCGAGACACAAATGATTAATTCACGTTGAGGTGCTGGAGGGCTCTAACGATAGCTACTTGTGGTTTTCCAGCCAAATATAAAGCAATCACACTATCACGTTCGAATTCTATCGCGGATAAAAATTTTTCAACACAACTGAGACGCAAATCGTTCAAAAGACTTGCAAATAATAAAATTATCTGTCATTTGTCAAAATTTGAGCTCACTGTCATGAACGGTTTGGAAATTATAGCAGTCTGAATTTCGTTGCAGTTCGAGTCATTCAGGGTGTACATATGTGTGTGTTCGTATTTTAGTAAGAACAACCAGTGTATTCCAAGTCGAGGTTGAACTACACCATGCCTATGTTCACAGTATGTTCCCTCTTTAAATCGTAAATCATTTCTACTGAAGCTGTATGAATGACGAGTCCGGGACAACTTTTCTTCTTTTCGGTGATGAAATCGTCATCAGATATAGGGTTACTTACGTATGGGCCGTTCTAAGATGAAAAATCTGTTTAGAAGTGGACTTTGTGTGGAAGTGCGTAAATTGCAGGGTAATATTTAATAGAGATGTAACGGATAGTGATTTGGCAAAATACCGGATACCGGATACCGGATATTCGGCATAAAATTTGGCCGGATAGCCGAATATACTGTCGAGAGCAGAATACATTCATAGCGATGCATTCTAGTTCAAACACAACACGTGTACAAGTTGTAAGTTGTTTGGTTCCGTTATTTGTTTGTACGGCTCCTGTGTTGAATGTGGAGAGTGCTACGGAAAATTCGTAGAACACACAGTTGGCATAAATTACTGGTCGAACTAAGACGCTTATTTTACGTTTGCGAAATTTTTGTGTTCTTTACATTTTTGTATTCCTTGTTTATTACGTAAGCTATTAATAATGAATAAATATTACGATAGGTACACACTTATTAAACTGTCCTGTAGCAAATAAAGTGAAATGGAACCGCTGAGCAAAAGATCCCCAATTAGGAATCATTTTGAAATCTGTGAGAACGACTGTAAGTTTGCTGTATGTTTGCTGTACAAGTTGAAGATTTCTCGTGGCGGAACAGGAAAAAAAGCCGGTACGACAGCTATGAAAAATCACATTAAATTCAAACATGCGGAGAAGCTTTCTGAAATCAATGCCATTCCGTCTACAAGTGCATCATTTCTGTTACAAAAAAAGGAGCAGAAACAATTAACTTTGGCAGAAACTTTGGGAAAAAGAAATACTTTGGGACATTCAAAATCGAAAGAATATTTGATCGCGAAAATGATTGCTTTGGACAATGAACCACTATCTATTGTGGAACGAGTTGGTTTCAAGAGGAATATGCCTCGTTATAAAATTCCTTGCCGAAACTATATTGCTGACAAAATGATTCCTGACATATATGATCGAATACAATCTTAAAAGCTACTGCTATTTCGGTGACAGCAGACTTGTGGACCTGTTTGCACAACAATAACAGTTTCTTGAGTTTCTCAGCTCATTGGTTGTCCTCTGAATTTAAACTGGAACATGCCATACTGACAATGAAACCCTTTGAAGGATCTCACACAGTGGAAAATATTGCAGAAGAACTGAATTCAATCGCGACTCGCTGGAGTATTGCCCAATCCAAAATACATTTGCTTATTTATGATAGCGGGGCCAACATGGTGAAAGGTGTAAGAGTCGCCGGGTATGATTCTGCCAGATGCTTTATTCATTCGCTTCAACTGGCAGTGAATGAATCGTTGAAGTCTCACCCTGAAGCATTGGATATGATTTCTGCTGCAAGACGAATTGTTACGTACTTTAATCATTCGAGTTTGGCTCAAGAAAAACTGACGATGATACAAAAAGAATTGAATTTACCACAACATCAACTAGTCCAAGACATCTGTACACGTTGGAATTCAACGTATTACTTGCTGGAGCGATTGTTAGAACAAAAACGAGCCATTTCTCTGTATATCACTGACCACGACACAGTAAACAATTTGACACCCTACCAATGGGACATAATAGAACAGTGCATAAGACTGCTCAAACCTTTAGAAGAAATAACAAAAATAACCAGTTCTGGGCTTTCATGAATCTCGGAAGTTATACCAAATGTTACCACATTAATAAGATACATACAAAAAGAAGAAACGGTACGAAGAACACCTAATTTATTGAGCATAAGGACTTCATTAACAACTGAATTAAAGCATCGTTTCGACATTGATGAAAACCCAAACTACCTAGTAGCAACTCAACTGGACCCGAGATTCAAGGCAAGTTTCCTAGGACTGATTCAAATCGAGAGAGCCCGCCAGAAAATTCTGTTGTAAGTTTTGCAAATGAGCTACGACGACGATTCCACTGGCAGTGAAGGGGATTCTCCACCCAGCAAGAAAAAAAATTAAAGCGAAGTTAATATTAATATTACTGGCGATACGCATGCAGCATTTTGGGACTGTTTTGATGAAGTAGCGAATGATAAAAATGAGGTCTCCGAAAAAAATAATACTGCGACTGTGCTTGAACTTTTTTTAAAAACAGTTCGGACTGACTGGAATAGCGACCCTTACGCATGATGCTCAGTTAATCATCAACAGTACCCAATTTTAGCAAAATTTGCGAAGGTCTATCTTTCATCACCAAGTAGCAGTGTATACAGAGAGAGACAGTTTTCTGAAGCTGGCTTAGTAAATATATGAAAATACACGCAACCGTCTTTTACCAGTTAATGCAGAAAAACTTATTTATATTCGTCATAATCTGCCTTTAATGAATTATAAGTACTAATTATGCTACTTATTTAAGTACTGTTAATAAAAAAATATACTTTTTCAATCGACTTCTTGTTTTTATGTTTTATTTTACCTATCCGGCAATTTGGCCGGATAGAAAAAAAAGTGTCCGGATAACAGATACTAACCGGATATCCGTTACATCTCTAATATTTAACATATGCGTAAACTTAGAGGCTTAATGCTAAATATTTTTCCAAGTATAAGGATTATTTCTGTGAAGCTTATGCGATTTACAGATCTTAAAGCTATTCTACAGGCTGTTTTGGTCACCTCGTCAGTAAGGTCGACAGTGTGCGCAGATTTTTGCTTTTCAGTTGTTTTTCTTCCATCCCATCTTTCGATGTTCGGTTGGAATTTGAGCTCAAGGTATTCCCATAAAAATAGTCGCACGGTGTTAGGTCCTGTGACCGAGGTGCCTAGGGTATGTCTCCATACGTGCTGATTAAATTATTGACAAAAATTACCCTCAGCTTCTCCGGCTGTTTGTATTGTTGAACCCGGGAAAGAGCCTCAATTGCGGTACCAAAAACTCGTCGATCATTCGGCAATACACGTCTGCAGAGACTGTCTCTCGCTGGTTAAAAAAATATGGACCAATTACTCGGACAGAAATTGCACACAACACTGTCGTTTTTGGACAACACAAACCTTTTTGGTGGCGTTCCTTAGGATTGTTGGGGCACCAGTATCTCATGTTCTGTTTATTAACACAGCCATCGAAATGCAAATATGCTTCGCCAGTAAACACTATGTCCGATTTCGTCGGCGTTTGCGACGGTTTTATTTTTTAACAGTTCAGGATGACAAGTATAAATTCTATAGAACGCTTTCACCATATTGAAGAAGTTGACCAGTAGATCTTTTGTCTCCACATATTTCCCTCTGCTTTTAGTTGCGCCGCATGTCGATATGCTTCTTAAAAACCGCATTGAAGGAGTTTCATTACATTCGGTTGTGGATTGTTTTAGAACTCGCTGAAATATTTTCATTGAATTCGACATTAGCTTAATCAATCGTTTTATTATTAGAGTTTATCGTATCCTCTTTGACTGGATATAGTGGAAATGTTCATCAAATTAAATCGCGATAAATTTGAGTCCAAGATATCCAGCTTTGTCGACTTTATCTTATGTTTCCTCTTCATGCCCGACAAAAAACAGAAATTCACCGCCCTCAAACTCTTTTTAAGTGCGGTAAGATACCCTTTGCACCAACTACTGCTGGAAAATGTTCCTGCTCATCTTTAATAAATTCCGGCGAATTATAAATTCCGATGAGTTATTTCGTCACTGAGCCATATTATATGTATGCGCTCGTTGACTTACTTATGATTTGTTTCACGACAGCACTACCGCCTAGTAAATTTTTATGAAGAAATATCTTCTCTCCTCGTATTTTTAGCTCTTTTTTTCGCCATTCACATTTTAACTTAAAACGTACAAGGTGCCGCAAAAGTTGTCACCCGATGTTCTTTGGTTGTAATTTTTTTTATGAACGAAAAACTTTAGTTCTGCTTTCGGATTATGTTTACATGATGTCTTAAACTACTTTTCATTAAATCGAGAAAATGATATCGGCTAAGTGGCCGCCGCCAGAATTGATAACCATTCGGGCCCGATTTGTTGCATTTTCCATCACTCTTTCCAGAACTTCCGGCGATAAGTCCTCGCATTCTTAATGAATATTCTCTTAGCTTAGAGGGCTTTAAGAGTCTGAGACTTGCTGAGATAAACTCGTGAGATCAAAAAACCCCACAAAAAGAAATCAGGCGATCTTGCCGCCCAGTTCAAACCGCCAAAACGAAAAATTAGGAGACCCGGAAATGCAGCCCTCCGAATTTCGGTTGTGGCTCGTGCAGTATGCGCCGTTGGTCCATCCTATTAAAACCACATGCTCTCCAGCCCCAATTCATCCAATTGAAGAAGGAGAAAGTCGTTGAGTATAACTCTGTAGCGCTCGCCGTCCATAGTGGTCGTTAGGCCCTAGGCGTTTTCCTCTTCAAACATAGCTTCGATATTCTTAGCAAAATAGCTACTCCGAGATCGGCCAAGCCTAACAACATTTCGTGTTATCCCATACTCTTCTAGGCAAGCGGCTAAACGTCGTAGTATTTGCACAGTTGGTGTCGGATGACCGGGAAACCTGCGCCAAATTTCACGCTGCGCCAATACCACCGGCGAATTATTCCGCAAAAAAAATCTTAGCAATTATTCCACGTTCCTTAGGAGTATTGGGATTCATGTCATTTTGACGTGTATTTTGCATCCGTTTACCTCACAAATGTTAAAATGGAATTGACATTTCCCGCCATTTGCAAAAATTATAGCATCTTCCGATGGGGTGATGACTTTTGCGCTTGTACTCGTATTATACATACTCGCACTTTATCGATCTTGCAATTTACTTTAAACTTTTCATGCTTGAAAAGTTTTGTCTTTTCATTGTAACGATTCGCCATCATGTTGATTTATTTAAATAGAGACGTCCATCGAAACTTCGAGCACAGATAGAAAGCAGTACTTTTGCATTTTTCACTGGTTCCTCAACGGCATGCTCTGGCATCAAAAGTCGGTCCTGACCTACTAGTAGTTCCCGCAAGTTTAGCTTACAGTCTTATATTCCACTATAAATAGACAATGGGCCACTTTTGCTTGATAAGCAACATATTTTAGATGGATAAACCATGTGGGACGAATTCCTTGCTTCATAACACATTCGTCCATAGCAATTTTGATATTCGGAGTTCGATTGGTCGGCCTGTCCATTTATTGTATATACCGATCAATGAGAGGCATTTCCTTCTTTGATGTTCTATCGAAAAAATCATCGTTGTCGCGCTTTTCTTTGTGCGATTGCTCACTGCTTATTTGCATAAACGCATTCGTAATTCGAAACGAAGAAAGTTCCGATCTGAACAACAATAAAGTAGTCGGTCCTTTCGCGAAGTTATCAAAAGGTATCATGAGCAATGGACGAGTATACATACATATATCAGATGACTGGAATAATCGTATCAGCGAAAATATTCATCGAGTTAGGTCGATGAATACTAAGATTACTACATAAGCCTCGCACTTCCGAATGCTGCACTCTAAAAAGGCTTCGAATCCTTATTTTTTTTTTACTGAGACATCTTCCAATAGAGACTACTTTTAAGCAGTTCTGACAGTTGTTGGACAAATCATAATTTTGAAAACCTGGCTTTAATTCACGAAACGTACGAAAGATTACGTGATCTAGCTGGTCCTCATACTCCATCAACTAAACTCGCTATTGGAGTAAATAATGCGTCAAAATTACGTACAAGAGAAACTTTAGCCACCATGAGTGAGAGTGTGGCAGAATATTCGAAATTGTCAATGGTTTTGTCTTTGGCCGTCGATTATGTAAAAAATTTTGCGAAACGATCCCGACCTACATCCGTACCCACATCCAGCTGATGTAAGAACAGAAGCTATGAGACCATGGTTCACGATGGGAATTCGCGCTGTGGGCTCTGGAGCAGCTTGAAGCCGACCCTTATTTTTATCAAGAGATCGTGTCTAGTGACGAGACGCATTTCTGGTTTAATGGACTTGTAAACAAGCAGCACTGCCATTTCTGGATTGAAGCGAATCCAAAAGAATCTTATATAACCTCACAAATATGCACCGCTGGGTGGGATCCGCAACGCCTGGCTCGCAAAACAGTCACTGGCCAACATTACCAGGTAATGATCGGTGATTATTTCTTCGAAAATATGCCTTGCAGAAGCCTCTCTCAACTTCCAAGTTAGTCCAAGAAAGAAAACTTCACTGAACGCAGTCGCAATGGGATTACGGGAAATGGACTGGACGATAAACTTGATAGTTTAGGCTCAGAGGAGAACTTTTCAAAACCTGAATCTGCGTCCTCGATTAGGACAGTTGAGCTTTATGTGGCATGACTCTTCAGGTAGACAGCAGACTAGACGAATTCTCCCGCATGTCTCTAATAGATCAACGACTTTCCTGTGTCCCTTAGAAGAAAAGAAAATTTAGCTGGGCATAAGTGACATTACTCCCTGTGACGCTTGTTTTTAGAGTTATGACGACACCGCGAAGCACTACTTCTGTGTCCGACCTCACTCTGCAAGTAATCGGCACTGACACGTTGGGTATTGCTACCACCCATGTTCAGATATATGTATGTACCATGAAAAGGTACTGAGCTTCCAGTCGGAATGGATGATGAACATAAAATTCAATTTAGACAAGAACAAACCACATCTTTATGGAGAAACAAGAGGATAAAAGATGGGGCTGGAACGTGGGCTACCTGGACTACGAGCAGATAGGCTGTCTATGGATACGCTTATAGGCCCGTGCACAATTACACAGGCTAGTGTCTTTTCAATTGGGTAATCTGATAATAAACGGGGATAGAACAAACCTGGTCTTATGCAAAAGGACATCAGATTTGAGTGGTTGATGTACATTGCATTTGACCGACATTTTGAAAGCATGAACACAGCCAATCGATGTATGAGATCTGTTGGGATAGCCTGACCAGCGGCTTAATTCTGATACTATTGGAGTCAGGAGTTCTCGAACTATGATTCCAGTCTAATTTGTAGAGGTAGGCCTCCTTGTGGGTACATCACGGTAGCTCTGGCTTACACCGAAAATCGAAGAGAAGATTTTTCGGCTGTCGTTGGAAAACCCCAACATGTAGCAAATACTACAGACCCTTTTCCAGAGGTGAAGTCTCTACTATACGGTGACTTCGGATCGGTAATGGGGTTTCCTAAGAATGATATAAAGACCGATGAATGGAGATTATTCTGCAATCCAGTTCAGGACGGTGACAGACGCACTTTAACCCCGAGTGTGATGGAACACCGCGGGCTTAAGTCAACCATTGCAGGTACCAACGTAAAGCATGTAACAGTATTGTGGATACGCTTTACCAAATTCAAAACAGACGAAGGAGTCGGCTTGGGCGTCTACTCGGAGAAATGGGGTGCAATGATAGATCGCCATCTCGTGGTACACAATGGATCTATTATTTATTGTTTAAAGAAGCTAAACAAGAAGACAACTCTCCTGACCAGCCGGCATTCTTCAGCGCCAACTGACAAGGCATATCGGACCTTTTG
This sequence comes from Volucella zonaria, assembly GCA_963966105.1. Taxonomy (NCBI): domain Eukaryota; kingdom Metazoa; phylum Arthropoda; class Insecta; order Diptera; family Syrphidae; genus Volucella; species Volucella zonaria. The sequence goes on from OZ014534.1 coordinate 134,739,284, forward strand.
TTCGAATGTGCAAACTTAACATCGAAGTATAAGCAAATCCAAAAGCGACTAAACTATTACTGACTAACAACATCCAAGTAGCCGTTATCCAAGAATACATACTGCATCGGCCGATGCTTAAGAGGCTAGATGAACTGTCGCCGGTTACTATTGGATCAGAGCCATCTACGTTAGAAACGCCATAGTGGACGCAACACTGATTAGCGCAGACTCCTGCAACAATATCTTTATAATAACTATCCCGCAAAACCGTACCCGCCTAATGTCTTCGATGTTCCGGCCTTCATTGGCGATTTCAATAGCCACCATCACGGTTGGATGTCTGAAAACAATGACGGCAACAGTGACATGCTAATCTCGGAGACGACGAAGAAGCTATAACCCGGAACCTGAGATGCGAAACACCACCCCCTGCCTGGTTCCAGAACAGTCCTGCTTGATTACCCGCATAGCAAACACCATCCAGTCCTAATCGATGTCGTAATCCAAACTCCTCTAACTGCTTCCGAACAAAAGCCGTGCTGGAACTTCACCAAGACCGATTGGAATAGCCTCTCTCACGACCAGAACTACGATAGAGTTGTAGAAATGGTTACGGCAACTACCAAAAGACATATTCAACGAGGCTTTTGCAAAGAGTGCTTTCCCGGATGGATCTGAGAAAATGAACGGGTATACGACAATTTCAAGTTATCTGGAGACCCCGAAACTGGCAAAGCACTTTTAAGATTGCTTGACGGGACCCGCAAAAAAAAATGGATATCAATGATAAACAGCCTCAGCGTCAACCACTCTAGCAGGAAGCTATGGGAAGCCTTCGCAAACTCGGAAGAAGTAGTAGCTACAACACCACAAACTCCTACATGGACCCAAACAAACTGGCCAATCGCATAGTGGATGTTTCTCATGCCCCCTTGGAAAGGGAATATGTATACAGTCACTATAAAATGGGCTCTGAGAAACCTCAAGACCACACAGTCATCACAGTTCTCGGGTAGCTTTAGAAGTGATTAACACCGGCCTTTTGGCAGTAAAAACAGCAAAGGCGGCTCCAATGGCATCTACTCAGAGTTCCTTACACATTGTGGAAAAAATACAAGGCGAAGGGTTACCGAATTCTACAAAAATATGCTTGAATCAGGCATAATCCCAACGGCATTCGGACACCAAAAGTGTTAGTTATCCTTAAGACCCGCAAACTGAGCGACACACCGGAAAGATACCATTCTATTGCACTCTTAAGTACTTGCTACAAACTATTGGAGCACCTTTTCTATAGTCGAATAAACCCTACTATCCACGGGCTCTTACCTATCGAACAAGCCTTATTTCGTACGGGTAGAAATTGTACGGACCATGTGCTATCACTGACGTTACCCACTGGACAGAATTAAAACATTAGTTGCTTTCGTCGAATTAACCGAAGCGTACGACACCCTCTGGAAGGATGGGGTTATCTTTAAAATACTGAAAGGAATCCCACGCCTGAGGATATCGCGTCTTATCAAGAACCTACTTTCAAATCGCCTGTTTAAAGTCTTCAATAATGATAACAAAAGTAAATTGAGAAAGCTTAACCGCGGATCTCCAGATCTCCATCTACGCTCCTTTGATCTTTAATCCTTACATCAGCTATGTACCAGCGACCACGTCGAGGAAATTTGGATATGCAGAAGACTTGGCACAAGCTAATCAGGATAATAACATAGCGAACACAGACCTTGAACAACTCAATGTATATTTTACACAATGGAGACAATGCACAGGCATGTCTAAAACAGAAGTCTGCTGCTTCCAACTGACGAATTATATATTGAATGTTCAGTTTAACAACATTTCACTTAACTACAAAATACCTAGGCGTAACCTTAGCCAAATCTGTTACATACAAAGAACATCGAAAAAATGTTGCTTCTAAAGTAAGAACCCGCAACAACATAATACAAAAACTCACTAAATCAACCTGGGGTTCCAGTTGATCAACTGCACTTACAAACTCGTATACTCCACAGCGGAATATTGCACTCCAGTGTGACTCAACTCAACAACCAACAATACCATGAGGCTCCTATCTGGCATCATAAGATCAACGCCAACACGATGGCTTCCTGTATTGTGCAACATTGTCTCACCTCATCTGCGCCATTTAAATACACTTTATAGGGAATGTACTAAAGCCCAGCCAAATACTGAACTGCCCATCTATGATGACACTTGCTACTGTCACGGCATCAGAGACTTAAGTTTCGACATCCAAACATAGAGCTCACAGAACAGCTAGCGTATGATGCTTTCAATGTGGGTACTATTAGCTCAGCGGAATGGAGAGCATCAATGCAAGCTGGTAATATCCATCCTGAACCCATCATGCTAACCCTACGGATTTGACCTACCTTGCTACCTCCGTTCGACCATAAGCCTATTTCGAACCAACCACGGAAGATGAGGTGATTCGCTGTTCCGCTAGGGAAGTGTTAATTCACCCACTTGCGATTGCAGAGCCCAGCGACAGACTATTCGCCAGATTATTGCAGAGTGCAGCAAACGATCCTACCATGGTGACAACCAAGACTTTACGGACACTAACGTCATAATAACGTACCTGTAATAGACTGGCTACAAAGCAAAGAACTAGTGAAATTGTCCACTCCACGCAAGGACAACATCATTTTACGTTTCAACAAGAATATTTTGGAAGGTCCCTAAAATATGGGCAAGTGATACAACAAGGCTGGTGGGTTCATTTTTGGCCAATGTAAGCTCTTCTTGACTCCATGAGTTGTCAACCTACTGCGACAATTTTGTAATAAATAAATTTCAAGTAAAAATAAATGTTATTAACTATCCGGTTAATTAAAATTTCAATTAAACAATTCAACATGCCTCCCACTAATCAAACTTTAGAAAATTTTCCCTGTCATGTTTGGCTTTGTCAAATATTTATCCATTTTTAATTGCTCCCTTTCTCTAATAACCGACATTCTATAAATGATCTGCAATCAAAACATGATAACGAGATAGTTATCCTCTGCACCCTTCGTAAAGTTATCAACTTAAATGCTAGTATTAGTAAATGTGGAGCACATTGAATAGGGGGTAGTAGATACGAACAAATATTGGTACTCACCAGACGTCATATAGGATGTAGTAATCCTCTTTTGAATTCTGATCCCCATTGATTCGCTTCGCCAATATTAGCTCAGTATTTATATTGATGTTGATTTTTTCTAGAAACTTCTCAATAAGCAAGTTACTCTCCTCACCATTGTCGTTGGCGTTGTCATTGTTGCTGTTACTGTTGCTGTTGCTATCGCTGTCGACATTTCTGGCGTCGTTATCGTTGTCGTCGTCGCTGTCATCGTCATCGTCATCGTCATCGCCGTCTCCGTTGATATTGATTTTATTATCCTTCGATGTTGAGCTAGTAGAAGCAGAGTCAGTTGGAGTCTTAATAGCAACAGTGTCAGTAGAAGTATTAGTGGCATCAGTAGTAACGACATCCTGCTGAAACTCATACTCTTCATCAGCATCAGCACTGCCACTGCCACTGCCACTGCCACCGCCATCGACGTCATCACCATCATCATCTGCTTGCCGATTAAAAGTATAATCCTCAATCAAAAGCCAATGATACGATGAGTTGAAAAGTCCTTTGTTCGAGGCCTGTGTGTATAATATGAGAATGAAAGACGCGCTCAATTGTGTATGCAGGATGCATGGATAAAAACGACCAACAACAAAGCCCGACAACGGTAAGAGACAAGAAAAGTATAAGGCATCAAAGCAAACTGATTACATATTTATTTTGTGTTTTTTTTTTTTGCACTCATACTAACATACAACCTACAAGTCCTTTTCGAGTTTTCTACAGAACCAGATCCTTGGTTCATCGAATACTTTTCAAGTTGGAGAAAGAAAAATGTTTGTCTGTTGGTTGGTTCTGGATAGAGAGAAGGAACAACGTAGCCTGGATAATTGTGGATTACTGAGTCTTTCTCGACAATTACGGAAATTCAACAACTGATTTTTATCGAACCAAAGGATTATGGTAATGGCATCGTGGCGCGATGGCTACCACAATGCCTGACAGAACTAAAGAATCGTATTCAACAGTTTTCTTTTTTTTTGTATAGTTTTGATATGGGTGAATCTGGATACGTTGGAAACTGGTAATACGAGTACGCATACTAAGTGGAGGTATAAACATTAATAACATGGATATTGGTTTTACTCGTGTGTTTGCTTCTCCATTAAAATCGGTTCTCAACGAGGAACTGGAAGGATAAGGTACTCTTAAGATTTAATAAAGTCAAAGTGTGCTTTATATTTTGCTATGTTTATATCTTGTTAGCATTTAATTTTACTTAAGCCCCAGTGACCTTACAGCAAGAACCGCGGACTTTAACACTTGTAAACTGTTCAATTTCAAAAACGCAGAATAACACTTAAGATTTGGACTCTCCAATAAGGGTTGGAAACTTCCTCTCAGCCTAAACTTCTTTCCGTCTACGAGTAAAGCGCTTTCTATCTTTAAATTCAAATAAAACAAAGTGTGTGTGAGATACCATCGAAATTTTTTATTCCTTTGATAGGCCTATCAACGCCATTATATATGGAATATAACATCGTTCAAATGTCCGCCGCGGCTTCTCCGAAATGTTCAATTTTCCATGACTCTGGCGCATAAATCAGGCAGAATTTGACCCATGGCATGGGTTATGTTGGCTTTGAGGGCCGCTGTGGTTAATGGCTTATTCGCATAGACCCTGGAATCGTTCGTGCAGAATTTCCAATGTGGCGTGAGGTATGTGGTATGTAGCGCCGTCCTGTTGAAATCACATGTCGTTGGTGTCCAAAAGAAGTTGGTAATCATCGACATCCGGCGCTCTCCGTTGACGGTGAGCATTGGGCGTTCTTGGATCTCGTGTGGATTGGTATCGTCCCAAATTCGACAATTTTGTTTCTTGATGTACCCATTCATTCAGAAATAGGCCTCATCGCTGAAGATGATTTTTCGACGAGAATTAGGGTCAGTTTCCAATTGCTCCAGAGCCCATTCAGCGAACACACGTCGTTGTCTATGGTCGTTTACCGTCAGATCCTGGGTCAGTTGAATTTTGTACGGGTGCAGGCCCAAGTCACGACGCAAAATTGGCCCAGGTGTGGTGTGGAAAAGGCCGAATTCTAGTGAGCGACACGAAATCGACTGCCTCGGATTCTCCTGCACACTTTCATGGACAACGGCGTTGTTTTCGGCATATCCTGCGTACCAGTGGACTAAAATTTATCCACCACTCTGCGAATAGTTCCCTCGGCAACCGTAAAATGGGTGAAGCGCGCGGAACGTGGCGCGAATAGAAAACCCATTTTGACAAAACAATTTTTTCATTTGCACGTGTTGTTGAATGCTATGTCCATCCATGGTGATTTGACAAAACAGACTGAATAAATGACAGCCAATTTGACAGATGTAGCTTCAACAATATGGCCACTATCAACTGTCAAAGTTGGGAAGTCCTTATTGGAAGACCCTGTACATATATATATGCTGTCCATTTTTAATTAAATAGGTTCGTACATATTCGTATATGAAGGCTTTTTTTTTAAATGCTAAATGTTTTTTTAAAGAAAACTGACAGGAATTAAGCATGAATCAAAATTGTTATCCCTACATCGTTTTGATGGAGCATATTCCATCGATATTCGGTCGCTGCATTTTTGGGCCACACTTTCGGGCATTTGGGGCTCTATGTTACAAATAAGGCGCTGATTATTAGATTCTGAAGGCTGAATAGTTTCCGGTTTATCAGCAAGCACCAAATACTTTACATAGCCCCACAAGATGTAATCGGGTGCTGAAACCACATATCCGGTCGGGTACGGTCCATTTGTCTATACATATTTTCGACAAAATAATGACCGATCGTTCTCCATCGACAGTGGGTCATCTTTGAGAAAATAAAAACCGACGATGCCTTAGGCCAAAACCTGAAAAATCGATCGTAAAAGTTTTCGCAAAGACTATTTGAATTAGTAGAGAACACAAAGTGAAAGTAGGTTAGGTTATATTAGGTTAAACAGGGGTGTGATGGATATGCCATCACATAGACACTAGGCACCAAAACGGGCCTATCGCGGTCCCTGTGGAACCAATTGAATTTGCCTTCAAATGACAAAAACCTAAACAATCGCTCTAGTGAAACACCCAATTTTCTTGCAAAAGCCAAGAAGGCCTCAACGCCAAGTCTCCTTAAAAACCATCTCTATCTCCAAATCGCCGTAATGTTGGTAAAATTGAATCCGTATTTAGAAAATATTTGGTGCTATAATTTGGGATTATGATAATATACCAACAAATCAACTCTGTCTTTAACTTAACGCAGATGACGAGCGGATCGTTGTAAGTGTTTTTTCTCAAAGTTTTTTTCCAGGAACAGGTATGGTGGTGTTTTTGACCATAGTCAAAATCTCTTATTCTGTATTGCTCCTGCTACACTGGACTACAGATTTAACTTTTTCATCATTCTTCTCCAATTTGCATGGCATACTAATCTTCACTGATTTTATGGCACGACTTGGAAGACAATACTTTCTCTTGAAAGATAGTCTTACGTTGGTTTAAGTCGATTACTAGCCTTCCAAGACTTTCGGCCCAACATTCCTGATGCCTGCTAACCGAATGGGAGTTGGTGTAAATGAGCTAAGCAGAGTTATCTATTAGATAACCAGCTGGTGAGCTCTAGGTGTCTTCAACTCCTTACACCCCACAACATTTCGAACTCTGTACGCGTTAATTGGAATTCTTTATCAACAGAGCATTTATGCGGTGAAAGTATGGAACAACAGTATCACGATATTTCAGAGTACGTCAAAAGTGGGCTTCAGGGTGATTGGATAGATATTTGTAGCAAGATGGGTGTTGCGGTGTAAGATGGAATACTAATAAAATTCATTGGAGCACTGGTGGTGAAAATAGCGATGGAAGCAGGTAAGGCAGGAAACATTACGTCGGTGTTTGTTCAACGCGACTGTGCATCACCTATGTATGTGTTCTGACTCCTATGTAACAAGGAGAGAGATCTTTGGAGCACCGACTAAGTATTTGTACAAACATTGTAACTGGTGACCAGATACCAATGATAGTTTTTCCAATTGTTATGTTTCAGTAGCTATCAAAATTACCAATGACATTCAGCTGTCAAAATATTCAGTAAGGTTTGCCATTTCAAATTATTAAAAAATATCGAAATTCCGGCTCAGTTGTAAATACGCAGCGTGAATTTTATAGTGAGATCGGTCGTCATCCAGGCTTCAGTGTGCAGACAATTCGACGCACCGTGGAAAAGTTTGAGCGTGAATACAGTTTTTTTGATCTTAGCCACCAACCAAACAGAGATTGGTGCGAAATGGAGAAAACATAGCCGCTGTACCGGCCAGTATCGAAGAAGACTCAGAAATGTCGATTCGGCGCCGATCAGCTGAATTGGGAATCACCAGAGAATCAACTCGGCTTATTTTGCTATTGGATTTGGACCTACATCCGTATAAGATTGTGATGATATACAATTGAAACCGGACGACCATAGACAACGCCATGAGTTCGCTAATTAGGCGTTGGAAATGTTAGCGGGAGATCCGGACTTTAGCCAAAAAATCATCTTCACGGAATGAGGAACGAGATACCATTATCGTCAATGGTCTCAGGTTTAGAGCCATCTTAACCGACGTTCTGCGGTCACAGCTCGACAACATCGATACATCCGAGCTGTAGTTCCAACAAGACGGCGGTATATGCCATACAAGCAAAGCAACGCTCGAAGTTGTGAAGGAGAAATTAGGCGACTGGGTCACTCTGCTCGATTGTTTTCTCTGGGGCTACGTCAAGTCCGCTAACAAGCCTACTACTTGAGATCAGCTCGAGGCCAACATTTGAGTACTGCCGGAATAACACCGTTCATATTAGACCGAGTCATCAAAAATTAGACGGACCGTTTGAAGCACTGCCAGCGAAGACGAGGCGACCATTTGAATGATGTGCTATTCCACATATAATGGCCTGAATGCAGCTTCAAAATAAAGTCAGATTCAATTTTACATCTCACACCGTTGTTGTTTTATTTAATCTTTTTTCCTATCGTTTTTATCTAGTCACCCTTTACTTGAAGCCGACCAAGAGAACTTGGATTGAACGCTCCCCAAGGTAATCTTTAATGCGCTGAGGAAAAGACTCGTCGATCACGATGCACGCGTTATTGACAAATATAATAGGTCTGATGCCAAACTCTGTCAAATGCCTTTAAAATATCAAGTGCAACTATTTGGCTTTCGACAGATTGATATACACAATGCTTCCACTTTTTGACTACCAGATCACCAGCGGACCTACTGCCCCTAAAACTGAAGTCATTGAGAAGATATTTCTTGAGTTAATGATTAATCAGCATTTCCACGACCTTGGAAAGAAGGGACGAAGGTCCAATGGGTCTATCGGAGGAGAATAAAGTGGAACGGGCTGGACAGATAATCTTTTCTTCTAGCCGGAAATAGTCCAAAAGAGTATTGGGATGGAGGATAAGGCAAAATTTCCAATGTTTTTGGCGAACGACCAAAAGATGTTACTACCTCAAGGATATTGTAGCAGTTTTTGAATCAGTTTTTGATCAGATTAGAATTTCATACGCTTAAGGAAGGCGTCCCAGCTCGTTTGAATTTTCTTCGGTTTTCATCTGATGGCTTTGTATTCTTAGACCCAAAAAATAGTTGTCTAACCCTGCCACCCTATTTACAGCACGAGTCGTACTCTTAATCCGATGTGGGATAAAGGATCTCTTTCCAAATAGAATAGTTTTTGTGATCATATCAGCAGCGGCATCCTCGTCATTGAACAAATATATCAACTAGTTAAAATTCCTAAAGAAGCTGCTAAGTGTGCTACAGCGAAGATGCTGACAAAGGTGCCTCGGGCGTTATGTTTAGAAAATGTCGAAGCCACCTAGAATTCTGTACGTTGAAATTGTCAATAATAACGATTTGAGAATGAGGATGCAGGCACTTTGAATGGAGTGATTCGCGCATCCAATTCCTTTAAACTCCAATTGTTATCCAGTTTGGGTTTTCTGTAAATGAAGCAGTAGTGACTCACTGTGTTTTATCGCTCTTTCCACCACTAGTGCCAGAATCGCCAGTAGCATTCCGCCTTTTTTAACTTTTCAAACCCACTTTCGGACGTACTTAAAAATATCGCGATTCGTTGCTAAGCCGTACTACGCGCTTATGTCGTGTATAGCTCTTTATTTATTAGTCATTATAACCTTCAAACATTTAAAACCAAAGTTCATCGGTATCTCTCTTTATTTCCTCCCTAATTTTCCTTGGCCCGCGCTGTGTGTAAGTATCTTACTGGTACTGAATTCCCTTAAGCGTACGCAAATATCTACTCATATTTCACTAAGTTACAAAACAGCGGGCCTCTATTTACCGACTTGGACGTACGCAGAGAAATGATTATTTCATATCCCGCATACTACCTTGATCAAAAAGTTCCCGTGGGACACCACCATGTGGCGCTCCCGTTTGCGTTCTGTTTTTTTTTTGTTAGGTTGGTAAATCTGTTGTTGGCATTCCCTCTAAATCTTCGCGTCATAGCTTGACATTTGCAAAGCCAAGAGTACATCATATTTTAGAATTTAGGCAATTTTTTACAATTTTAGAAATGGATTTAAATTTGCAACAACGAACTTGTATTAAATTCTCTGCGTACAAACTGGATTTAATGGTGCGCGAACGTTGGAAATATTGGAAAAGTGTTTCGGCAACGATTCTCTAAAGAAAACGGTCGTTTACCAGTGGCACGAGCGGTTCAAAAGTGGTCGTGAGTCAATCGCAGATGATGAACGCAGTGGCAGACCATCGACATTGGAAACCGACGAAAACATTGATGAAGTACGAGTAAAAGAAATGTTGGTCAATAACCGCAAATTAACCATCAGAGAGATAGCAGAGGACTTGAACATTGCCTATGGATCCCTCCAAAACATTTTGGTTAATGATTTGGGTTTCGGTCGTGTAGCAGCAAAGTTGGTGCCAAAAGACCTCAATTTCATGCAAAAAAGAGACCGTGTTGACGTCGCAAAAGAGATGATTTGCGAGGCTGAATCCGACCCCACATTCATCAAAAGGATCATTACTGGAGACGAGACGTGGGTTTATGAGTACGACACGCAATCCAGACATCAGGCAAGTGAATGGCGTTCACCAAATGAGCCGAGACCAAAAAAACCACGTCGTTTTCAGTCAAAAAAGAAGGCAATGCTCACGGTTTTCATGGATTACAACGGTGTACGAGTAGTGCATCATGAATTTTTGCCAGAAGGCCAGACACTAAACAAAGAGTACTCGTATTATTTGGGCGTTATGAGACGTTTGCGTGAAACAATTCGCCGAAAGAGACCAGAATTGTGGGTAGAAAACTCGTAGATTTTGCACCATGATAACGCACCGTCGCACAGTGCCATCATTATTCGCAATTTTTTGACGAAAAATGCAACAAATACCATCCAACAGCCACCGAGTTCACCTGATTTGGCTCCCTGTGACGTCTCTCTGTTCAATCGGGTTAAAAAACCACTACGGCGAACGCGTTTCAGCAGCCGAGAGGAAGTAATGGAAAAATCGCAAGAATGATGATGATGGACATACCGAAAACCGAATATAAAAAATGTTTCGAGGATTGGATCAAGCCCTGGCATAAGTGTGTTGCAGTCGATGGGGATTACTTCGAAGGGGACAATATAGATCTAGATGAATAAACTTGTATTTCCAATTTTCCAACACATTCCGGGAACTTTTTGATCGAAGTAGTATATCTCCTACATCCACTCTGAATTCCCGAGTCATGATTTTAAGCAAACACAAATCACACAAACAACGACGATGCTAAGCAAAGCTGTGAAATGAAACTGTAACTGGTAATTCTCAAACTAGAAAACCTCGCGCTGTTTGCGGTAGGATGCATTTTTGCAAGCATTGCGGAAAGTCCTGAAACGTGAACGCAAAGGCACTTTAGTCAACTAAGAATGTTGCAGTGTCATGGTAAAGAGTTCAATCGAATTGCAGATGTTTCCACACAAAATTCAAATTGGACAAAAGTTAAGATCAAGAGATCCTGTACAAAGTATTGTTTACCCAGCTAGTTTTCAAGATGTGGCAAGACAAGAAAATTATTTTATCCATCATCTGATAATAAGGGGGATAAATCGATTCGTACCGTGCAAGTCTGTAATGACAAAACCCAAATCTTCAATCAAAAGCTCTTAAGCGAGGCAATGCGTTGTCATTTTTCTAACATCGTTTTCGAAAGAATTGTGCTAACTAACAAGTTAACTCCAGAGGTTCCATCTTTCAAAAATGTATTCCGTTACTTGCATGTGTAGACAACATCGAAATAATGGGAGAAGAACAGTGATCTCTCAAAAACGAGTAACACACAACATCGACTCCTAAGACAAAATGTCAGATAGGCGGCTACAACTTTGAGGTAACAAGGAACTTCATCTGTTTCTGATCCGCTATCAACTCCGACAACTCTTTCTAATCGCTGGTTCGCTTAAAAGGCAATTGAGTAGTAAAGTCCTATCTCGAGCAACCAAAAGACTTTATACTAGACACTGATCATCCCTATCCTGCCTTACAGCTCAGAAGCATGGGCACTGACGAAAATGGTTGAAAATATAGGAGCAAGTAGGAGACGTTTCAACAGCGAACTGTTCGGGCTGTACACCAATGCCAACCTCGCTAGAAAAATTCAGATAACCCGGCTTAGGTGGCTAGGTAACTTTGAACGCATGGACACCAGCGACCCGGCCTGAAAAGACGATGACTTCATCTTAGGTGGCGCACAAAAGTGGAATGAGACCTCAGCCAACTTTGTATGGAGCCCTGATTCCCTCCCCCGGACTGTAGTGCTATTTAAGTAAGTAAGCAAGTATGTAACTAAATTATTTTGTAAACAACAAACCTATTTTATGGGGAGATCTTTGAGACCAGTTATTGCTTACTATCCTGAGATGTGCTTTCAGAAGAATGGGACTAATCTCGGCGACCGCACAATTTATTTCGGTACCCGGTTCAACTCTACCGCCTACTTCATTTGTCTTTCCAGTCTCAAGACAATTGGAGAAGTTTGTATCAGAAAACACGATACCAGTTGTCATAATTTCCCAAAATTTTCAAGTAATGTCCTATAAAAGGCGATTTTATGGATCGCAATAAGAAAGGAACGAGAAAAGGCATACACTACCATCAATTTTGAAGTTCTATTTGCTCTCCTGTACTACACCGTAAAAAAAAAATAAAAATTTCAAGAAATCGCTCACCATTTGAATAACTTTTCGACTGGCGGATCCACAAGATAAATCCAATACAACAAATTGACGTAACACCTCACTTTGAAGGAGTGTCTCTAATGTCACTGAATCTGCATCGCCAGAATGCTTTTTATTGTCAGCAACCTCCATAGCTTGGCCATTGATTAATAGATCGATTCGTAAAACTTTAATTAAAACACCCCTTGGATGATCCTGGTCCTGGTCCAAACGTTGATAGTCACTCGAGCTAGAGCTATTGGAAACACTGCCACTATTGCTTTGGTAACCCCGGTATCTGTATCGGCGAATATCCTTGCCTGTGAGTAACGTTCTCAATATTGTCAGCGTGTCAATATTAATCGATGTCCTTGTTTGCTCCCGCAGTCGTCTGGTCGCTGACCCATGCTGGCATGTAAGTAGACTTACTCTCGGTATATGCTTGTATTCTATTGCGAGTTCATAAATTAACTGATGTGGCATCCCTGCTCCTGTAGTCACTTGCTGTTGTTCTTGTGCCGCATCGCTTTCATGTCCTTCTGTGCTGAACTTACTTGTTAAATGGCTGCCATCGATAGGAGGTGGTACCTTTGGTACTGATGGTGATGGTGGTGGATATAATAGCTCCCGAACGTAATAAGATGCACGATTCGGTTTATCGTCTATTTTATCTGCTTCTAGTGTTGTCACTGCGATTACGTATCGTCGTGAAGTTAACGACCACAGTAAAATTAACAGAAGGGCACTGAATATTCCACGGATAATAGTGTAGCTGATGCTGGTAATCCTGCTGCTGTTGCTGCTAGTGATGTTTGCTCTAATTATCATTTTTATGAAGAAGTTTGTCAGGACTGTGTTTGAAAGACCCCGTGAAGTTTGAGTGGTGATCCGTTTTGAGTAGTTTACGGTTTTTATAGTCTTTCATTTGCCAAACGATTATCTGTTCTTCGAAAAGGTTACCTGACACGAAGGTCATGTGGAAAAAACATCAATGCAATGACATTTCGATTGAAATTTTCATTTACACTGAAAGGATCTCTTATAAAAGTTATAAGGACAAAGAAAGCAATTTACTGTGTTTTGTATTGAACATTAAACTTTGTAAATGTGAAGAAGTAGACCTCTTAAATTTTAATGGACAACCATTGGAGTAGATATATCGAAAAGAGTGTTTACAAGAGAAGAAAGTGGGGTTTCGCAATTGATGCGAGTTTTTTTCTTCCCTAGTTCGTATGGTGCTAGATACCTGCAATATAGTCTCAGACTGATTGTCAATGTTATGTTCAATATTAGTCCGCTGTATCACAGCCCAGATTTCAGGATGGAATTTTACTGCCACGAGTGGGAAAGGAAGTCTGAGCCATCTTCGGACAAGAAATCGACGCGTAGGTACATCTTTCAGCGTTTTAGGAGCAGCAGTGGAAATTGACTGATTTTAGTCGTAAAGGGCCCTGTTTTCAGCTTCCCATGTTGATGTAGTGAGTGTTGGCAACTGAAACTTATTAATACCCTGAGAACAATGGGTCTCTTTTCTTAAGAGGATGCCATTTTCCATATCCTGACATGATTTGCACCTTGATCCCTTCATAGATGAACGCTCCCTTGTCCAACGCTTCGTAGCAGACCAAGTTTTTTTTTTCGACAATATCGTTCACGAAGGACGAGTAGAAGGTTTTCAATCACTATAGGCAAAGCGTTCTGACGAGATTCATGTTACTGTAGCATCAATACAGCCCATCATTGCAGCTTCTCTTCTCTTATTCCGATAATGCAGATACTCTAAGCAGCTAGTAGTATGACTTCATTTCTCTAACAAAATAGGGATGTCGAGGGACTTGTATCACATTGCGACTCAATTGTCTTGTTATGTCACAGAAATAAAACAGAGACTTACAAGAGCTATTATTGGCTTGAGCCCCATGGTTAGAAGTATATTTACTGGCGTTCACTGGAGCCTAGTTAGATAGTTTCTGTTACCACCTCAAAATTATATTTAACCGTCAGACCCATTGTTGGTGGTGCAGTCTCAATACTCACATATCAATGCCATCTGCGTGCGCGAGAATAAGTATGGATTCTTAAATATTGTGACTCTGGTGCAGGTTGGAGAGATACGCATGAAAGAGGATTTGATAATGTTTCATTCGATTTTGATAAACGGGAGTACTTCACCGCCATCCTACACAACCGAACGAGTTTGGCAGGCATGCCAAGACCGGGTTGGGCTTTATATAACTCATCTCTATAGCCGCTTACAATCGATGAAGAAGTCGAGAGTATTGGTTTGGTATTCTTGGGTATTTGGTAAGTGATAGACCTACTAGTTGAAGACGTTCGCATGTACAAGTGTGCAGTTTTTGTGGTATCCCGCCTGGCAGCTGTATTTTCATCGTCTCCCTGAGATGTAGAAGTAGTCGTCCTTGAAACTTTCGGCTAGGTTTTAAAGCACTGACAAATCTTTTTCACCTTTTGTAAAAGGTTTGAACCTCTGGCAGTAGCATCTTTCAATTTCCTTGTCTTTGCGCCCCTATCCAACCTCCGTGTTCTTCTTTCGAAGAAATTTGTGTTCGGTTTTTCGCTTCTGCAGGTATATGTCAATGGCAGCTCTCACATCAGCCCTTGTTCTCGCTTTTAGTGGTGTGCAATAGTAGTTCGGATGAGAGTAGCCGCCGGCATTTACCGTTGAACCATTAGATTTTGCGTTCGTGGTCGCGTTATGGAACCAAGCATTTAAGATAGCATTGCCACATTGCCAGTGGTCCCCAGTACTCGGTACTAATGATGCGTCGCTACGAGAGAAGTTAAGTGAGACGCGGTCGACAACAGTTCTGATGATTTCCTGTGATTGTAGCCGTTTGATGTAACGGCGCTGCATTGCCTTCGATATTAACTTTCATAACTTGGCTGTTGCTAGATAGTGGGACCATCAATCTGATCGGTCGTGTTTGTTGTGTTTTGATTAAAAGAGCATTGACTTAAGGGATCTTAAGATGCCAGAAATTCGTAATTGCTAGGACGGTATTCCGTTCATTTGCAAACTCTTCAGATTGTGTAGTTTCTGTATCTGATGTCAAGCTAGATGTAAGTGCTGCCATATATTCAGAAGAGATTTCCATTCCTAAGTTAGCAATAAAGCCGCCAAGTACAATATTTGTGTGACACGCATATTTCCTCCCTACGAGTTCGGTATAGTTTTCTTTGGTAGACTATGTTGCAGAATGCGCGCATATTTGGCTGATGTAAGCGAATTAAGTTCTGACACGGATTGTCACTAGTCATTGGCTTATAAGCTTTAGACATGTAATTTTACTTTTGAGTTAAGTTTAACATAATTTATTTGTATACCTTTTCCTTGGTTTTAATTCCAAAAAAACAAAAAAATACAATTTTTGGCGTATACAAATTTAAGTACAAATTAAGTAACAAATTGGCTTTGTTTTAAACAGATCGTACGAGATAAAACCAATATTAGTACTCCTATTGAGTCGACAGATCAACTGAAATATGAAGCATATGATTCCGCTAAACTAATCTAATATGCGGCTTGGTACTGTGCTCCTCCATCAAAGAGGAAAACGATGGGTAGCAATTATCAAAAAGAAATAAAGGAGCTCATAAAAAATAAAAGAAAGCTTAGGCGTAAGTGACAACAAACTCGGTCAGTACAAAATACCTTATGGGACCAATAAATCATATTCCGCCAATTAAACGCTATAACGGGCAATGGACTAAAATCAATGAAGGAATAGATACTGCTTTCGCGGGCCACTTACCTTTAGGCCTAATGATGCTGTCTGCGATGAGTTCCGAAGCCTTCGTGAAAATTATAGTTCTATGACTTCTAAAATCACAACGTCCGAGCTAAAGTATGAGATACGGCGCCAAAACAGATAAAAAAGCTCCAGCTTTTGACTTGATTACTGCCGAAATCCTGAAGCAACTGCCAAAAAAGCATTTTCTAAGCTATTACGCTTGATGAATAAAATAATTTACCTTAAGTATGTACCAAGCGTGTGGATCCTTATAACGTATTCTCATATGGGCCAATATCTCTACTTTCCTTGACTTCAAAATTGTTTGAAATATTGATTTCCAAGCATCTTACGAAAATCGTAGAATCAACAAACCTAATCCCAAGTCACCAGTTTAGATTTCGAAGCAAGCACTTCACAAGAGAACAAGTGCACAGAATAAAAACTAAAATCGAAAGAGCATTTGAAGGAAAAAAGTGTGTTCTGTAATCTCCTTAGACGTAGCAAAGGCCCTCAATAAACTATGGCATGAAGGTATTCTCAACAAATTAAAGGTATACCTGCCAAAAGAGTGCTTATACCTAATGTAAGTAAGACTTAACATCGCGTTTCTTTCGTATAGAATAAGAAAGCTGTTACTCTAAGCTAGTCCAGACCAACGCCGGAGTTCCTCAAGGAAGTGTCCTCGGGCCTCTGTTATATCTCGCCTGTACCAAATATCTGCCAACAACACCATTCACTAAGACAAGAATGACACGGCAATCTTAGCAGTGAGAGGCGCAACGCTAGATTCGACGCAAAAACTACAAGCTGCTACAGATCAAATTGTTAGGTGGACTCAAAGATGGCGAATCAAAATTAATTCATGCAAATCTGTACATATTGACTCCATGAATAAATCTACCTCGTACTCCACTATAGTAATACCAGGCACAACAATGCCATATGATGATACAGCGAAGAACTATATTTAGGCATGATCCTAGGTGCCAAGCTTCGCTGGAAAGAGGATGTTAAAATCAAAAGAATAGAATTCGACATTAAATGGCAAAAAATGGAATGGTTTTTCGACAGGACAATTAGCAATTACATCCCTTTATATAATCAAGTCCTAAGACCTGCGTGGAACAATGGCACTCAACTCTCTATTGCCAGCCAAGGCAATATTGCAGTCATCCAACCGTTGAAGAACAAAGTCCTTAGAAGTATTCTGAATGCACCATGGTACATCAGAAACACCGACCTCCATCGGGATCTAAGGATTCCTACGGTTCCTACTCGAGAAAAGACTCCAGGAGCATGTTAACGAAGAAGAAACAAGATATACGAGTACATATGGCGTGAGATGACTGCAACGTATAACATCGTCAGACCTTTCAGGCAACTGGAAATTGCAGGACAAACCACATAGGCAAAGAGTTAAGAACACAGGGACGACAACGAGCGAAAAGAGGTGGTCGGACTGAACTTAGCCTCCAGCGGTTTGATGGCTTAAATCCCATCTATGCTCCTGTTACTACCAATAAAGGTTAAGAACAAGCAACAAATATATAATTATAATGTAGGTATTTGAAAAATAGTAAAATCTTACCCATTTACATAGCCCCTACTAGTCTTGAGAAGCAAACTGCTTGTTAGTTGTATAACTAGTCGCAGTGTTAACAAACATTTGTAAATCATTGAAATAAAAAAAAAGCTAATTTCTGGGTTTTATAATCAGGAAATAATACACTTTGTGGCATAAAGTAGCCTATAGCAAGTGCATAAATAACATCACTAATATGTTAAGAAAAAGATACGATAAAACCCGAAAGAGGAAAGAAGAACGAGGAGTAAATCCAAAAGTCCTATCCTTGGGTTTTAACAAAATTTATCAGGAAAGATTGGTTAATGATGAGAATGGCAAGAGATGTGAAATAAAAGTAATGAAATATACTTACAAATCTAAACTTCTATGTTTAGATTTGTAAACATAGAAGATATTTTTTTTTGTTGAGGCACTGCGACCTAATAGATCTTTTGCACCACCACTCTCTGGTGGAGATTTTGAGAATTTCCCCAGGGATTACAATTTCTCTGAGGAAGTGTCGTCTCCTTAAGGCACTTAGAGCCATGCAATCACATTCTTTCATAGAAAGACAACATTCAGTTTCCTGAATAAGACCCATTTTGTGTAGGCAATACCGAAGATGGCAGTGCCCGGTTAAAAACCCAACCAGTCTTCTGTTATCATCCCTATTGAGATTTTTAAATTTGTTGTGGAAGGGTTTGATGGTCTGGGGAAGCTCTGGGATGTATTTTGCTCTCTCAAGTCTTTATTGCTGAATTCAAAATATTAGAAAACTGCTCAGGGCCGATGAAAGGATCAGACGCACCGTTTCTAGCCAGTTCGTCGGCTATTCCAACAATATCTTCATGACCAGGCACTCCCCGAAGTTTCACTCTCTTTTTATGGGAGAGATCTTCTAGATGGGATGACAGCCAAATGCTTTCATGGGTGCTTGACTGTCCGTTAGTACATGGATGATGACACACACTATATTTCCATTCGAAATATACTGGGACTTTTTCCTATTGGTAGTACTCGTAATATTCTGGTGGTTGATCCAAATATACCAGCACCCACTCCGGTGTCCATCTTTGATCCATGCGTATACCACTTCATACCTTCCATGCTTTTCGACTTGGAATTTATATACTGAACCTTCTGTCGAAGTAGGCGGTCATTTACCGCGCAGATCATGTCAAACTCAGGGATTTCAGAGAGAACATTCATTTGATTCATGAGACCTGAGTGATTGATCACTTTATAAAGAGATGGAGTGACGTTAATCCAGTGCACTGTGCCGTATCCTTTTTTGTTTTGTTCCATCATACAACTGGTGAGTAGGTAATGATGACTCGTATCATCATTGCATATATCCTATAGGGGACTCTTGGGGATAATCCCATACGATGTCTTACCATACATACGATGGGAAGCCCACATATCTTCGCCGCTTTGCTAATTTTATTGTTAATATGGGAATTCCAATTTAGTTTTTTATCGACACAATTTCTGTACCGTTGAGTGAGATCTGGTCGAGACTCAGATTTCTTTTACGAGAGAAGGGAACAAGGATAGCTTTACTGGGGTTGATTGAGAGATTTTCTCCAACACACCAGTCATTTACTATCTTATAGCAAACGTCTTTAGGGTGTTTACCCCTCACTATTGTAACTAAGTCGTCGGCATATCCAATTGTTTGATAGCCCAGATTACTAAGTTTTACTAGTAGGTCAGCAATGACCACTGACTACAAAAGCGGTGAGAGAACACATCCTTGTAGACAAATTTTGACGGTTGAGATAGAGATTTTAACAGCGCCGGAACATATGGTGATATTCCGGCGTACGAGCATCGCTCTAACTCAACGGTTAGTGGGATGGTCAATACTCTTTTGGACATGGCTTTCGAAATAGATTTATATCTGGTATTATCAAAGGCACCGTTTATACCTATGTAGGAAGGTACCTATTGCAATCTTCTTTTGTCTGGAGGCCTCTTTAATCTGTGTTACCAAATTTAGTAGAGCGTTTTCCGTTGAACTTTCTTTCTGGATGCATATTGGTGGGGGTGCAGAGGTGAATTTCTATTGAGATGGTCTCTGATGTGTAAATCTATAAGTCTTTTGCATGGTTCACCTAGCTCACTACGTTTATCTAGTTTGAGGATAAAAACTACGTTTACCTCCCTCCAGGCTTGTGGAATGTAACCCCATTTGAAGGTATACTTAAATAAGGCTGCTAAAGTAAGAAGAATCTGGGCCAGACCTTTTTGAATAACTGTTGAGAAGATTCCGCCTGATTCAGGTGCATTATATTGTTTAAATAAATTTACAGCCCATTTCGCTTTATTTATGCTGAACATGTTTCCAAATGGGCAGTTAATTCTGATTTAGGATAACAAACTTATCCGAATTGACATATTGTAGCTTGTTTAAAGGTGGCGAGTCTGGGAAATGAACCTTAAGTAATATTTTTACAGTTTTCCCTGGACAATCCTTTTTTTTGTTTTGTAACAGAGAAAACTTTTTGGAGATGCGAGATTTCCAGGTCCTCGTAATTCTTTCTCCAGGAAGCTCCCTTGGACTTTCTCAGTTCTTTATTGAAGTTGCTAAAGCGGACTTGTAGCAGTCTCAAAATCCCGGTGCGTTTGATGCAATTTTTTTTTGCCATTTTAGCAATTGTTCAAATTTGGGTTTCCACCATGGTAGGTACACACCTTTTGACCATATCGCGTTTCAATTTGCAACTGCGTTAAATTGATGATGCCTCATTTATGTCTTCACGTTCCCACAATGCTGCACTTATTTGAGGACATGCACGTTAACTTGTAGAGATGAGGGCAGTGAGTCAGCTTTGATAGCGAAATCTTCTTAAAAAGCACAACAGTTGTTAAGTTTCTTTATATATCTACTCGTAGTTTGAACTCATATGGCATCCTACATTGAACTTTACGTGCAAAGGGTCCGATAGGGATGCCTCATCTGACATATGTCAATCCTGGATAAGAGTATGAAAAAAGGGAGGCGAGATGGTGGGTTTGTTACTTCTATTGCATAGAAGAGGATTTTTGCTAAAAATATAATATAAAAGTACCTCACCCCTTTTGTTGTTGTCGCTGCTTCACCAGACGTTGTTGTAGACAATGACATCGTATCCTAGAACGAGATGCCAATTACGACGGCGACACTGTTCGACCACATCCTGTACAACAACAGGAGGAATCGCATCTATATCTCCCGACAAATAGGCGGAGGTGCACACGAACTCTTGCAATGCATGCACCTGAGGTAGGCCTGTGATCGCTGCCAACAAATCTTTGGTGTTAAACCCCGGAATGGGAAGATATTTAATTTTGGAACTGACCAGTAAAGCAGCCCTCGGTCTAAAATTTCTTTCTATTTAAAGCTCATTATTATTGAGGCCAAATATCTTACCCTCAATAGCCCACAATTCTGAATTAGTCCTAGGGGGATGTTTCTCTTGCGCGTCGTTGTTCCAAGGTGTACAAAGTACTCGTACCTTTAGCATGGTTCAGGCATCCGGAGTTCCGTATGTGGTTCAGTTTGCTTTTGCCTTTCCGCCGTATGGGAATCTCGACAAGGGAGTTGGCCTTTTGGCATCACTCTCGCAGGACTAGCTGCGTTTTCTGCCGCTTGACTCCTCGGTAACAGTACAGGAACTATGCTTTTGGGTCTGTTCGCAGCAGTTGGTTCTTGTGTTAATCAGCTCGTTGCGGGGAGCTCAACGTGCTTTATCATCCTTAGCTGCAGCCGTATTAATGGTGTCGTCCAGTATTATCTTTGACAGACTACTAGTGTTGGTTGTGGTGGAGGCAACTGGGATTAGTCGGAGCTCTTTATAATGAGCCTCAGCTTACCGAGGCGGTACGTGACATGACCTTTAACGTCATTTAGACGTTTTATCTCACCGTCATTTATAGCAGAGACCATGTGGACGAGATCTCTCTCTTCCAATCATTGCAGAACTCTTCATGTTCTAGTGTTTAAAGCCGAGTTCTATGCACCCAAGGACTCGAGAATTTTCTCGCTAGCTAGGCCGATACTTTATGGAAAAAACCCCTTATGATGTGTGGTTTCGGAAATGAATCCTCCTCCGCTAACAACATATTCACACAGCATTTCCACTTGATTTTCGAGAAATTACTCCTCAGACATTTCGCAGTGGCCTCAATTGAGCAATCAAACATGACCCATCCAGTACTAATTGTAGGGCTATCAAAAGACGGCTTCAACTTTTTGTCCCGAAGCTCGATCTGAACATCGATAACTTCCACCTGTATTAGAGTCATTCGCTCCACACTAAGGGGTTGAGATTAAGGTCTTCCGGGACTACGCCTAGTCAGGCATGGCCCAGTGTATTGATATAGGGAACCTTGTCGACTGTAGCGTTTCCCATTTGGAATGTCTTAGCTTACGACTTTTTGGAGTGGAGTTGTCGGATCTGGTTCGTTTGGCCTCTGTGCCATTGTTGTTGGTTTTGGCAGTGGCAATCTCTATAGTACGTTCCTTTTTGTAAACCGTCTTTCTCCGAAGGTAGAACTTGAAGCAGAGTTTCAACAGGCCTTAAGCTTTCTTAAAAATCGACTTGCAAGTGTTACTAGCTTGGGTATATCGGGCGGCAGTTTGCTGAAAATGTAAGGTGCTATATATGTCAAAAAACGTCGACTGCGTTCTTTATTAACCCTAAGACTGTTTAATACAATTCTTAAGTTTGCTTCAAATATCAAATGCACATTTGAATCCAGTATTAGATTTACCAATTTCTGGTCGTTTACTGTTGCATCTAATCCCATTTTTTTGTAATGGCCAGACCTAAGTAATGTGGAAAAACTACATGACACAAATGACAGCTAGGGATACATTATAAAGTGGATTAACTTTAACAATAAAAAAAAGACTGAAAAATTTCACTCACATTTAAATGCGAAGAAGACTCGAAATCCATGCACAAGATACAGCCTCGCAGCTTACACTTACATTGTTAAGGCAATTGCATCAATCTAGTGAAAATGGTTTAAAAGGGTGTCTAGACTTATATCGAAGAAAAACGAGGTAACAGACTCTAAAGGGGCATTTCATCTTTATCACCCCATCTAGTGATAATAGGTCCCGCGTAACCAGTACAAGAACGAGAGTACAGATAACCCTTAATAAAACAATAAATACTTTAAATATAGTCAGTAAATTTTTTCAAGTGTGCCCTTGAAAACCTTTGGCCTCGGATTTTTCTTTTCACTTATAAAAAGGCTAACGAAAAGAAGCAAATCAATTATCTGTGACAACAGTAATTCGATCATAAGATATTCATGATTCTGAATATTAGAATGATATTCCTATGACAGGCAAAATTCAAGTGAATTCCTCATGTCCTCCATCAAAGGGTACACAACCATGCAAACAGATATACTGTAATCAATTTCATTTTGCACACAGTATTGACCAATTAGGCTCTCTTTAGTTTCCATTTAATCTCTTCAAAGCTGGATGTACCTATAACCCATAAATATATGTAAATACTCGTATGCTCGTACATGTTTGCTCTCAGCAAAATCGGGACGAGTATTCAAAAGCTGCATACCAACTAACCGATGAAAGCAACGAACAAAATTCGATACTACGTATACGCATGAAAGGACCTTCACGTAGAAAGTCCGGAGTCCGTAATCTTGTACTTAAAACGTACATGTAACCGATTGTATATCCGTTTTCACATAGAATCATTTTTCATCCTGACAGATTGGATTGATGTGTGTAATATCGTATGTAAATTGTTTTATTTTTGCCTTACTCTGCGCAAAGACGTGGGTGTAGGTGGGGAAAAGACAAGTATGTGGGCTTGAGAAAATATGACACATATTTGGGAAAACCATTTTTCATTTTTCATAAGGCTAAGGACGGCTAAATTTACGTTTATAAGTATATACTCGTACATATATGTGTACCTTATATTGCACAAGGACAATGATAAAGAATAAGAAAAGTGAACAAAATATTAGAAATGCTTTAAAGAACACGCGATAAAGGAATGCTCATAGTTGCTTCACGCTGGTTTCGGAAAACGCGTTTTGGATCTGAACAAAGTCCTTATTATGTTATTGCAGTTGCCTACTGCAACACATATTCCTACACAGGGATATTACCAATCCATATAGATAGTTTTTCCACCGAGCGCCGCAGACTCTCTCTCATTCGGAATTTAAGACTTTAAGGAATTACTGCTAGTTCATACAATTACGAGTATTTTAACTAAAGAAAGTAGTTCATTTAAGAAAGGATACTTAAGTCTATCCATGAATAACTCATTATGAATTAATATGGCAAAAACTTCTGGAGTAGGAATTTTTTATGTGTGGTGCAGTTATCAGTAGGATGCTGGCCACTAACCGGTTTACTTCGTTCTACTTATTTTTCCTTTGACAGGGTCATCTCGCTATTAGCTTACTACCCGTTGTTCTGAAGTGTGGCCATTAGAAAATATCATAGACAGCGTCTTCTTCCTGGTTCGGGTAGATAAAAAAAATAGGCCAAGAGTCATGTCCAAATCTGTGCAAATAATTTCTGGATCCAACATCGCCTGATAGGAATTGTTTGATGAAAAATTTACATCTTTAGCTCTTCGTTTCATTAAAATTTCTAGGTTTGTGATTATGTGTCCATTTTCCCTTGGCGGTTTCGCATTTCTGCTTTGAGGTTGCCCTTTCTTTCTTATGTATTTCGCGATTCCTTAATTCCGAGGAGCACATTTTCTAGTATATCATATGTACACATTTCATTTCTTCAGCTAGTATATTATTAGGCTCAATACCAGCTAATATGGACGCAGCTTCGTCTCAGGCGGTCAAAGGTGGCTCTTAAAGCAGTGAGTTTATATACTCGTGATACGAGTAATGATACAAGACATTTTTTTTCAATTTTTTTTTTTTATTTTTCTACATAGTCTCCTTGTAACTCTACACACTTCTTCCAGCGATGCTCCCATCTCTCTAATCCGTCCAAATAGTACTTGGCGTTTTTCTCTGCAAAATAATTGTTCACGAAGGTGATTGCCTCTTCATTTGACGAAAATCTCTGTCCTCCGGGCGCAGTTTTTAAATGAGGGAACAAAAAGAAGTCGCTTGGGGTTAGATCTGGTGAATAAGGCGGATAGTCAAGCAGTTCAAACCGTAATTCATGGATTTTCGCTACGGCAACCGCTGAGGTGTGAGACGGCGCGTTGTCTTGGTGAAACAGGATTTTCTTTTTCTGCAAATGTGGCCATTTTCCCGCAATTTCTGCCTTCTGCTTGGAAGGTAATAATGCGTGGTATGCTCCTGTCATGGTTTTTCCTTTTTGAAGATAATCGATTAAGAGAACTCCTTTACTATCCCCAAAAACAGTCGCCATCACTTTCCCAGCCGAAAAAACAGTTTTTGTTTTTTTTGGAGCAGGCTCGCCCTTTGCAGTCCACTGTTCTACAGTAATTAATCGGCGCCAAAACTCGGATTTATTGCGCCTAAACTGCGACAACAGAGCGTTCTAAATGTTTATTCGAACACGTTTTTGGTCTAATGTAAGCAAACGCGGCACCCAACGCGCGGACAGCTTTCTCATGCCTAAATCTTGATTTAATATGTAACAAAAACGTTCTTTAGACATTTTCATAACCTTTACTATCTCTCTCACTTTAATTCGTCAGTGGTTGCACCGTTTTGGACGTCCCGAACGTTTATCATCTCCCAAGCTCTGCCACGTTTAAATTCAGCTGCCCAAAATTTCACTGTGGTAAACGATGGTGCAGAGTCCCCATACACAGAGTCCAACTGATTTTTGATTTGCGTAGGCGTATTGCCTTTCAAAAACAAGAATTTAATAACAGCTCGATACTCAATTTTTTCCATTTTCACAAAAAACGCTTACATCGACTCACTCAAACGACTGTCAATTAAAAACTGCGCGTCCAAAATGACTGAAACTTCAGTAAGTAACTGTCAAAAGATGCACAACTAGCATTCACTAGCTCTTATTGACGAGTGTCACTACCTTTACGTTGTGGTCGGAAACTTTTTAGCCAACTCTCGTATTATACCCGGTTTTGATGTAAGCGCACAGAATTTTGCCCTCGGCAAGATCCGTCAGTTGAAACACGAAATCTGGGCTCTCAGTTGGTCATTGCTAATGATTTCTTCAAACGCTTCCCTGTTCAGAGTTGTGTCCTTGCTTAACATTATTATTTTTAGAAACCTTGTCATTACTGTGGGTATAGTCTTCTCTGGCTCATACAAAAAAAGGTAATGTTTATTTTTAACATCACGACTGCATTTTGAAAGCTCTTTTGCGGCTCTCGTTGACTTTTAATTTATACAGCTTAGCGAGTATCTCAAACAGGGCTCATCCGTAATCCTGCTGCTGTTTTGAGCCTCCTCCTGGCAGATCTTTTTTCTGTTCCAAATTGGCTGCAGGAATGGCCTTCATTTCAAAGGTACTATAATATGATCATTATCACCTAAAGACGGTTTTGCACGAGCTTTAAATTTGGCGTTCAGTTGAGTTCCTGTCTTATTTTTGGATCTACTGCCATGGCGATGCCTACAAGCCATTTTTGACTCTATCGTATAGTTGCCCCTGCTGTCCACTTGCCAATAGTCTTGCTTAAAGAGCTTTTGACTTGCATTTTAGGGTGCTAGATACGTGACGGATTAGATATCTGGTTAGCTATCGGTATGTATAGACATATGTATATGCTGATATTATTTTGCAACAGAGTATTTAAAAACCAGGCAGTGGTTCTTTGAAAAGCGGCAACATCGCCTTGGCAATTCGTGAGGTTAAAGGGGACATTTTACTTATGTTAGTCCGCTTATTATGACGATGGATGTAAATCGTGTATATACTCGTAGTTGACAAATTATTGTATTATTGTATATTTGCAAAGTTGAACACGACGTCTATCAACTGATCTTGGTCTTAAATAGCTGAAAAGCATTTACTCCACTCACGTTTTTCATGTTGGTGATTAGGTTTGATACGATCTGTGAATGTGAAGTGAATTGTGTTCGGTACTTGACCGGACGTTGATAGTTATACCGCCTGGACTGCTTTCAACTTCTCACCCTAGTAAGTACACCGTTGATGTGCTCTCCCCCCTAGGTTTATCGGATTATTGTGTCATATCAGCAAATTTTTCACACATGGACTACACAGTTGGAGAAAAGACTCTAAAAAAAAAAATAATATGGTAATACGAGAAAGCCACTTAACACCGTTTTTAGGAATTTTAACTGGTCGTTATGTTTCCTCGATAACGACGTGAATGTCAGCTGACCACAGACACTATTCTTTTTGGAATGAGTTCATTTATCCCTCATCAGATAAATAGTATTAAATCAGAAGAAAGGTGTGGTACGACTCGAGATGAAAGAGGCTATCAGGGTTAGAGAAATGCTTTTCCGGTACTACAAGTCCAACCCGACAGAGAAAAATCGGAAATATTCAGGAACAATTGTAACACCTTTCTTAAGCAGAAAATACAATAATGTCCCAATAATGTACAATAGTAATAATTTTCAGTCGTTCGTTAAAAATATTAAATATTCTACCTCATCCTCAATCCCAACTCTCATTTACAAGGAAATTTCAGCTGTCAGCTGTCACCTGTTTGACCATCACTTTCACAGCAAGTATCGCATGATGTCGTAACATTTAAGTGTTTAGCAAAATTGTAGTGCCCCGTCATGACGCCAGTAAGCAACCTGAAGTATTTCTTGCTGAGGGACAACAGGAAGGCCGCTGACCTCCTATAGACGTCGGGAACCATTGGTTGCCTGACAAGTTCATCGACGATTTAATTTCCTGTGATTCAATTGTACCCTATGCCCAGATAAGACTCAGTGAATTTAGCCTTCCGACTGCGTTCAGTAATGTGGTGCATTCTTGAACTAACTTCGAAGTCGTAAGAGGGTTAAGCAAGGCTCTAAGCACAGCCTGGCTGTCGGTTTAGATGCAAATGCTTCACTCCCTCCACCGTTGTCGTACTGCAGAAAGATACTAGCATCACACCCTATATCCGTTTCGGAGCCGACTGCATTACTTTACTGGCTCAGATTTTGGCAAAACCAGTACTGGGAACAGGGAAAGTCAATTTCGTATTTTTTCCGCAGCTGGTGTCATTGCATCAGACGTCAGGTCCATAAGACGAGAGCCATAAGGCGCGCAATGTAATCAAAGCTCCAAAAACGATTTCTTTTTAAACGGATTGAGAGTGATATGAATATCAAGGGAAGGGAGATTCATCAGTGCATCCAGGTGTTCTAGTGAAAGCCCTTATGTCGAGCCGAGATAAATCATGTATTTTCTTGAGAGCTTATTGCACCAGTCAACCGACTCATAAGATATAATTGCCCTTATTATAGCCGTGTAGATCGAGAATATACTTCTCGGCGATAGGCCCCATGCCTTGCCGATAGCTCCTTTGCACTGCCAGAAGGCCGACAGCGTCTTAGAGGCTTTCGACGTAACATATTTAGTCCATCGAAGTTTGTTACCCAAGATGACACCCACGTACTCAGTTTCTTTGAGGAATTGGATGGTGATGTCGTTAAGCACTAAATGAGTTCGACCAGACAGCTTTCTCTTTCTCGTAAAGAGAATAGCCTCAGTTTTGAGAGGATTGACTGAAAACCCATTACTAGTACACCAATTGTCGATCACGTCTAGGGCTGCCTGCGATTTAGGGCAGAAAGTCACTAGGCACGATCCAATAGACAGTATAGACGTCAGGACTATTAAGCGCGTAACCGGTGGTGGTGGTAGTAACGATTCATAGGGAGAATTAGCAGACACAACGACGAATTTGTATCATTCTCCGTTCGCTTCATGGCTTATGTCTGCAGCAATTAAATTTTATTTGTAAAATTACACAAGTTTAGATGGTGGGAGTTAGTTCGGAGTATAAAGAAAAGTTTTCGGTCTTCCTGGTAGTGGTACGAAACCTCTTGAACATCCAAATCCACAGATGCGTTTATTCCGCACCCATGGTTCCCGTATGGATATTATGCGAGGTTGTGTATCCAACACTGAAAGCCTCCTCCATGGGGATGGAGTATCAGACTTCCTATGTTGAAGGACGATCTTAGTACATAAAATAAATGAATACTGCCGTCGTCTATTATCTGCACTCATTTGAAAACAAATTGGAAATTAACCCTTCCCAGGTGCAGATAGGGACATTAGTCATATCTAAACTTAGTGGTCTCGACAGAAGCTTTGTTTAAGCCCGCAAAAAAAAAAAAAGCCATTCTTGTCTTCCTGATACTTACTCTCCACTTTTTAGTGTCTAGTCCACGGTTCTGGTTATGAAAATGCATCAGAGTATCCTCCGTTTCCTTGTGTTACCCCGGAGCCT
The DNA here is from genome assembly GCA_963966105.1 of Volucella zonaria. Taxonomy (NCBI): domain Eukaryota; kingdom Metazoa; phylum Arthropoda; class Insecta; order Diptera; family Syrphidae; genus Volucella; species Volucella zonaria. The sequence continues at coordinate 134,768,346 of OZ014534.1, forward strand.
AGAAGATAGAGCGCATCAGTTTGGGTTGTTTGAAAACTTCGAAAGTCTTAGTGTCCAGAAGTGAGATTCTCGGTGCAGGCTTGTTTACTATTCAAAAGTTTGCTACGTGGAGCACTCTAACAGTTCCATTCTCCATACTGTAGCTCTCTGCCTTGGCTAGTTCCCACAGTTGATAGATAGTGCTTGCACTCAGGCACGTTTAAGTTGTTGTCATTGCCAGCCTTCCCAATTAGAAGCGCCAGAGAGGAGATAGCGGCATCCGTATAGGTGCGCGGGTCTCATTCTCTTTGCCGTTTCAGGGTTTTCTTGGAGGTTGCTTTTCTAGCGAAGTTCTGTACACTAGAACTGGAACTTGTGCTAGTTGCAGCACCGGTTTCAGCCGGATCTTGTGCGCTGGGAAAGCCACCACCGGAGTTCTTTCTCAGCGGGCGTTCACCGTATTAGCCAACTTCCGTCAACCAGAATTACGACCTTTACTGGTTGTAACAGGTGGCCTTGCCCGGACATCCTGTGCGTGTGAAACCACAGCTGGTTTTGTTTGATGAGTTTGACCACTTCATGCGATTTCCGCCCACCGTAACTGTAGCCTTTGTTGGTTGCAGCACCGGTTTCATCCGAGATCCATCGACAGAGGGAGTGCTGGATACTTTCTTCCTCTTGGCCTTGTTTGGGACAGAAGAGAGGGCGTACCTTCGACAGCACTTACTGTCTTTTGCTCCGTGTGTTTGCCGCACGTCTGCGTTTCCTCTTCAACTGCCCCTTAGACGGTAATCCCTTCATGTCTGCCTTTTCTGGAGCTCGTTCCAGCTTTTCAGATTCCCGAGGCAAGCAGTCAGAGACATGAACCTGAAGGTCTATTCTGATGGATCTTAACCATAACAGGCAAGGCCTCTCCAGTACTCTCTCTATCGTTCCAGCTCAATTTACCGAACGAGTCGTAGAAAGAGCCGCATGAGTCGTTGAATCTAGTAATAGAGCTCCTGGGTCAGCGCCGTAATAGCCAGGTAGATTTAAAAGTATGTTGGTTGGGGCCTCCAGAATCCGTGGCCCTCCCCTAGTCAGAAAGACAAGTGGTAGATTGTCGCCTTTGCGAATACTTTTAGGTTCACCTCCAAACTTTTAACCATTTTACGTCTAGTTTGGACATTTTGACGTTTAGTTCGACATCTAAAATTTTTTCAGAACCTTAGGATGGTTGACTCTTAAGCCTTCCTGCCACGACAGGTCAGCCAAAGAAGATCGGTGACCCATGTTGAAACTTGTCAAATACCGTGCGATATTGCCAAACCAGAATTTTCTTTGAAACTCTCTTATGTAGTAAATGTGATACTTTCGATCATTTTTCTTTACCTGCATCAAGTCAGGCGCAATGGAAGACCAATAGGTCTATAACAAATTGCAATATTGGCAGAATTAAATAGATGCGAGGCAAAATAACTCACTTTGTTTTGTTTGTTCCCTAAATAAATTCAACATTAATGCCGATAATAACTGAGAAATCATCTCCTAGGTCAAGCGGTCTTTTTATCTCAAAAACAAGAAAATTTCAGAACAAAGTGGCATATTAGGCTTTTATTTCTTGAAGAAACCATATACGCTACGGAGTACATAGCGTCAGAAATGTACGACTTTATTTTTGTATATTTAAATAGTACAACGTATATTCATTCTCTCTAAAGCTAGATTCAGGTGTGAATTTAGAATTTTCAGCTAACTGAAGACTAAGCGTGAATTGGTGAAAGCATTTCACTTCAGATACGTGAAATATTAATTTGATAAGCAGATGATACCTGTCACGTATGTCAATTTAAGCATTCCCAACTTACATGCATATCCAAATTTATTTATGTAAAGAGTAAAGGTTTAAATAATGTATATACCCGTACATATGTATCTTATAACCCACCTGGGTACCGCAGGTGTTCCGAAGAATGTAATAATACTTTATTTACGATTAATAAATATCGTTCTCGGTCCCTTTTGGCAACATCAATTTCATTTAAACTTACTCAGCAAACAACAACTCGCAATGTAAAATAGTGTTCAACCTTTTAGCACACCAAATAGATAGTAGAACGCCAGTTATTGCTCACGTCTGCCAAGCGAAGCACGAATAAATTTAAAATATTTAACAATTACTGATACTAGGATAAGGATAAGCATTTGTAAATTAAAACCATAACTCTAAAACCCATTTAATATCTTCTGTATCGGTGTATCCCCAACCACACAGTCCCCTTTCATATTTTCCAACGTTGTACACTTCAATCAATTTTATCGGAGCTTTAGATACCTATACCGCTCGCAAACACTCACATACAATATCGATGAAACGAAGGCTTTTAACGGAATTAAATTCGATGTTTTGCCACATTTTGAATAAAATGAAAAAGTAAAGAATAAATTAAAAAAAAAAAAAAATGATAAAGAACCAAGTAAAAAGCAACACCGATAGCAACAAGTGGTGGTCCAATAAAACAGCACTTTGGTATTAGGATGAGACGTTTATGGACGGACTTTTCACTTTTTTTTTTTTTTTATAGTTTCAGCTCCGAGTCACCCGCACTTTTATCAAAATTGAGAGGAGCCACATTCTGTTTTTATTTTGTTATTATCCTTAAGCGAACTTGGTCTCCTTACTGAAATAAATGTCCTCGTTAAAAAGTTCAACAGTTTTGTTAAAGAAAATAAAAAAAAATAATCATAATACCCACAGCTACTCACACCAGAAAAAATGGAATTAACTAGAGCTAAGTGCTGTGTATGTACGCGTATTACTATAAGCACTCTTCTGTTAGTTACCTCGATATTGCCCTAGTATTCGTATTGAAGTTCGCCATGCGTCAAATTGAACTGGGTTAATTTTCTGCATATTTAAGCGTCATTAATTTCTATGTCTTATTTACACATTAATCAATATTTTAATGGGGGCAATTGGCTCTTCTTCAGAATAGGATACTATATTTCTTGAGGGGGTTGCGATCCTTGCTTCCAATTATGGCGGACTTAATTTGCTTGAAATATGTACGGGTATATGAATGTATAGTATAGTCTGAGCTGGTATGGCTGGGGTGGATTGTAATAAGATTCTAAAAATCGCAGTTTGTTGCCCAAGTCAAGTTTACAGCAAATGGGATGCCAACAATTGTATTAGATGTTGTACTCGTATATATTTTTTTAATTTTGGTGGGGGCTGAGGCCCGCATTTATTGGCTTAAACAAGCGTAATCTAACTTAAAAACTAGAACTAAAAACTCACAGAAAGACTTAAGAGCTAGGGACCAAGGAAGTGATGGAGGAGATCTTGTTTGAGACGATGAGTGCTCAGGTGGAAATCAAAAAGGGAGAGGTTTGAGTTGACCTTGCGGAGCATTCGGGAGATTGGTTCGTTGGAGCCATAAGCGGTGCGGTGGACCGGTAGATAGAAGAGACGAGGACATGGAAAAGGAAATGGAGTTCAAGATGGATGAAAAAAAATTTTTTTAGATATCGAAATGCATACCTAATATTTCTTTTTAAACTACCCAGACTTACTTAAATACAAAATTTCACCGTGCCGACAGAACTCTGAAGATTTTGAAAATTGCTGTTTTTAGCTAAATCAATTGAAATATTAAAATTTTTATGAAATATTTATTAAAGGAAGATAAAAGTACAGATCAGGCAGGATATTTTCTTTTGAGAGTCTCTTTTTTACAGTCTAGATACAAATTTCTATGCTCCTGACCACAGCGTAGCAAAAATTGCTTTTGTTCTTCCTTTGCAGTGATCAAGCCATGAAAATCTTGCATAAGTCTTACAGCTCTTTCAGCCGTATCATTAACTGCCCTTAAAGAAAGCACTTTCCTTTTCGCCTCTGAATGGGCAACACCTTCATCCCATGTAGAAACGGGTCTCTGGAGGAAATTTTTATCAATTTTTAATCGAGAAAATAAATTTGTGCTCTTGACAGACACAAAATCACTTAATGATTTACCTGCAACAATAAATAAGGCAGTATTATTAACAAATTATTGAAAACAGTATAAAAAATAGTACTATTTATTGTATTCCTACTATTTATATAAATAATCAGACATACCTTCTTCAGATGGAATGTATCTCTTCCTAGAATCATACAATCTTTCTCTTTGGAAATTCACTACAATGTTCGTTTTGGTTTGTTCATTAACTTCATCATCAAAGAGTGATAAAACGGTAATTTCTTCTGACAAGTACCAAAGATGTTGACTAAACTTGCTCAGAGCTGCTTTGGAGATCAATTTGTCAACAGTTTCATATTCCGTAAGCCTTTTTAAGAAGCACAAATCTTGATTTGGTGCCTTCACTGCCAGACTACATCCAAACCATGGTTTTACACGGTTTTATCCGCAATGAATAAACAGACGTCTTGAAGTGCTCGCCTATCCTTGGAGCTAATTTTGAACTGGGATTGCAACAAACATATCTTTAAAGAGTAAATAGCTCTAGCCATCCACCTTGCTTGGTGCATCGCTCCAGGAGGTCTAATTTTATTTTTTTTTCACTGTCTCCTCCTAAGAAAATAATAGATAGTCTAATCAGTTCCCGATAATCGTCACGTCCAATGGTTTTTTGCAGTTCTTGATTATAAAATGTCAACAAATCTTCTATTTTTGTATTACAAAAATGTCGTGTGACGATATCGGTATATGTTTCAATGTTTCAAGCAGGATTAATAGTTTTCTAGTTGTCTCTAAACTTTTTGAACAGTGGGATATCAGCGCTACTTGTGATTTGATGAATTTTTGTTTCGAACTTACATTTTAAAACCAGTTCGTAAACGTGATGGCGGCAAGCAAAGGAGTAGTAATTCCCTGTCTAGTTTTTGTTCCAAAAGTACACAAGCTCCTTTCAATCGCCCTGTATTAGACGCAGTTGTGTCACAGCACACTATTTGTACTTTGTCATCAAGGTTCCAGTCATAACGTGCGTTCAACACATCTTTAGCTTGATCCTGGCCGGAAGAGCTCTCCAGTTTGGGTACAGTCAAAAGTTGTTCCTTTTCTCCAAATGAAATTAGAATTGGCAGGCGTTCTTCTTTAGAACTTCTCTCGTCAAGTCCAGGTAATAATTTGCCATCCCAGTGAAAGGTCACCATTTCAGGCATATTATTCTGAAAATCTGATTTTATAGATTCCGCTCTATCTCTTCGACTCTGTGTGCGAATACGTGGAATAGACGATTTTTTTATAGGAAAATCATTACAGCTAAGATCTGGTGCTTCTACTACAGCCTGAAGTATATATGTAGACAGGATCCCTTATGCTTAATTGACATCTATCTAAAGCTGCAACTAACTTAGGCGTGGTAAAGTTTTTCCTTCCTCTTTTTGTAGTAGTTTCAGAACTCACCATTTGAGAGGTGGATGCCAAGGGTTCCTCAAGGCTTTCATCAGAGCTGGTAAATTGATCGTGATGCCCTTGCATTTGAATAGAATCTTGCGTAGTAACAGATGACGATAAACCTCCGAAACACATTCGCTCACATCTTTTTTTCTCTTCATTTAATTTCCTTTGTCTTGCCCTTTCTTCTTTTTCGACTAACTTTTTGTCTACACCTGCTAAACACCCTGGACGCCCTGGTTCTCTTTGTTTTTGGAAAAATATCTTATCTTCTTCAATTTTCATCCGTTCCAAAGCATCAGCGTGTGTTATATCAAATGAATTATCTAAATTGTTCTTAAAGTCCTCCTCACGGCGCTTGTAAATATCTTGTATTTTTTTACAATTTTTTTTGCAACTCCCTCCAAGCACGGTGAAGATCCACAAGTTTTTTTTTACACAGTTAGGTATAGCTATGGTAGGGATTCTAGCTTTTTCCCAAAATAGAATACACTCCCGAATAACGAGATTAACTTTCACTAACAATCCATTTAACCCTGCAGTCGTCGCGCACCAAAAACTCACACCAGTCGTCGCGCGGATTACATATGTAATCCATTTTAAAATTAAAGTAAAACCCGTATGCTTTAATTTTTTTAAATTTATTTTGCTGCAAAATGCAATTACATATTACTTAAAGATAAAAAACATAAATTATTACTTCATAATACAAAAAAAAAATAAATAAATTAAAAAAATAAAAATTTCGGATTTCTTGTAGAAGAAAAGGAACTTTAGTTTCAAATTCAGTTCTTCTTAAATAAACTAAAAATCTATAAACTAATTACGATGAACATATGTACTTGGAATGGTCAGTACAAAGGAATTTTTGACATGCGGTACATGATCGGCGAGTGCTTTTATTGCGTGCCCTTCCGCATTCATAGCAGCGACCCAAAGAACTACTTCGTGGTGATGCTGAGCTTGAGGGCAGAATATTTGCTTGACGAATGTCTAGAAAGTCTTTTATCCTGAATGCTAGAGCCCTAGGCAATGATTTGTGTCGTATTCGACGGTGAGCAAGTGGTTTCATCTATGCTAGGGAAAGGGAAATGAGAAATTCCCGGCGAATAATATTTCCCAAGTTTTTGTTCGCTGAATATATGCATAGAGCATTTAGAGCATTTAGATTGAGTAAATCATGAAACCCAGTTACAGGCCATCGTCTTGAATTCCTAGACACGTCGTAGAGCGAACGCCGTTCGCTTTTTGTGCGGTTGTAATACGTGATCATTTCTGGCTTTCGTTTCTCTCCTGTGCTATCATCTATTACCGCATCGTTATGCATCGTGGACAAAATAAGCACCACTTTATTTGGTTTTGCCACATAGGATACCAATGTACACGGGCTGTGAAAACCAAATTTTGAACTGTACAAAGGATGTCCTCTGGCTACTCGAAATTCTTTTGGAACGGTAGCAACCATCATTGTTTGGTTTTCGAAAAGCTCTTTGGCAACATTGAGTGATGAAAACCAATTATCCATAGTGATGGTTCGGTTCTTACCCAAAACAGGACGTGTTAGTCTCTTCACTACTTCAGAACGTTCATTACTTTGGTTGAAAGGGCCTTTAGGCTGTTTGCCTGGATAAATCTCCAAATTGTATGTATATGGATAGTGAACGTCGACAAGTGCAAATACTTTCACACCATATTTCGCAGGTTTGCTAGGAATGTATTGCTTGAATGAACAGCGTCCTCTAAAGGCAAGCAGCTGTTCATCTAATGTCATCTCGGCGCTTGGAATAAAATATTGTTGAGAATTCGTGGTGAACAAATCTTGGATTTCCCGTATTGGGGCCAATTTGTCAATTTTAGCACGAACACTGCGGTCACGAATGTCATCGAAGCGTAAATGTCTGAGCAGAAATTCGAATCGTTGTGAGGATATCGTCAAGTAAATTGTTTCAACACCAGTATGATTTTTGTGATCAAAAATCTGATCGCAGCTTGTTCTTCCTAATTTCAAAGCACCAGACATATAGAGGATACCGAAAAATACCTTCAGTTCGACTTCATCCGTCAATTTAGCATCTCTTACTCATCCGTATTTATCCATGGCATTCTCTATTTTTATATTAGTATATTTGACAATGAGATCAATCATGGTAACATCTAGGTATAGAGATAAACAGTCTCCAATTGCCGTTTTCTGTCTAGCCACTCCTTTGGGTCCAGGAGGCACAAAAAGTAAATTGTTTCTTTGAGTCCTTCCTCTATGTTATAAGGTGGTATAGTCTTTGACCAGCGAGTATTATCCACACCAACATAAAATGCATTGCCTCTCCTTTGTCCTGATTCCTCGTCGTTGGTAATTTCCTCGTCCGTCATTTCATCCTCCTGCTTAGATTCAGTTTCATGGTTTGGTTCCTCAAGAATATCTTCTTCATCATTCGAGGTTGAATCATCGTTGTCAAAATCTCGTCTATTTACATTGCCTTCGTTGAGTCAAGCACTGATCTGATCATCCCGTATTTGATCCATGATGTTCCTAAAAAACCATATTTATATAAAATATACACACAGAATGTAAATTTATGTCATCTAAATTAATACTCAAGTACCTTACTTCATAAAAAACATACACATGAGCTATGACATTATGTAATAACTCGAAATTATGAATAAACAAAAAACAAGAAAAAGGTTTGACAAAAATACTTACATCAGTCGTCGCGCGGATTACAATAGTATTCCGATTCACTGAGCGCACGCGCAAACTATTTAACTGTAAGTACTAAAAGAGACCAAAAATAACCACCACTAGTTTTCCGGGAATTCTCAATTTTGCATTGGTGGATTACAATAGTAATCCGCACGACGACTGCAGGGTTAACTTCGCGAATGTTAAAAAAAAGTTCTGAAAGAACTTGACAATTAGACGGTAGCTTTGCGGATGTTATTTGATAATTTACGTCACTAACTAAGAAAACACATTTTTTATTGCTTCTTAATTCCAATGCTATCTTTGAAATGTAAAACAATAGGTGTTAATCGCGAGAATAATTGAGAACAAATGACAAATGCCATGAATACGCTCTGCAACTGCCGCGCAACACGGGTTATCGTACTCCAAATAAGGTAACAATTTATTTACGAGTGTTTTAGAGGCAAATGAGCAAAACTAAGACCTGTGCGTTATAAATTTAAAACACCCTAATGCACAGTCAATGGAACCTGAGAGTAGTCGATGAATGAAAAGAATGTCAGCATTATTCCTACGTTCTTCTAACGAATTCATATTTAGAAGTTTGGGGCGATCCTGCTAGGGGGATAAAATTAAAGGGTCGTTCCACGGCAGACTACGGCAGAGCAAATCGGAGGAATCGACGTTGAATACCCTCCAACCCGGTGAAAGGGGGACCAAGCTTGAATGACATACTCAAGCAGGGGGGGAACAAAGGTAATATATGTTGAGAGATCTGGTTACATACGATGGCAAATTCCTTGGAACACCATTTAATAAAGCCAAGCGATGAGTTGGCTTTGAGGATCATCTTATCGCTATGCGAACGGAAATTAAGCTCACAGTCGAATAGAATAGAATAGATTTTTATTTTCGTTAATAATATTACAAGGGTTTGCCACCACAAAATTTACAATACAGTGATGCGATATGACATTTATATCTTTCAACTGGCTAGCAGATATGTGTATATTAAATCAACAATTTTGAGTGTTGAAGGGAAATAACAAAAAAAAAAAAACACCATTCAATGCAAAAAAATAAAAAATAAAAAATTATTAATAAAAATAAAAAGAACAACATTTACTAAATAAGCGAATAAATAGATAATCGAATAAATAAATAAATAATTAAATAAATAAACAGATAATTTAATAAATACATAAATATTTAAATTAATTAGAACAGAAATTGATTAACGGATATAAAGAAATAAATACGATAAGTAAATATAAAATAAATGAACAAATAGAAAATTGACATTACAAGACTTTTCGTTAGTGAATTATTAAAATAAGCATGTTGAAACTAATCATGAAGTGCAACATTTAATTGATTACTTAAATGGTTATTAAAGAAATTACAACGTGTGGTAAACGTTTCATTAAGCCTGCGTATTCTACAGGAAATCAATTCAACATCGGCCTTCACGTGAAGTTCGGAAGTTGAGTAATGCCAAGGTAGATTCAGCATCATTTTTAGGAGCTTATTTTGTTGAATTTGTAATTTTTTTATATGGCAATTAGCACATTTATCCCACACTTGATATCCATATAACGGAATTGCCTGAAAGAGTACTTTATGTAACAATATTTTCTTTTCAACTGATTATTATCCTGTTCCTGTTAATAAAAGGATATAACATCCTAATGCCAATACTAATTTTATTTAAAATTTGTGTTATATATTCTTTAATGGTTAGTTTGGCATCAAGGTAAACACCTAAGTATTGGACATGTTGTTTCCAGTCAACCTGATGACCATTTAGGACTAGTTTGTTAGACGGCAAGAAACAATTCTTTCTTTTCCTTGTCAAAAAAATGGCTTGAATCTTTCCCGCGTTTACTTTTATCTTCCATTTACTATGATAACAAATTATGATTTCGATCGCATTTCGAAGATTGATTTCAATGTTGAATCCAAACAAATACACTGAGGTAAATCTGGTACATCTGATGTATACAAATTATATAATATAGGTCCAAGTACGGAACCTAGCGGAACTCCAGTAATTATCTTTTTTAAACAAGAGGGTCTATTATTGACATAAACACTGAACAAACGTTTTGACAAAAAGCTGTAGACAATTTTACATAAGTATAAAGGGAAATTAAAATTAATCATTTTATATAATAACCCATAGTACCAAACGCTATCAAAGGCTTTTTCAATATCCAAAAGTATCATTCCCATTGATTTTCCCTTGAGACGATTTTCCTTGATACGATTGCATATTCTGAGCACTTGATGGCAAGTGCTATGATTTCGTCTAAGCCCAAACGGCTCATTAGAGTAGATTTTTCGTTCCTCAATAATATTTAACAATTTACACTGTATAATCCACTGGCTTTCTTAATAGCTAGTTTATGGATTATATATTTTATATCTGCCTCGAATTTTCTACAGTTGTTTCAATATTTGCATCACTAAGGTGTTGCGAAACAGTGTGATTTTTTGCAAATTGTTCACAAAGAACATAAGCTTTTTGCGTGTCAGTGTAAGAAACATTACCATTTTGCACTAGAGATGGAATTTGCTTATGTTTTGTTTTGATTACTCTAGCAATATTCCAGCAGAAATGTTTCGAAGCCTTGTCAAGTAAACTCAGTTTATTTTTCCATTCTTCGTTGCTCTTATTATAAATTAGCTTAGCTATTTGTTTATTAAAGTACTTTACAAGCCTTTGAGAAGTGAATTGTCTAAACCTCTGCCAATTCCGCCTATGCATATTTCTCAACTGAATGATTTCTAAAACGTTGTTTGGGAGTTTCATACGATAATATTTTTTTAATACCTTTGGTATGCTACACTCAGCAGAACTTAAAATGTGGTCAGAAAAGTCGTTAACAACAATATCAATGTCGTCTGTATTAGTTATGGTATCTAAATCTGTGAATAAATTTCGTAGTTTAAGTTTCATTGCTCTACGATAAACATCCCAGGGAGTATTGCACAATTTTGTTTTCGGAACACGGAAGTTGACAAAAAACTGGGTTGTGATCCGACGGTAAATCATGTATTCATATTGGCTGAGAGAAATGACTAGATAAATTAGTAAAAAGTAAATCAAGAACAGATGGACGACCACGAGAACAAGCTGGACTAGATGGTGACAGGACACGGACAGGTAAAAAGGTAAGCGGTCACACAGAACGCTACAAAAAGAATTTGCTCGGATGCAACCCCAATCTCTGTGTCTGCAATTGAGATCATCACCTATCAAAAAATCACCGCTTAGATTGAATAATTTTCGTAAGTCCGATCGTAATCTTTGTTTAATAACTGGACTAGAATTTCCGCCTGGGAAATACACACAGTAGATTTTAAGAAGTGATCCATTTCTTAACTTTATTCCTAAACCTATATTCTCGTCATATTGCGCATTCAAACTTCTTAGAATACCATGTTGAATTGATTTCCTGATTAGAAACGCCACACCACCCGCTCGTCTATTCTCCCTATCTATTCGATAGCATTTAAAGGAGGGCCATGCAGTTCGATAGGAACTGTGATTAATGCAACAACATTGTGTTCATTTAGAAAATTAATGAATTCAACCTGTTTTTGTCTAATACCTCTTGCATTCCATATTACAATATTTAGGTTACAATTTACTAAAGTACTTAACATTGGAATACAGAAATTTAGCAGCTAATTGTGCGATGGCAGTAAATTGTTCTTGTTTAGTTTTACAAGCACCTAATTTATTTATCAATTCCATAAGAAGTATATTTAATTCTTTTATTAAGAATAAATCATTCTTGACGGTGTGTTGAGTGTTGTTGTTTATAGGAGATGGTGAAGCTACATGTTGCCAAGAATGTTGTTGGGGAACATTGCAACGTTCTAACTCCACCTGGTTCGCAGCATCTACATTTGGAAGAGCAGGAAAATCACTCATCGGTTGAAGCGAAATAAAGTTGGTGTTTCTCATGTCTTGGATCAACTTTGACGTATGGGTTGTAGAGCGACTGTTTTTTGCTTCATGTTTAGGTTTTGTTTATTCAATTTTAATACATTCATTAATTTTAAATTTAAAAAAAATTAATCTGAATCAAAATTACAATCAGAAAAACAATCTTCAGAGTTCAACTTCGATATATCAGTAATCGAAACCTCTTCAGGAGATTCTAGTAAACTAAGAACTTCTGAGGAAAGTGTGAAAAGCTTTTTTTGGTTGTTGTCGACGAGGAACGATAGAAGCCACAAATCACAATCAGTTTTTTCAGGGTCGGCAAATTTTTGTTTGTATTAGCTCCGGCCACTACTTCCATAAACCCCCATTTAAAAACCATCTCAATATCAGCCTCAAGTTCAAAACCAGAAAATACTTCAGCTGGAACCACTCTTACAATTCCCCGAATGGAGTGATTTAAAAACGATTGTAGCTCCACTTCTATTCGTTTAACCACGATTCGTTTTCCTTAACAAAACCGTATTAGTCATGTTGCAGTCCCGCCATTTTTTTGTTACAATCGAGTTAAATTTTTTCAATAATAGAGTGTATTGCATTTTTTTTTCGGTTAGAATATCTTCACAACAAAATTTTTCCAAAATAAGGTCTGGCATCTCATTTGTCCTATTCAACGGCTTCGCTACAGTTCAGTGTTAAATGCATTTTATTATATTAACCAATAACTCTTACATACTAAAAAAAAATGCTTAAATGCTTGCTTAAAATTACTTAACAATCTTATATTAACTTATTGGCCCCACACAAGCTACTCTAAATTCTTATATCTACTCGTATGTCTTTCGACTTTATTTACATTTTATTGAAATATGTGTATATTTTGTATACTTAAGGCTAAGAAAAAAATTGTTAACAAAACTTAGCATATGGACTTAATTTTCTATAAAAACTTAATATACAACTTAAAATAAACCTTAGTCTACCTAACCTATCTACACAATACACACATATAGACATTATACACAATACATACATATACTAGTATATACCTTTATATATACTAATATATATATGTATTCCTTAAATGCTAACCTAAACCTATGCAAGCTGGCCATCGCTATTTACAGAACAAATAGACTGGTCAGCTCTGCCTCATTAGTGAGGCTGGTCTGTAATTGACGGAAACGACGACGTAACATCTTCTCCATCATTCAACCACCAGAAATGCTGGTGCTGCCGAACGACATCCCTCTTATCGCGATTCCCCACCGCCCTACTGAACCTGAGACGATCCACACTGCCGCGTGCGACGTTTTTTGCTGTAGTTGAGTCGCCTATCCCCAGCTGTCTGAGCCACGTGGAAGATTAACGGAACCGCTGATCTATCCTGGATCAACCCTATCTGATCTAGGTAGAGGAATGCTTCCGGTGGAATGAAGCCGTCAGAGCGCATACTCTCGTGGTAAAGGTAATTGGGGTAGTAAGCCCCAGATATCAGGTTATTCATCGAGGCCATTGCTCTTGCAATGTGCCTTCGAGTCAGCTTAATTACGAAGTTGTCCACTCGTATTAGGTTCGCTCTCTTGTGAAGGACCTCATTAGGATAAAAAATTTTGTACTCCGACTCTGGTGTTCTGTACTAGCGAAGGCAATCCCTCTCAAACACCCGAATTTTTCCATTAAGCTCACTGGCATATTGAACCACACGGGACACACAAATACTAGCAAGGGCCTGATAAGCGCGATGTAGCAAATTACCTTTACTCTCGCATCGAGTTGGCTGCTATAAAACAATCTCTTTGTGAGGACAAAAGCGTCTTTAGCTCTTGCCAGAGCAAGGTATCTGACTACATTTCGACAGGCAAGAGGCTGTCCGTGTTGTCCAATGATCGAGAACTTTCGCCAATTTTTTCTGGTATCCCTAGAGGCTCCAGGCAACGGCGTCCTAAAGAGAATGGTTTCCGACTTCTGAAAGTTCATTTTCAACTTCCAATCATGGCAAAATCGTCTTATCTTATCGAAGTCACGCTGCAAGAGAGTATTAATGACCTCGATTCTTGGACCTGTTCTGTACGCTATCAAATTGTCTGCGTACGCAATAGTATGGGAAAGTGTACCTATCAAGTCGCTTGTATAAATGTTGAATAGGATCGGCGAATATTCCAACAGAAGTCACATCACCATTTTTCACGATGTTGGTTAGCAGGGCCCCCGCCCAATTATCGAGGCTTCGCCCATTAATGACGTTGTCTAATAAAAAGTGGGGGCAGATTATTCTAAACTGGTCTTATCGAAAACATCCTCAGATTATAGCATGAATGGTTGCTACGATTTGACCAGTTACAAGTTTCCGGTCATAGGTCTTGTTGGCAGCTTGACCACCGGTAGTCCATACCAGGACGTAAATCATGGTACCATGGGAGTCAGGAGCCCCCCGGGTTTCGGTCCGGGCCTGACTTGTTAGAGGTAGGCCCCCTTGTGGGAGCGTCATGGTGGTTGTGGTTTAAACCCAAATCGCGGGTACGGGTTTCCTTTTTGGTTTAGCCCATTGTAGAGTTGCAAATAAAGTACTGGGTGCTGCGACCCTAAGAGCAGCAAGAGGTTTTAGGTCGGCCTCGACTCATACCAAGGGTGGAACTTGTGCCTCCAACACAGTTCCGAATTGGTATCAAAGGATTGACGGAGAGCGATGGCAAGGCGTGTCCTTGCTTCCTATGGATGTATGGGCATCTCGTAAACATAAGGTCTTATGACAGGTGGTTTACTTTAAAAATCCAGGTACGTTCTGTTGGTTAGCATATTATAAAGAATGTACAAGAGTGGTTTTCTGATCCCCAGCCTAGTCAGCTTATAGAAAAGACCCTCTAACCATACGGTGTCGAAGGCCTTCTCCAAGTCAACAAGGCAGACACCAGTACCCTGGTTTTTGCATTTATTCCATTGGATATCGGACACCAGTTCAGACACGGCATGTGAGATATCATGTTCCACCTTAAAACCGAATTGATTATCCGGAACTATATATTTGTCCTCAACCCGCCTAGACAGAGCTCTATTGATTACTTTTTCAAACACCTTACTGATATTCGGAAGGAGACTTATCGACCGGAGATTCGCCGGATTGGATTCCCTTTTTGGGGATAGGTTGAACCACTGCCGTTTTCCAATGCGCTGAGTAATGTGCATTATTAAACAGGGTGGTGTAAATGTCCACCACTTCTAGAGGAAGATGTCGAAGCACGATGTTCGGAATACCATCGGTTCCCACTGATTTCTTAGCCCTGATTGTATCGAAGATCTCATGTAGCTCTTCCTTCGAAACGAACGGGGGTAGGTCACCCTCTCTGGTAATGACATTACTAGATGGAGTGAAAAGTGACCTAGTTGACCGCCAGAATGCGCTGCTACTGCAAAAAAGGTTATGGTGCCTTGAAGTCCGATCATATTTAGGCAGACATGCCAAATTTTAGTGCGATACTGTCTTTAGTTTTGTTTTGACAGCTGATTGTTGTTGACGTGTTTGGCATCATGTTGAGTATGGACAAAAACCATTTTCGTTTTCTCATAAAACATTATTTTTTGAGAGGCAAAACGGTGAAGGAAACAAAAGAAAAGTTGGATAAATATTATGGGGCTAATGCTCCATCAGATTACACCGTCAAATATTGGTTTCGAGAGTTTCGTGGTGGCCGCAACTCCACTACCGATCAAGTCCGCAGCGGCAGGCCCTCCGATGCGGTTACAGGGGACAATGTCAAAAAAATACATGAAATGGTGTTGGCTGACCGGAAAGTGAAGGTGCGCTAGCTAGCAGATACCACAAAGATTAGTACTGAGCGCACATGCCATATTTTGGGCAATATTCTGCATACGAATATTCACTTCTGACCAAAAACACGAACGCGAGAGCACTTCGAAAGAGTGTTTGGACTAGCTGATTCGGAATCAAGCGGACTGTTGGCGTCGATTGGTAACTGGATTTGGATTCCTCGGACTATTATCTCTTCCCAAGCCTCAAAAGATGACTCATCATCAATCAGCTCACGCGAGGAAATTATCGATGTCACGGAGGAGTATTTTGCAGACCTTCCGAAAAATTACTTTTCGGACGGGATCAAGAAGTTGAAAAATCGCTGGAATAAGTCAGCAAACTATATTGAATAATATAAAAAAACATTTAAAAAAAAATTAATTTTTAATTCCCAAGGAGGTCACTTAGCACTCCATCTAGCATATAGCCACCACCTGCTTAAGCGCGGTGTTGGGCCTTCCTATCTTCATGTTGGAATCTCTCATTTCAGATAATAAGTTGGCCATAAAAGTTGTCCTTTTCATTTTGAGCCGTTTTGTAGGTGAGTAATACTGCGAGATGGTTGTCAATATCCGGTGACGGGTTCCATGATATGAGACCCATTGGGCTGCCAGCTTTACGATAAAACTTTTGCAGGAGTTCGTACACTTTCAGCTGGATTGAAAGAGTTAGCTGAAACAGTGGTTGTGGTTCATTACTACCATCTGTCTCAGGGACTTGAAGGAATCTGTGGTTTTGTAGGTTGCTCCAGCTTATTTTCGCACCAAAAAAAAAAAAAACTTCGAAATGCTTACATACTAAGGATATCAGATTTAGTCTTTTTTGAACCGCGGATAAGTACAATAAATCGTGAATTCTTTGTATAATGTTACATCCACTACATGATTTATGTACTCTGATTGGTAAATAATGGGCTTCAGAAGTCAGTGTGGAAAGCAATGAAACGATTTTTAGCATTTGTGGGTTTTTATTAACAATCGAAGGCATCATTTTTAACACACTTATGTAGTGTTTACACATATTAAACGATAAAATCAATCTTAATATTTCTTGCAAAGCCAATAAGCTCAAGCGATGAAAAAGTAAGGCGCGTCATTTTTTAAACATCAAAAACAGATTTTTGCTAAGCGCTATAGCTCAACATATTCGTGCTCATGCTCATGTACTCAAAACAGAATTATAGTCATTTAAAAAATCTCCAAAAAACCACAGTATACTCGTATGCATGCATCCATATTATGTACAATGTTTGGGCATTCGAGAGGGATTTGGATTTTATTCATCATAGGTACTAAGGCTCTGATCGATTTTCGATGTGGGGCTTTGAGCCCGCCACAAACAACCATAAATACCAACAATGATTCATAAAATTTATAACTTTCGCGTATGCTACCGCCATTATTGCCAATGGCATACCCACAAACACAAGTTCTACAACCAAACGGAAGCGCGTATGCCGGAAAGCGGCAACAAATTTTTTTTAAATCTCATTTTCTGTCACATGGATTATTATGATGGACACTCGTGCGTTTAAAGTGGATAAACTGCTGCCATCACTATGACCCGAAAAATGAAAAAAAAAACAAAAAATGAAAATACGAACAGGCATCGGTAACGACCGTAAAAAATACAACAAGCAAAGGAAAGTGGGGAGCTTTGAACTGCCGACTACCACCAATACCAAAACCAACATCCACTTTTCAGCGCGACGGCGGTTAATCTGGTTGCCCTCGATGACAGACTGCTTTGCGGGTTATTTCAAAAATTTATCGTTTTTAAGTTTCCTTAAAATACTCGTATTGCAGCCGCATTGGGGGTGGCGATGGCGATGGCGACGACGATGATGACGATGACGATGACGATGACGATGACGATGACGATGACGATGGTGAATGGCGAGTGCGGGTGTTTGAATCCGTAAAAGCTGGTAGTAACATACAGCAGAACACATATCGCATGAAGCGTTAATATATTGTAATAAACATTACAAACGGCCAAAACGTGCGGGGTATTACAATTGCTATTGCTACTGCTACTGCTACTGCTACTACCACATTGGCCCGTCCTACTGCGACACGAAGCGAAAACTCTAGAAAACTCCATGAGTACGGCATTAAAGGTGCCGCTTGTCGGTTTAACTAGTATCGAACATAACGTAGATACGTTCTAAAACCCATGAAGGGATGGGGCTGACTTTTACATTTAAAAACAGTCAAACACATCTGAGGTGAAGCATCAGCGTCACATACGAACTTGTTGTATATGCACGTCGAGTCACCCCCCCAAAAAAAAACATGTATAAAGCCGGCAATTCTTGCCGTTTCACATCACGTCTCGTCGTCATCCAGCGTGGATCAGCTTCGACTGTGTATTGAGCTGAATATAGCGGAAGCAATGGTGCAGATAAAATAAATTACACGAGTTAAATCATCACCATCAGAACGGCACACCACCATAACTTTGTAGTGTCCATAAGAGTCGAGACGGGAGGGGATAAGAGAATGTGAAATGACATGAACATCAAAGCACAACCAGGTACCAGGTACTAGCTACCGGCTACCATCTACCAGCTACCATGTACCAGAGCCCACCTAACCGATTCATTGCATAATGCCTGCCATGGGGGTGGTTACGCTCGCTGAAAGGTGTTACGTGGAGGTGAAGTGTCACAGCAAATTGTTTTAACGCAATAAAGGGGCCTTCTGTGATTTTTCAGAGGGCTATTGTTAAATTTTTAATTCTGACAAACCGTTGAGCGGCCCATCAAAGTACGAGTACAGCCCCAAACACACTACAGCACAGCAAAGCACATAAAAAGCTTAAACGCCTCTCGAGAAGTCGGCTTAAAGGCTTTATTTGCTTGATAAATTATATGTTGAATTTTAACTGGGGTATGCAGTGATGCAAAAGATTGCTCAGGGGTAGAGTGCTTGAATTCTATTAAAATAATAAAATTACTTCCACCCCGAAAAGCTACGAAAAGACAGTGTAACTTGATGGCTCCGACTCCAGCTGAGGCCCAGCCCAAGTGTTCTGAAACTATCTACCGGACCGAACTGGACAGAAAGGAGATGGGATAAAAATGCAATCTCATAAAATACGTTTTTGTTGCATATTTGCCCAACGGAGCGGACACAAAATTAAAATTTATGCTGCTTCGCATGACGTAACGCTTAAGTGTGTTCGAGATGATGATGATGCTCCTTGTTTCTTGTTCCTTGTTCTCTGTTTCATGTTCCATGTTCAATGGACAATAGCAATTTAAGAGTTATAAAAAATGTCAAGAAAAAATAGGGCTTTGACCGTTTAAATTTTATTTAGATTTTTGAGTTGAACGCCAGCTAGTAGGGCATTACTGTTTGGTTTTGGGCAAATGTACATACATGTGTTGCCCCTTTTTATGCACATACAGCTATATTTACATCATTTTCTATGTTCAGGCAAAACATAGCATCTTAGTTGAGCAATGTGATAAGTACTCTTAGTTAATATTTCTTATCTCTGATTCTGTCTAATAATTGACAATGAAAAGCCCACATGCTTTCCCGTAAATATGTACATATCTACTTTTGCAAAGTTACATATGACCTCTGTCCCGATAACTTACATAACATATATCAACGATGGCATTGGGTTCCGCTACAGCTGGATTTTCAACTTACCTCCCTCTGCAGCTGGAGTCGAAAACATTCCGGGCTAGGAGGCCGACGGACATCTTCATGCGCTTCCGTCAGTGTGCACGCTTCTGTGCCACAAAGCAGGACTGGGATTACCAGTGTTTGGTATTATTGCCTTTTTGGTTGCTCGGGATATAGGTTTACTACTCAATTGCCCTTTAAGACACAGGAAGAAAGAATGATCCTTCGCATGATTTCCACACTGGTTGCTTTGTCGGATTTGACAGCAGAGCCCAGGTAGATAAAGTCCCTTATTACTTCAAAGTTGTAGCTACGTAAAGTGACGTTTTATCCTAGGCGTCAATGCTGTGTTGACAGCATATACTTGTACTTTATTTTCCTTTGTTGCCCGTTAAACCTACCTTTGCCGCTCCAATAGTAGCAAACCCCCTATTGACAGCCCGCTGTGTTTTTTCTCATATGCGAGTAAGTGAAATGACTTGTGAATGATGGTTCTTCTGGAGTCGACTTGCGAATTTCACACAAATCTTTCAAGATCGATGTTGAAAAATCATATGAGACCGCATCAGTCCTTTTCCGGCATTAAAGGTCTCGGTTTTTTCATTACCAGCCTTGACGGAGCAACGTACATTCTCCATCGTCATACTGCATAGTTTGTCACATAGCTCATATCTATAGATGCTGCCATATACGACTTTTATATCAATTTGAAATTCCTGGTTTTTTTCGAAGTTCTGCCGTATTGTGAAAATTTTACCATTTACGAAGGATCTTAGGCATTCACATAATACAGCAGACAGGATTTCGTATGCGATGCTGAGGAGGATTACCCCCCAGTAGTTGACATAGTTCAGTGGGTGTCCGCGGAAGTTTCATTCGTAAGGTTCCGTAATTAGCTGAGGCCTTTTAGCTGGTTCATCATAATTTTTTAAACTCTTCCGTACAGAGTTGTGAGCTTATGACGACATGTGAGCTCCATGTTCCGGGTCGAGCATGCCGTTGCCATTTTAGGCTGTATGAGTAAGGATTTACTCATGCTTTTACCGGGCCCACTGCTGGGAGGTAAGACAAACATGCTGCCCCGAAGTTACAAAATGGTCAGCTGTTTTCCGATCAATCGCCGCGTCCATCTCCCTAAAATTTGGATTATAGTATAATTTATCATCATACTCCTACGTTGTTCATACGTAAACTAATGAACTACTTTGAAGTCTGATGTGTTTGAAATGCCTAGCTGATAAGAAGCTGATTCTCTTTTTGTCGACATCGCGCTTTTCTTCTTTTCCTAATTTTCTTTCAGACCTGCTCTTACGACCCCTTTATTTGACTGCTAAGAATCCTTCCACAGCACCGACAACCACAACGTTTTACGTGAACGCCTGAAACCATTTAACAATAATCTGATTGGCCCCTTCCAGTGTGGTTTTAGGCTCGCAAAGTCCAAAATCGACCAAAATTTTCAGACTTCAGAAAGGAATCCAAATCGATATGATGGTTTGGTATTCCTGCCGAACTAGTCACATTGTGCGGAATGACGATGGAAAAACTCATTGTCGAGTTAAGGTCGGAAACAATCACAAAAACAAAGGTGATGCGATGTTATGTGCAGTTATCACTATCACACGAGTGTTTGAGAAAATTTTTCGAAACTCGCAAGTCAACAACAGAAGCATAAAGTCTGTACTACTAGTTGCATAAGCTGATAGCATTGATAGCATTCACAGACCTCATCGAGCTGACACTGCTGCGTTAGTAAGAATTGGAACAGAGGCGGAAAAACTGTGCTTAGTCGTGAATGAGGGCTGTCCACAGGAAGGAACAAACCCACCTTGAGCATTTCCCATCGTCATTCTGCACAGACGGACGAGTTTCGCAAGGATACCAAGGCCAGGCATGATTTTCTACAGGTCGTCTCCATAGATGATTCGACAGCATCGAAAAAGAAGTCGGTCGTCTTAAGTCGGTCGTCTGAATTTGTGGTCGATTGTGGACTTAGCGGACCTAGAACCACGCTGATAGGGGCTAATCATAGGGGCTAATCAAAGATCTTATATGCGATGTTAAGGAGACTGATGCTTCCATAATTGGTGCAGTTAAGAGAGTCTTCTCTCTTGTGAATCCGGCAAACGGCCTTTAAGTTCAATTCTTCAAGCATAATTTCTGCCTATCAATTCTGGGACTTAGATTGGTGCATGTTCTCTAGGCTGTCCTGCCCAGCAGTCCAACCTCACTTGGGTGATCCTTGCCGTTTAACAATCTGCAGAAGTGGTTACTACTAAATTTCTCTATTCATATCTACAGGTCTGTGTTCGGGGTCTTTTGGTGGGACTTCCGAAAAATGCTGGTAGATTAGCATCACCGTTATGATTATCCGTCGCCACACTTACGCCGGAGTTTAGTGCAATAATACTATTTTTTACAGATTTTATTGAATCAAAATCTAAACTAAAGTCATGAACACCGTAAAATTATTGCAGAGGGTGGTCCAGCAAGAAGTGTAATTTTAAATTTTGCGCCACTGTTGAACTGTCATTGATTTCGGGCATCATCAAGCGCCTTCTCATACAACTATAGTGAATTTAAATGATAAGTAATTTGAACGTCTCGGACAGGTTAGTGATGTGAAGACCCCGGCAAAGTCAGCTGAAAATTTCGCCTCCTTGGTTGAGAGTGTGACTGAAAACTAAGGCGTGTTCATTTCGAGACGACGATCGAATTGGGCCTCTCCGCAATCACTTTGCTCAATATTTTGCATAAAAATCTTGGCCTACGTGCTTATAAGGTCCAGTTGACACAAGAACTGAAGACGGCAGACCACGCACAATGCCGTACAATCGCTGATTGCGTGCTGGAAATGAATGAACATGACCATGATTTTTTACACGAAATTATTCTGAGTGATGAGGCTCATTTCCATTCATCTGGGTAAGTAAACAAACAAAACTGTCGCAACTGGGGCAGAGCTGAGCATAACAACCTCTCCACCTACAATGAGTGACAGTTTGGTGCGGATTTTGGGCAGGCGCTGTCATTTGTCCATATTTTTTCGAACATAATGCTGGTGAATGGATTGCGTTACCGAACGATGTTGACCGACTTCATTTTTGCCTGAAATTGATGCTAGAGACATGGATGACGTTTATTTTTAACAGGACGGCACCCCGTACCACATATCTGGTGAAACAATGGCTTTATTGTGTGACAAATTTCCTTTACATGTGATTCCTCGAAATGGAAACTTCGATTTAACACAAATTTCAGAGCTGTTATTCGCAAAATACAGCCGCAATTATGCGAAAACGTGATGAAAAATTTCATCAAAACAATGACTATTTGTAGGCAGAGCCGAGGCAAACATTTGGCAGATATTGTATTGCATTACTAACCTCAGATCTGGTGCTTTAGATTTGTACAAAAATACCACCGCTATTCACAAAAATGTTGCGTTTTTCTATTGATGTAGAATTAAATCTCCCATTGGGTAACCTACATAATAATAAGTTTACACATGTTTGGGATTGTGATTCACTTATTATGAAACAGCAATGTATATTAAGTGCAGTCGTTAGTTCGATTAACTCATTAACCACACAACGCAAGCTGTAATTAGTGTCATGGATGTTTTTCGCAAAAAAAATGTAACTGGGCTTATGTAGGCAGATAATACCATTTTTCTCGCAGATATACTAACTGGCGTGCAGTTTATTTGTATTATTTCTATCAGATTCCAAAACAATCAGTCCGTAACAATATAAACTTAACATTGGGAGAAATAAAAGTGGCATTTGTGTTAATACAAACAGTGACAATGCCATATCAAAGTCTTAATGAACGCAAGTACAATGACCCTTAAAAAAAAACAGATACTCTACATGTCTTTAAGTCAAAGCAAAAGTATAGTCAAAACAAACGAAATAAAAAAAATCCTTTTTTTTTTGCATTTTCTTGAGCTTGAGGTCTCAAGAATATCTGGTGAAAACACCAAGTCGGCCAGTTACAGCCGAGAGCGTGAAACAGGTTTTGCGGCGTCGAACCGAGAGTCAGGTAGCGGCAAGCGACCCACCGAGCAGAGTGTCCCTAGACCTATTTTATTATTCTGTTGTGTTTTTGGGCGTCCTCGGCTCCACGTATAATGGAAATATAATACGACTACTATTATTCGCCAGAAATTGACACGTTTGTCAGTAGCTTGCCGTTGGTGCAACTGTGCGTTACAGTGAATTTTCGTTTGTGAATATATATTCTGAAGAAAATGGATATCAGGAATAAAGGTTCTCGAGAAGCTCATCGATCCGGACCCTTTCGCAAGGATCAGAGTAAGACGAAACTACCGCCCAAAAATTGACATTCTGCCGAAGAACTTGCCGACGAGAATATTAGTTTCAGTGTCAAAAAATTGAAGACTGATCATGAGACATCCGCATCAGAAGATCCAAACATCAAATATCGAATTTTGAATTTTCTGACTGTGTTTTCTGTCTTATTGGAATCTGTAAAATGCAAAAAGTGTGGTAGTGGTGTTCGATTCTCAATAGCAAGCACTCGAGGACTCGGCTTTAAAATTGTAGTTTCGTGTTCATCACTCATTCCTTCGTGCCCGTACATCTACACAGCTTACGAAATAAATACACGATTCTATTTTGTTCTGCGCTTATTGGAAATTGGTTGGCGTGGAGTTATGAAATTTTATAGACTTATGGATTTACGGCCTCCGCTTCAACAAACGGCGTATGATATGATAATAATTGTTCAATTGGTGGTAAAACAATCTGTAAAAGAACACCAACATTAAATAAAAAAACAAAATTCGAGTGCTGATATAACAAAACTGACAATTTCAGGAGATGGTATGTGGCGAAAACGTAGTATTACCTGTTCTCATTGGTTAGTTTACAGGAAAATTCGTTGATTTTTTTGTAAAATCTTCTTATTGTGCTGAATCCAACCATTGGAATAAACACAAAAATACCGAGCAATATGGTATGAGGAATGGAAATTTAATCATGATGAAAATTACCTTCTTAATCATGACGGATCGGCAGGCAAAATGGAAGTAGACGCCATGAAAGAATTATTTTCAAAATCCATCGAAAAGCATGAAGTTATGTACACTAATTACGTCGGGGATGGCGACTCTAAGGCGTACATGGGATTAGTGAATGCGAAACTGTATGGTGATGAGATTGTAAAAAAAGAATGCGTGGGACACGATGAAAAGTGAATGGGAACCCGTCTTCGCGAATGAAAGAAAAGAAATCCTGGAATCGGCGGCAAAAATAATTTGATGGCAAATTTACTATGGCTATTCGCTGAAACTCTAACCCCAAGGATGACATGAAAAAAGCGATATGGGCAACATTCTACCATTATGGCTCAACAGACAGCAACTCTCAACGTCATTTCTGTCTCGAAGGCCTCAAATCGTGGTGCAAGTGGCAACTAGGGAAGCTAAAAGAGAACTGAAAAATTGTCCAAAATCAAACCAATATTCGAATACCTCAGCAATGATAAATTGTTGGAGCGCTGTGTTGGCGGTTATACCCAAAAAAGGAATGAGAGCTTCAACCAATTTATTTGGAAGATAGCTCCAAAAACGAGGAACAGCGGGGTCAAAATCGTTAACATTGCTGTATTTCTTGTAACATGCACGTTTCACAACGGTTTCAACTCATTGTTGAAAATCATGAACGTGTTAGGAATATCAGTCGGATCGGAAGCGTACTTGTACGCTGCGCAAGAAGACGAGCTGCAAGCGCAAGAGCAGACGAAAGAAGGTCGAATACGGCGCCGACAATAAAATTTACAAGCTGTGAACACTCCGTCGACCATAGAAGACGAACACTATGGGCCTGGTATCGATGATTCCATGTAAAATGACAAATTTCATGATTTATTCATTTCTAATTTTAAGTCGCGTTTTTCTCAAAACCACGTTTTTCAAATCGGTACCCACAATTTCTCGAAAACCAATGTACCGATTACCTTCAATTTTTTTGTGGTAATTCTATACACCATTATCTAGTACTTGACATAGGATTTTGTTTTTTCGTTACTTAAATTTTGTTTTATAGGCAAAATAATAACAAATTCTTGGTTCAAAAATCACTATTTAGGTTCAAAAGTCCGCCATTTTGTCATAAATCAATATTTTCAAGATCATACTAGATTACAGTATCTAATTTTTTTGGTTTTCTTTTCAGATGGTTTTTGAAGAAACGCCAGTGGGTACCGTTTACGCAGATTTTTTTATGACGCTGCTTGTATATTTTTGATATTTTTAAATAAAAGAAATTAAACATATTTCTGCATCTGTATACTTTTAGATAGTTAAACTTTCAATCCGACATTTCAAATAGTTTTCTTTAAAAAAATACACAAAGACGATCTTTTCTTCCGACTTCTAGGTGTATAACCCCCCCAAAAACATTGAATCATTACAGAGTTGGAAAGTAAATTTCAGAGCAAATTTTTAACACTCTTATTGTCGAAGGTAACAAGTAAATTCTTAACATGTTTTACAAATATTATATATTATATTATAGATGTTAGTTCTCTGATACTTTAAATAAAGGACAAGAAGCTACAGTGTAAAATTTTTGGAAAGTTGTTGTACGAAAAACGGGTGCATATAAAGCATTATATTAGAAAAATTGACACGTAAACTACAACGCTCGATAAGTCTGAAATTACTATTTCCTGATTCTGTAAAAAAATTGTTAGCACTTTATTACAAAACAAATGACAGACTGGAAGAATTGTTAGTTTTTGGAATAGGGTGAAACTTGGATGTAAGCGAGGTATCCGCAATATTGTTTTGAATGATCAAAAGGGGCTGAATTTTATTGAAATAAGTTCTTCCAAGACAGGCAATGCCACATTGTAGTCCGCAATGAGAAATTCTGTAAAAGATCTTAAACAAAAGATCTAAAGAGCAAACCTTACTAAGCCCTTGGAGACTGCAACTATAACCTTGCGTAGTTCCTGTCTGGCATTGTTTTGGGCACGATAGCTTACCATCTTGGTTCGAATACCAAGCTTCATATCATGGTAAACTACTCTGCTCAGCCCGTCGCTAATCCTGAATCACACTTTGCAGTCGGAGGAGAATTGGGCGGAAATGTATATAATTTTATAACAACTCTGCAAAATGAGCTACGAAGAATAGAAAGGCTAAGGAAATCAACATCAGAAGCCTCAGAAGCCGGTGACACAACACGAACAGCTTGATTTGCTTACTAGTGTTTAACCATATTAAAGGCTTTGGTTATATCAACAAATAAACCAGCTGCACTGGCTTGTTATCATCAGTAAACACGGAGTCGCACGGCGGCGCTAGCAACGGAAACCGAAATCGCGCTGAATTTACCAGCTAGTATCCCGCCCGCCGCCACTCCACGCAAACTGCTCAAACAATTCGGAACTTTATGAACCCCCTCCGAATGGAAAATCAGAGTCGAAAAACTGAAAAAGGGAAACCATACGACATTCTATGTTGAAGGTGCTCCTCAACACGCTGATGCTGCTTGGCTGCGGAATTTCTTTCACCGAAACTATGCTATCACCAATAGCGAGTGCCAGATGATTTCTCCTGCTAACTCCAAAAGTAGCTGCAGCTTCAAAATCAACATCCGAACCAAATATTCTTGGTTGCTCTGTACTCCCTCTGGTAAGGCCACAACCAAAATTCTAAAAACGTAGTACTCGTATCAATGATAAGATTAAGAAAAGATCCCTCTCCAACTCCCTTCCAATCCTCTAATCCCGATCCCAACTGGAGCGTCGAAACAAACCTCGATCAAAAAGTTCCCGGAATTTATTAAGAAAATTATTATTATTATTATTATTATTATTATTATTATTATTATTATTATTATTATTATTATTATTATTATTATTATTATTATTATTATTATTATCAAGGGAACGATACAAATTAATTTGTAGGGTCCTGGATTTTAACGCCGGGGTACTATGCCCATGTGGCGCGTTTTGTCAACAACACGCGGAGTACTGTGGTCACCCACCTGTGGAACCGATGCTTTCAGCGAGGATTAAAAATACAAGTTTATTCATTTATTTATTCTAAACCTATATTGCCCCCTTCAAAGTAATCCCCATCGACTGCAACACACTTATGCCAGCGCTTGATCCAATCCTCGAAACATTTTTTATATTCGGTTTTCAGTATGTCCATCAGTGCTTCCTGCGATTTTTCCATTTCCCCGTGGTGGTTTTTTAACTCGATGTAATAGAAAGAAGTCACTGGGAGTCAAATCAGGTGAATTCGGTGGAGCGCCACGGTGTGGTGCAGGAACTTTTTGATCAAGGTGGTATACAAAATACACAATTTTCTTAAATGTTGCGTTTGGAGAAGATTTTGAGTCTTCCAATGCATTAATTGTTTTAATAGCTCTAATGCGGTAACTTGTTAACATACAAAACTAAATTGTTGCAGATTTCTAGGATTTACCGAATTGAAACCTTGCACCTTGAACAAGGCGAAGGTGGAAAATATTAAACGAGTTAGCAATTTCAATTTTATGTAAAACCGTATTGTTATTTATGCTAATAGTATAATAGTTAGATTCTTGACTGTTGATGATTTGCTAAAAATTTTATTGACTATTTCCCACTCACTTCTCAAATGTCTGTTGACAAATTTGAATTTGTTACTACAATATACTCGTAATAAGCACCACGGGGACCAGGAATTTACTTCCCTATTTCCAAGCATATTTTTTTGCATTTTTCTTTCAAAAAGTGATTACTATTGTAGGATACATTGAACATTTTATTCCTAGTTTATTTTTACTCCTGATCTTATATAACAAACTTCAAACCGTTTTTCAAAGCTTCTCTGCCTTACTGAGTATGTGCAGTGTGACAAATGTTCCAAAAGGCACTTTTAAAAAAGGGTCACACGATTTGAAAACATCGGTTTCGACAAAAATATCTCCCCAGGTTTCGAAAAATAGATATCTCATTTTTGTGCTTTACAAAATCAGTTCTCAATGCCGAGTTTGGGAAACTAGAACCGACGAGAGAATGATTTTTTTCAACATTAACTACCATACCTGTCATAGAATTATCTGTGTTCCTTAAATCGAAAATACACTTTTTGCTGGAGCTCAAAGGAGAAGACAGAAAATGAAAACAGATGTGATCCAAACAAACTCCTGATTCAATTCCGGTGCATTCATTTATTATTAATGTCAAATCATGGGAAGCTAAATGAGCCATATACGTCAGCACAGCTTCACTGTTTTCCAATATACTATATTTATATTAAAATCAGCAATAATTATAAATTTTTTTGCCTTTTCATTTTTATAAATAAAAAAAATCGTGTTTAGTGACAATCCCAATGGGTTTGTGAATAAGCAAAATTGCTGCTTCTATCATAGAAGAGACTCGTGAGACTCAATTACATCAACAAAAGTGCACTGTAATTCTTGTGGAGGTGGAGCTCGTAGAATAGTTAATGGGCCACGTTATCCGACGATGACAGGCGTTGTTTCTTCGGAAATGTGGAAGATATTGATCAGGACGATATGTGGTTCCAGCTATACTGAAACCATCGACTTACAAAGGACTCGATTTAACGACAACACTGTATTGCGAAATGGACCAGTAAATTGGCCAATGAGATTGTGCTATTCAACGCCCCTCGAGTACTTCTTGTAGGCGAGGTAAAGTCTTTGCTATATGCTCCTCCAAATGCTAGAAAAGGTGACTCAAATGTGGACCGACATGGTTTCGTCCAAAACCCATATGCGTGCATCCATGCAGTCCATGTTAGGGGCTCAATCCCTATCGTTATTGTTTGAAAAACTTTTCCTGAGCATATTGGCTGTATGAAATTAAGATACGTATTCATATATTTTTAACCGATACGCTACTATCAGGACGTGACAGGGGGCCTAAGACACACCAAATAGGATTTTATAGATGCTCATAAAACTCAAACTGACGATCTTACAAAGTTCTAAATACCTATAACAGGTACCTATCATTTGCTCTCCTAAAAGTCAAAATCAAATAAAGTTTTTGTGTCAAGTTGTAAAAAGTTGAAGTCATTAAAGTTCGCTTACTGTTCTGACTATGAAATTTACTGTACAGCCAAATTGTAAGATAACTAGTAAGACGTCATTAATATACCATATGTTATAAAACCTATGTCCAATGGTAAATTGAAAATATTATCCATCGTGTCTCTTTACTTAAAACTCAATTCTAATTTGAGGCATGAAACTATAAGGATAATCTATTGTGTGGTCATGCATTTCAGAACATCATGTTAAAGAATTCTTATCCGCTTCATAAGTTTCATACAGATACGTACTCGTGCTCGTGTACCCAAAAGGATCACACAGAACACTCAGAGTGAACGTCAAACGCCAACAACTTTATAGTTTTATGGTGAAAGTTTTTCACTTATCATGCACATAAATTGATTTTCTTGATGACAGCACATTTTCAATTTTCGGTACAGATAGGAAGGTTGCTAAAGGAGCCCTGACGACGACAACGTCGTCGTCGTCGTCGCCAGCGCCGTAGCCGTAGCCGTAGCCGTAGCCGTAGCAGTAGCAGTAGTTGTCGACATTGTCGGTTGGTTAAAGAGGCTGAACTTTGAAACAAAACCGGTGCAGGTGTGCATCTGCTCGCTATGATATTTCACTTCATTTATAATAGATGATAAATGAATACACACTGGTACACACACCAGAACCCATCAACTCACTCCCTAGCCCCATCTATGGGTATCTACCCTAGCTAACCACCTACACACACGTATTCCACAAGGGATCCTTCCATCCTTACTAACTCGGAAACTTTGCCATACCGCATGTTCCGTTTCAAAGTCTGCAGAAGCATAAACGGGCTACCAGAGATTATGACTGCAAAGGGACATATTACAGAGGAGAAACGCTCAAGTATTAAACAACGGTAACGGGAAAAATGATGAAAGTATTAATTTTGAAATTTGACAGGTTATAGTGTTGGGACTTTATGATTGATAAATATATTTGAACAGTTGGGGATTGATGGTGCTGTTGTTGATTGATTACACCACTCGTAGATCTAATAGCGAGAGGAGGGCTCATCGATAATTGTTAAAAGATATGTCCGCACACGGAGATGTTCATGTTTTCTTTCCCCATAAACCATTTACGAGTACTTGCAAATAATTAAAATTAAAAAAATACCTTTTTTGTTTAAAGCTTATTTTGAAGATGGTAATTTTGGTTTGTAGATATTCGCATCTTTAAGGAGACAATTTAAGCGCTTCAAAAAATAAAAAAAAAAACAGGTTCCTTCTGCAGTCCTTCTTCTTATATATAGGTACATATGTACATCAATATTTATAGATAAAATGCACTATCTATATGTATGTCCTCTCAAATGTTCATACCTTGGGTTGAACTCTGCGGATTTTGATCAAGTTTTGTTTATTAATTTGTAAGTTGGTGCTATCAGAATGTAAGATATAAACGCTCATCAGGTGTCGAGAACAGAGAAAAAGTGCGACCACTTAACAAAACATACTCGTACATCATGTTAGTTTCCTGATAGAGAAGGAGATTCTATTTAATCTTAGCTCGAATCTGGACCGCACCGCTCAACTCCCCGAGGAAGGAAAAACATGAAACTTGACTTGTCCGACGCATCTTCCTCAAGCTTGCTGCCACGCAGATCTCTTCAAAAATTTCCGGCAGCTTTCGATTGCAGCAAATCAATCATTATTTATTAAGCTCTTAGCCTTTAGCTGGCAGAGCTTACAATGAAACCTTCAAGAAAACAGCTTTGAGTAGAAATGAAGCAGCAGTCAATAATGCTCGCATTTTATCCGATTTATGGAGGAGGGTAGCCGTAGAATATTGACTTACCGACCAACTTACAATGTTCTAGTTCAACATACATTCATCTAAGAAGCTTAGCTGGGTGAAGTGTGGCACACATTCCAGCTACAGACAACACAAAACACGGATGTCAGAGATTAATTCGGGGGTAACCTCACTTAGATCGTTGCCAGATTAGTTATTAACAAACCAACGGAGGGTTTGATACTAATGTGATGGGAAACTGGTACAATTTGAAGGACAGCATTCCTGAGGCTTTTCGGTGGGGTAACTATCTGCCCGCATAAAATACCATACACATATGTTGAAGCAACAAACAATCTCGGATATGAAATATTACCGTTGACGTACCCAGAAATCAATAGAAAGACAGCTTCTGGCAAGTCTTCATGAACTATACGCAGACGAAAAATTGTTGGACGCTATGAAGCAGATACCATTGCTACCTGAATAATGTGATGTTTTAGGCGGGACAGAATAGATAGAATAGATACTCGTAGAATAATCAGCATCAATTTTGATGAGGATTTTTTGTCAGAGTCATACATTCTCAAGAAGTTTTAAGCCGCAAGTTTGCAGAAGAGCACCTGATTACAAACAACTTCAAAGCTATTGTCAAGCATTGATATATGGTATACGTTCATGTGCCCACAGAAAGAAAAAACAGCGGCCTCGACAGCAATTGCCCTAATAAGCCCCCGATTGAAGATATGAATAATGTCGAAGGCATTATACATATATTTTAGTGGCATAGAAAATGAGGGAAGACATAGTCTGGAAGTTGCTGCCTAAAAGAACGGACTCATGTCCATGATGACACAAATGTTACCATAGCTTGAATCCTAACCAGCAATCCCTCGTGAACTATGTGAGGAGCCAACATTGATGTTATGAGTGCGAAGAATATCCTAGACGCCGAAAAACATTGTCTCACTACTGAGATTACGGCTAATGCAGGAGAATAAGTAAAGATGGATTTAGTGGTTCAGGGAGAAAAATAGGCGTACAAAACTTGGAGCTCGTATGTAGCTTTTAGGAGGTGGAGGACTTTTTGTTCAAATCGAAACAATCGTATCTACCATACAACCGATACTAGGTATTTCTTTGAACTGAGGAAGTAATTGGGAAAAAAGTAACACTCAAATGGAAAGGATCACCCCATTGTATTCTAGCGTTGAAAAGGGACCTCAACCAACTGGGTGTGGCAAACTACAACCCAGGGTGTAGTTAAGCGAAAGGAAATAAATAAAAAGTTAGTTCTTTCCCTCCACCTTAATATTCTAACTGGTCTTACATTTACATCACAATGAGGATGTAAAGGGTGTTTTTCTTGCAAAGTCAGGCATTTCAGTAGGGATTAAATGTCAAATTAAGCTGCCAAGTTAAATTTACAGTACAGTTTGCCATTTCATCATGGAAACGCTGACGTGGCGTTGACAACGATTTCAAAATTTTTGAAATTTATTTAAAAAATCTAAGCTCTTTTCGCCACTTAGTCAATTTTACAGTAGACATCATCCGCC
Source organism: Volucella zonaria (assembly GCA_963966105.1). NCBI lineage: Eukaryota > Metazoa > Arthropoda > Insecta > Diptera > Syrphidae > Volucella > Volucella zonaria. The sequence continues at coordinate 134,801,180 of OZ014534.1, forward strand.
ATGTAAACGTGCTATTTATCGAATTATTGAACAATTTTACAGCCAATTCCTGCTACTGCATACTCACATACTAACAAGAACGGGAACAACGCATTCGGAAGAAAATATCGCGGATGTGGAAGCTTGTGGAGAGCGCCAATTTATTAATTTGCTGCAACTTGGGCTTTCTCCATCTACGAGTACCATCTGCGTAGAGATCTCGGCCTCAATGCTTAAACAATCCAATTGATATAAGAACTAAAAGCCCGTGTCCATTTATTGCGTCGCGTGTTCAGTGATTGTGCTTTAAATCAACTGGGAGTTGGCCGAGTTTTTTACTATAAAATTTTGTGCTGTGATGAGGCTCATTTCTGGTTAAACGGCTACATAAATAGGTATAATTCTTATATTTACAGCGAGGAAGATCCTCAAGAAATTCATTATATTTTACCATTGCCATCGCATGCAGAAAAATCTACCGTATGGTGCGGGTTGTACGCCGGTGCCATCATTGAACCATATTTCTTCAAATATGAAGTCGGAGCTCCATCCTGTTAATTTTTTTTTTTCCCTGTTGGAACAGAGGACTCATTCAAAGAACTAGTCCATTGTACTCTTTGTCAGATCCTTTTAATTTAATCTTTGTCTTCCGAAGAAATATGAGTAAACGCTCGAGCGATTAAGTGCCTACAGTGCCACATCACCCATCATGATAACGCTGAGTACCTGCAGCCTGATGCGAGCATAAGCCGGACATTCACAGAGGTGGTGCTCCGCTGTGTCATCATCACTTTCATAGCTAGCATCGCAGGATGTTGTATCACTTATGCCCAACACATTTAAGTGCTTAGCAAAAGTGTAGTGCCCCGCCACGACGCCAGTAAGTAGCCCAAAGTCTTTCCTACTGAGAGAAAGCAAGGCCAGTGACTTTTAGAGATGTCATGCCATCTGCAGTTGTGCTCATATGAAACATAACTCTCAATGGAAGACATAATTGAGGACTCAGGCAAAATCAACCTAGGCTTGGGTCCTGAAAAACTCTCCTCTGAGCTTTGCCTGGCAAGTTCATCGGCGATTTCATTTCCCGAGACCACATTGTGATCTGAGACCCAAACAAGATTCAGTGAATTCAACTTTCCGACTGCGTTGAGTGATGTCTAGCATTCACGAAATTTCTTTGTATTCATAAGGGTACTAAGCGCAGCTTAGTTGTCGTTGCAAATGAAAATCCTTTGCCCCTCCACCGGTTCTTCACTATATAGTGCGTTGCCTTCAGGATTGCGTATATCTCCGCTGGGAAGACAGGCGCAAGTTTTCTACAGAAAGAAACCTATATCTTATATCTGTTTTGGAGCCGTCCGTGAAGACCCGACTGCACTACTTTCCTGGCTCAGATGTTGCCCGAAGCCAGTCTTGAGCATAGGGAAAGTCGTTTTGCAATTTTTTTCGTAGCGGGAGTTCTGGTGTCCTTGAATCCGACGTCATGTCTGTAAGACCAGAATCAAAAGAGAGCCGGCGTGCAAGGCCATCAAAGCACCAGGGGATGTTGCAACCAAGGCCATTTCTTTTTAAACGGAAGTTAGCTTTGAGAATGCATCCCATGATATGAATATCAAGGGGAGGGAGATTCATTAATGCATCTAGAGCGAAGCAATGCGTGCTAGGGAAAGCGCCCACGCAGCCGAAAGAGACCGTTCTTTGGAGTATGGTAAAAGTGCCTGAGAACTTATTTCACCGGACAACCGACGCATGGGATATAATTGGCCTTATCATAGCCGTGTAGAGGACCCTCATCGGTGACAGGCCGCTTGTCTTGCCGACAGTTCCTTTGTAGTGCTAGAAAGCCGAGAGCGTCTTAGAGGCTTTTGGCATAACTGGTTAGTCCATAGACATTTGATTTCAAGAATGACACTCAAATATTTAGCTTCTTTGGAAAATTGGATGGTGAAGCCTTTAAACATTAGATGAGTTAGACCAGACAGCTTTCTCCCATCTCGTAATTAAAACAACCTCCGATTATAGAGGATTGGCTCAAAACTCATTTACTATATAGTGCACGTGCTTTTGCATACATGTTAGAACTATCGAGCACGTTAAGCAATGTGTCAATCAGAATGCACCATAGCAGTGGAGACAGAACGCCGCCTTGCGGGTAACCCCTGTTTACGCCCGTTGTCACATATTGGCCACAGTCAGCATCCGCAATCAGTGTCCTATTCAACCGCATTGCTTTTATTCACAAAATTAGTGATTCGTCTACGCCGTGTTGTCTGGTCGAGTTACACATGCCGTCAAAAGTTGCTTTGTCGAAAGCGCCTTCAATCCTGCCTTCCATATTCTGAAACACACTGTGTCAAGAATTTCCTGGTGAGTAGGTGTGTTGAATCACAGACAGAGTATGCATTCGTAAGGCAGTTTTGCTTACATGGATCTTGACCATTTTCTCCATGTCCTTCAACACGAATAAAGTCAGACTTATAAGTCTAAGTACTTGGCGAGCGTATAGTCCTTTTCGTTAGAAAGCCTACCATATTATTCGCCAGGGTTCCGGTATGTATGCCAGTACTAGGCTGGCAGTGAAGATTCTCTTCGGAGTTGCCATCAGCTGATTGATCTCCGCTCCATACTACCAACGAAAACATCGCTTTATAAAAAATACGATTTGGTAATAAGCTATATTTTGAAGAATCGATGGAGTATTGCGTCCGTAATGACAGTCTTATTTGGGCCTCAGGTTACGATGGGGTCGCTGGAAACTGCTTATTGGAGTCCTTAAGTGAGTGTTTTTATTTTCGAAGTTCCTATTTTCAGTTCATAAGTCAACAAGTACTTTGCGTGCACTCTAATCAGGCTGCATGCACTTGGCCCTGGATTATGGTACAGTGGATCTGTTATCACGAAAGCGCTTATTCATCTCTCCTCGAAACACTCATTAATTTCAGTAAAAAGAACATACAACAAGTTCGTTCTTTGTTTGAGTGGTCTGCGCCAACAAAAACAAAAAGATTTAAAAAATTAGTTTTGCGAAGTCATCTGGTTTGTAAGCCAATGCTCTAACACTCGCATAGCGGATGTATACGGTGGTGGTAAGACCCATATTTCTATACGATGTACTAGTACGGTGGAAAGCAACAAACAAGAAAACGGTCTACGGAAAATTAGCGGGGGTTCAAAGAACGACTTCCATAGCCATTACAGATGCGCTCCGTATCACCCCTACGGCAGCATTGGACACCTTGTTGGCAACAGTGCGATACGACTCACTAATCTGGGTTACTTCAAGAGCAGTAGTTTCGGACATGGCACGGTCCTAGCGGAGCTACTGCCAGGCAATCCAATTCTAACGGATGGAACTCCTTCCTTGGTCGATGTTGACATCCCGTATGATATATTATCTCCGGAGATGGAGGATTGAGGAAAAAAATTGAATAATCAAGTCAAATGGACAACGTTCACAGATGGCTCAAAAACAGAGGATGGAACGGGTTCTGGTATCTTTTCAGAAGACCCAGAGTTAAGAGGATCTATAAGACTATCGGACGCAAGCAGTGTTTTCCAATCAGAGGCTCTAGCTGTCCTCAGGACGGCTGAGCTAATGCAGATGAGGTCGGTATCCGAAAGAGATATCGCTATCTACATTGATAGTCAGGCCGCACTCAAAGCAATGGAATCAACCAACGTCAACTAGGCTGTCGCACAGTGTTCAAGGCACTATGCAGCCAGAACCGGATAATACTGTGAGACTGTAGTATTAAAGGAAATGAACAAGCGGATGAGCTTGTAAGTAAATGAGGGCTACTCGACAATAGTAAGGTTGGCAATATCAAATCACCCTTTTGCATAGTGAGGGGCACTATTGAGGAAAAAATTACAAAGACTACCATCCTAAGGTGTTCAGGTCTTTTTTTTAGGGAAATACTTTTTCGAAAACCTTGATGAAATAGACCGCATAGAAGGCTTTCTTGGTTTTTGCAGGGGAATTGTTTGTTTCACCATGGAGATTGTTTAGGTTTTTGCCATTCGAAAACAAATTCAATAGGTTCCATAAGGATCGCGATGGGCCCGTTTTGGTGCCTTTTGTCTGTGTAATATCCATCATACCCCTTACTACCTTATTGATAGTTTTGTTGAATCCAAGAGATCCTTTACATCATAAAGTCCTTTAATTTTTCCCCCCTTATCAAATTAGAAAATGTTCTTCATGTGACGGAATATGTGATATAGATATCATTCAGATACATTCACAGTTATATCCCAAATAGCATTCCATGCTCAGATTCAAATTTCTCAATGTCACAAATCAAATTGAACGTTATCATGGAACAACAGCTATCAGCAACTAACTTGCCTCACGGGATTGTTTTGCCAAATCAACTTCAATTGACGTTTAGTTGCCCCAAACTCTCAAAAACGGGGTGGTGTCAGGGTTGTTTCAAGTGATTATGTCCACTGCCATATGCAGAGCCTGTGTTAGCTCCACCGGGATTTCACAGTGCACTTGACGCACTTCAGCTAAAACTGTTATGGCTCGAATATTGATTTAATAAATAAATAATGAAGTGAAGTTGACGTTAACTTCACTTCATTATTTATTTATTAAATCAATATTCGAGTAAAATGTCGTCTACTATTATACTCGTATATAATCGTATCTACTCGTATAGTACGTTTCTAAATCAAGCGGAAATAATTTCTGTGCAGTTTAAAGGAATCCAGAATGAAAATCGGTCAGCTTGAGTTAGAAGCCCTCAAAGCTCAAAATTCGCTTTCTTCGCTTAAATTGGTGACCTTTCATCATGAGCGTGACAGCGTTGGTTGGCATTTCGTCCCTTTTCTGTGGAGGGATTAGTCTGAAACGATTGTGTGTAAGTGTGTTAAAAAAAATCCGTCCGCAACCGTGGTCAAACGAAGTTATATTATTATTTATTTTTTTTTTTTAATTTTTTCCTTTTTGCGGGGACTCCTTTCAGAAAGGGTCCTTCTGCCATTTGGGCTTGTGCAAAATTCAGAGACGGAGAATGCTTCGGGTTAGCTTCGTTGGAAAGGCATGTGCACTGCCAGAAGCAGCAGTAGGTAGTGGCAAGAACAGGAGCAGAAGCTCGAACTGGAGAGCAGCAGAAGCGTTGGCAACGGCTGCACAACAAGTCCCATAATTAAACAGGGAGTCTAGTGTTGAAATTAAAGTTTTAATTACATATGGGAATATTTTTCGACGTTATTATTTTTCTTGTGTGTATTGTGTCCTTTCCTTCTTGCTGGTACTGGCGGGTTCTTATTTCTCGTTTTTTCTTCTACATCTTGCTGGAAAATTTAGATTAATGAGGAACAGAGTTGGTCGCTTCTGAGACCAATAAGAGAGGTTCTCGGTTTATTTTCGCCGCTTCTTGGGGTGGTTGTACCGCATGCGATGTCATTGTGGGGGATGATTATGAAAAATATCCACTTTGGGAACTCTGTCCGAATGCGGATGCTTGTATCGGGCGTTGAGAGCGATGTGCCCGAAGAGAGCAAAGGGGACGATGAACAGTGATGGAGTAAAAGTAATTTTTCATCAGATGAAACATTTTAAAGTTATGGTAGATAAATGAAGAATAAAACCACAATAGTGCAACATAGTTACGCTTTATGTGCGGTTTGTGGCTTCATTGACTGTGGTAATTCTGTCTGACAGTGAGTATTCACCGTTAGAATACAAACGAATACTTGGAGTAGTTAAGGTTCACCTTAAAAACTTTTTACCTAGAAAAAGTTTTCTAATTGCATTAAGTAATTAATGTTTGCTGTGAAACCAATTATAGCAGTTCAGCAACTACATAGAAACCACAAAAGTATTTCATATAGGTACAATCTAAAGTAACAAACAACATATTTGGTAGACATTCCATACATGGTTGTGTTGATATACTTCCTACTTTGGCGGATAGGGCTGACCATAATAAATTAATAAAAATCCGATCTCAGATCTCTACTATGCATTTCGACTACTTCCTTGACAAATCAGGAAATCAATGCAATAGTATTTAAATATTAATATTGTTAACAATCTTGTGGGTGTTTGTCTTAGTGTAACGGCTGTCAAGGGTCTACCTAGAGCATTGACTGTGAGCAAATGAAATAGTGCATCGAATAGAGATGGGATGTAGACAAGGGAAGAGTTGTTCGTAAAAGAGAAACTCACTTGCAAACATGGCATTACAGTTCTGGGTGGATCTGAACTTCATTAAACAAACCTCTTCCGTTATTGCAGCCCTTCGACAACTGCCTCCAGTTGCGTACTCCAAGATGGTTAGGGTTCCTGTGTGCTTGTGCGCGCCATCTAAGGCGAGGTTTGTTTTTTTTTTGGTGGGTAGGTGTGGAAATGTTCATAGATACTATGAACCCGTTGCTCATAGTAGTGTGAGATTCTTTTTCACTAAAAACACGCCTCCCTTCTTATCGACTACAACTAAGTTACCTTATCAAGTGGTTTCCGTTTCAAATAACGTTCGCGTCGGGCAGGTAGCTTTCAAGCAAAAGCACCTGATAGTATCGCTATTATATGTGGATAGTCCTTATCGCGCCAGATCGAATGGTCTCATTCTTTGTAATCGACGCACTAAGTTTGTCTCGTCCAGAATTTGGAGTATTTTATTATTACAATGACCATGAAGACGAATACGGAGTTTGCGGACAAAGTTCATTATTTCGTCCTCGACGGTAACTATTCCTAAGTCTCTGTGGATATCACTGTTTCTGATATACCATGGGGCGTTCACGATTTGTCTTAGAGCTTTGTTTTGATAGCTTTGGAGAATATTTCGGTTGCTTGGTTTAGTACAGCCCCAAAGTTGTATACCGTACGTCAGGTTTAAGCAATTGCGTATAGATGAGCAGTTTGTTATGTATGCTTAACTTGGAATGTTTTCCTAGTAGCCAGTACATTCGTGTGAATTTATTTTCAAGTTCATCACGTTTCTTCTTAACATGCGGCTTTCATTTCAGTTTTACATCTAGTGTCATTTCTAGATACTTTGCTTCATTTGCATATCGTATTTGTACCGAGTTAATGAAAATGGGAAGGTTGTTTATTTTCCGGTAAGTAAAATTAACATGAGTAGATTTGGTCTCAATGAGAACAATTCGCTATATCTTTGTCCATTCGTAGATTTTATCCAAAGCCGTTTGTAGCTTTCCAGTAGCTAACTCGACTGAAGTATCTGTAGTTAATGTCGCCGTGTCGTCCGCGAACGTGGCTACTATGGTACCTGATTCTTCCGGTATGTCTCGAGTATAGAGTAAAACCAATACCGGTCCAAGTACACTTCCTTGCGGAACTCCAGCAGCTATCTCTTTAAATTCCGAGTATTCGGTGCCATGTTTAACACGAAAAATTCTGTTTTCCCGGTACAATTTCAGAATCGTATGCAGCTTTCCCGGAAGAACCTGGTTTAGCTTAAAATTTAAGCCTTCATGCCATACCTTATCGAAGGCTTGAGACACGTCAAGAAACACGCTAGAACATATCTTTTTCCCTTCTAAGGCTTTCTCAATTTCATTCGTAATTCTAAAAACCTGGTCAATTTGAAGTGCTTAGTTCTAAAACCGAATTGATGTTCAGGAATTAGACGTCTCTCTTCAATGATCGGTTGCAAGCGCTTCAATAGGAGTTTTTCAAATAGTTTAGATATTATCGGCAGAAGCGATATGGGTCTGTAGGACTTTTTTTCATTTAGAGATTTGCCTGGTTTCGGGACCATTATAACTTGGGCAACTTCCCATTGGCTTGGAACGTTTAATAGTCTTAGCGCGGCATTTATAAGTTGGGGCAGTTTGATCAGGGCTTTCTTTGGCAGCTCCTTGAGAATTTGAGTAGTTATTAAATCATAACCAGGGGCTTTGTTATTTTTCACTTTTTTAATTGCTTAGTTAAGTTCTCGTAGCGACACTGTTTTTATTCTAAAATTGTCCGGTGCCGTGATTATATAATTAGAACCTCTTGTTGATGCTTAGGCTTAAACGTTTCTTCTAGGTGCTCGGCAAATAGATCCGCCTTCTCTTTATCTCCTTTTGGGCATTCGCCATTATTTTTTTGTATGGGAGGAAATTGCATTTGAGGCTTTTTGATTCCCTTCATGGCTTTCCAGAGGGAGTAATTTGAACTTCTTTAGGCAGTCAGACCGTCGAGATATGTAGAGATATTCCGATTTTTGTAATCTCATATTGCTTCTTTCAATTTATTGCATAAGTGGTTTAAGTATATTTTATGCTGGGGAGCACGGGATTGTTGCCATCTTTTTCGGGCTCTCCTCTTTTCTCTTACCAGTTCTATTATTTCCGGCGGATATTTTATTTCACTACTTGCTTTCCCTTTTCTTGTTGGAGTTGGAGTGTTGTTCCAGGCAGCGTTCTGCAGGACTTTGATGAATCTGCCGACTTATTCTTCTATTTCGTTTTGTGTTTTTAGCGACACATTTAGAACAATATGTTCATTGCAGTAGTTTCTAAAACCGTCCCAGTTAGTCTTGTTATTAGTTAATCTAGGCGCCACTTGTTTCTTAATTAAGAGTATGCTTAGTGTTAAAATGACTGGTGAGTGATCTGAAGAGAGATCATAACTTTCCTCGATGTTTGTAGAAATTTTGGCTGCTCCCTTTGTGACAAAGAAGTCTACAAGATCGGGGGTCTTTGTTATATCCGAAGGCCAATATGTTGGTTTTCCTGTCGAGAAAAAGTCAACTTTACATTGCATACCGGCTTCATAGAGTTGTCTGCCTTTCGTTGTATTACGTGGGTGGCCGTGCCTCAAGTGGTAGTGTGTTGGCTTCCCAATCGGACGATTCGGGGTTCAATACCAGCCGTGACCGAAAGACTTTTTTCCAGGCAACTAAAATCTTGTGAGATGAATGGTTGCCTAAATACGAGTATAACATCAAGTCCAATTTACACTAGTAATTAAGTCTCCCCATTAAATGTTGGATGCCACCCATGCAGCGAAATAACCACTGAGCCCAAAAATCTTTCTCTCTCTCTCTCTCTATCCAATTTTCCGAAAAACTTAACACGTGCTCAGGCATTTTAAGAGTAGTAATACCCTCTTGAGTGTTAAGTTCTTTTTTTTAAAAAAAAAAAAAAGAAAAAAAACATCTTGAGCCCCAGAAAGTATGTTTCGAATTAAAGTCACCACCAATTATAAAATTCGGTCAGAGTGAATCAAAGATACCTTTAAAGTCATTCTTTTCTAGCTTGCATCGCGGAGGACAATAAATGGATGCAATGTTGTAGTGCAGGTGGTTATATTTTACGCGAACCGAACTTAACTGCATTTCATCACATTCAATCTTCATATTTATAGAGTGCTCAATACAATCTTTAATGAACAATGGGGATCCGCCTCTGGCATTGTTTGATGGGTGGTATGCATGATAAGCACAGTATCCCTTTAGTTCCACACGAGGTCCTTTCCTCAAGTGAGTTTCAGAAATCAAGAAAATGTCAATATTGGCTTTTTGTAAGAACGCTTCCAGTTCGTCGAGTTTTCTAATAAGGCCGTTTGCGTTCCCCGTCAATATTTTAAGCGCTTGTTTCATATCCATGCTTGAAATCGAGTTTTACATATTTCTTTCTCGAGATTGCTCAATTTTTCAACTAAAAGTTTATTTGTTCTGCTTTGCTCCTCAAGAGTCGTGAGAATTAGGGAGAAAACGTGAGCCACTGGATCTGGCGTAACACCGCTTTTTTTATTTCCTTGCGACGCAGCTTGTGCATACGTTAGCGTGTCAATCGGTGGCGGCTTTTCCTTTGCGTTCTTTTTTTGTATATCCTTCGACTTTACCACGACGGATTTTCTTTCTTTCACTGCCTGTTCTTTAGCAATATTAGGTTTATTTGTAGTTGCGTTTGGGTTTGGACGTAAGGTTTTTTTAAGCGTATCGCGCCTTTCTTGGAGTTCTTTCGCCACTTCACATCCGCGATAGTTTGCTGGGTGCTTTCCTTGGCAATTTATGCAAGACGGTGGAAGTTCTTTATTTAAGTTGCACTCTTCTGAGAGATGTTTACCGGCACATTTTACGCAACGCGATTCTTTTTGGCAGTAAGTCTGCGTATGATTGAAGCCTTGGCAACGCTTACATTGCGGGATCGATCTTGTGTTCTTTCGCACAGGTTCGATTTTAACTACGATATTTAGAATAGTTTTGATGCTATAGGTATCTTCTTTATTTTCGGACTTATCGAAACTAAGCATAAACAGTGGAAGTCCCCGCTTAACCAAGATTTCCTCGTATTCCTCTGTTTTTCCCTTTTATTTTTTAATAATATTTACGACGTCTAGAACTTTAAAGCCTTTTGCATGGGGGTCGCTTACAATATCGTTTTTAGTACACGAAGGGTGAAGTCCTCTCGCTACTACACGTAATGGTCTTTCTGACTTGTTTTCGAAAGTGTACCATTGGATCTTCTCAGTGTTTAATTTTTCGGAGAATGCTCGGTAGTCATCGGAGTTGTCGACGTTAACTTTCCACACATTGTTGCGCAGTGATGTAACCTTACATTTACATTTAAGCGTAACTTTGAGAAAGCAATGCAACTTGCTATAGTCTGAAACCCCAACAACGTTGATTGGAGGTGGAAGACGTAATTTTGTTGGGAGTTGCTTTTTTTGTGACTCCTGGCTCTTATCTGGAATGACTTCAGGTGAAGAACCAGCTTTACGTTTCTTAGACGATCTTTTCTTTACGGTCCAAATTGTTTCGCGCGTAAGATCTTCTTCGTCCGTATGGTATTCGCGACTATTTGAGCGGAGTGGACTGCTTTCTTGGGCTTCGTTTATATGCTTTGTTTTCAGAGTCTTGTTTTCCTCTCGGAGTATGTCTACTTCTTTTTTAAGCTCTTGCAAAAGTAGCTCCATTTGCTTAAGCTTCGTACGAAGTGTCCTCCAAGCTTTTATTTGTCACTGAGTCCGTTTTTTCGCGCGTAGGCGCTTCGGGCGGACTTCTTTTCCCTGAGAAATTTGATCTTGGTGGTGGAGATCGTGATACCCTTGAACTTTTAGAGAAGGGATCAAACGACTGCGGCAAATTCGTTGAATTTACTGCGTTATTTGCGTTGTTTGTATTATTTGTTTTATTTGTTTTGTTTTTGTCTAGGTTCATATTTAGATCCCACGAGTATGGGGGAAGGGAGGTCCACCGCATCAGAGACCCCTGTAATGCGGTAAGGCTATGTTACAACCAGAGGACGCCAGGTATCCGGAGGGTTCCATTCGCGGTGCTCTATTGATTTTACATCCCGAGCACCATTCAGGCCTTGGCACGGGTCGCATAACACCTTGCCTTGAGGATGGGATACTTATTTGAGTGGCGGCGCCCCCGCACAGATCTGGGAATCCGGCCCAGATGGATTTTAGTCGCCTCTTACGACAGGCATTCCTACCGCGGGTATATTCTAACCCCTACCCGCAGGGCAAGTCTAAGACGAGGTGATTCTTTACTACGTTGTCCTTCCATGAAGGAATCGGAGACTTTGCGGGCCAGCGAGTCGATGCTCCTATATACGAGTAGCTGATTCAGCTCACTATTATATCTTTTCCTCCAAAGCCCTTTAGCACAAATAGAACCGAAAATCACACGAAAGATTCTGCATTTAAAACGACCAAGAATATCTTCATCTGTCTTCGCTTTTAACTATACTCGTACTTCAGCGCTATTCCTTCTTAGACCAAAGAAATAGCGACTGACAAGTGAAACTTTCCGTTTGATATTTGGATGGACCCAAGGTAGACAAAATCCACTACTACCTTACAGTTATAGCTTCCTTTTATGACGTAATAATAAGCCCGGTAATAAGAGAAAGCTATAATTCAAGGTTTCCATCATATAAAAAATTCCAACTTGCTAAAAAGGGGTGTTACACTTCTAAAGAACACATCACGGTCTCGGATACTGTTGCTGAATTTAAATTACAAGATTTGCTTAATCACACAGTCCAACGCATACTAGATGCTCAAAAGGAAGTTTTAGAAATTCAAAAAGCAGACATATTGAAACATTTGCAACTAATATGTAAGTGGAGCTTGGATGGTTCCGGGCAATCGGAATATAAGCAATGTTTCTCTGATCCAAATTCTGAAGTTTCTAGCATCTTCTTGGAATCGCTACTACTCAGATAAGTTTCGAACGCGCTAGGACATCAGGAATTCATAATTTGAGAAAATTAAAGTCCTTCATCCACACGATATTGCCGACCAATAAAGATTATGTTTCAACATGAAGCAACAGAATTGGCAAGGATGGAGGTAGAAATAATGCGAAAACAAATCGAAGAGCTACAGCTAGTTTCATATAACATGAATAACATTGAAAAATGTTTTACTTGTGGGCTCACATTAGGATTATCAGTGCTTCATGCCTGGATACGATTTTTTGAATGTTTGTTGCACCTAAGTTATAAAATCAAACACAAATGTAGAGGGTGAGGCAACAGCTGGTGTGGAAGTTTTCATTAAAATGAACACACATTTATTATGAAATCAACACAGAATTTTATTTATTAATAAAGTTTGGTTTTTGGCAATTATGAGTGGAACACAAGGTTGTTCATATGACCACCACGGTTTCTGTTGCAAGCGACATCCGAAGCTCAAAATTATCGATGACTTTTTGTGGCTGGGTTATTGGCATATACTTTGTTCTTCAAATAATCCAACAGGAAGAAGTCTAAAGGTGTCAAATCGCATGACCTAGGAGGTTAAAAAACTTCTCCTCTAACCGAAATAATGCGATCCGCAAATTTCGTACGCAATAAATTGATTAATTGACGGCTTGTGTGGACGGTAGCGCCATCCTGTTGAAACCACAGATCGTCCAAACCCAATTCTTTCAATTTTGGAAAAAAAATAGCCGGTACTTGTTGTAACTGTCTCTCCAGACTCATCTTCGAAAAAGTACGGGCCAATGATGCAGCCAACCCATAATCCGCACCATACAGTGACTTTTTTGGTATGCATTGGTTTTTCGTGAATCTCGTTTTCTGTTCCCAGGAACGACAATTTTGTTTATTTACATACCCATCCACCCAAAAATGGGCTTCATCGGAAAAGATCAAACTCATTGGTGATACTAATATCAGTAAATCAATTGATACAGATATCGCACGGTTTTGAATCCTACGAGTATCTAGCAGGTGCAGAGATGTTTGAGGAGTTAGTTTTTAGTTTTAAACGCATTTTTATTTTCTAAATCATTAACTCTTACATACTAACAAAAAATGCTTAAATGCTAGCTTAAAATTACTTAACAAACTTATACTAACTTACTGGCCCCACACAGGCACTCTAAGCTACTCTAAACTCTTATATATATGTCTTTCGACTTTGATTACATTTTATTTATTAATACTTATTTTCTATGCTTAAGGCTAAGAAAAAATTTAACAAAAAACTTAGCATATGGACATAATTTTTTATTTCTTATAAAAACTTAATATCTAACTTAAAATAAACCTTAGTCTACCTAACCTATCTACACAATACACACATATAGACATTATACACAATACATACATATACTAGTATATACCTTTATATATACTAATATATATATGTATTCCTTAAATGCTAACCTAAACATATGCAAGCTGGCCATCGCTATTTACAGAACAAATAGACTGGTCAGCTCTGCCTCATTAGTGAGGCTGGTCTGTAATTGACGGAAACGACGACGTAACATCTTCTCCATCATTCAACCACCAGAAATGCTGGTGCTGCTGAACGACATCCCTCTTATCGCGATTCCCCACCGCCCTACTGAACCTGAGACGATCCACACTGCCGTGTGCGACGTCTCTGTTGTAGTTGAGTCGCCTGTCCCCAGCTTTTCGAGCGACATGGAAGATTAACGGGGCCGCTGATCTATCCTGGATCAACCCTATCTGATCTAGGTAGAGGAATGCTTCCGGTGGAACGAAGCCGTCAGAGCGCACTCTCTCGTGGTAAAGGTAGTTGGGGTAGTAAGCCCCAGATATCAGGTTATTCGTCGCGGTCATTGCTCTTGCAATGTGCCTTCGAGTCAGCTTAATTACGAAGTTGTCCACTCGTATTAGGTTCGCCCTGTTGTAAAGGACCTCATTACGATAAAATTTTTTGTACTCCGACTGTGGTGTTCTGTACAAGCGAAGGCAAGCCCTCTCAAACACCCGAATCTTTTCCATTAAGCTTGCTCGTACATTGAACCACACGGGGCACCCGAATACCAGCATGGGCCTGATAAGGGCCATGTAGCAGATTACCTTTACCCTCGCATCGAGTTGGCTGCTATAAAACAGTCTCTTTGTAAGAGCAAAAGCGCCTTTAGCTCTGGCCAGAGCAGCGTCTACATTTTTGTCAAAATACAGAAACTGATCTAGCCAGATCCCAAGGTATCTGACTACATGATCGAGAACTTTCGCCAATTTTTTCTGGTATCCCTAGAGGCTCCAGACAACGGCGTCCTAAAGAGAATGGTTTCCGACTTCTGAAAGTTGATTTTCAACTTCCAGTCATCGCAAAATCGTCTTATCTTATCGAAGTCACGCTGCAAGAGAGTATTAATGACCTCGATTTTTGGACCTGCTCTGTACGCCATCAAATCGTCTGCGTACGCAATAGTATGGGGAAGTGAACCTATCAAGTCGCTTGTATAAATGTTGAATAGGATCGGCGAATTGACAGCGCCTTGCTGAAGACCATTTTTAATTTGAAATATTCCAACAGAAGTCACATCACCATTTTTCACGATGAACTGTCTGTTGGTTAACGTATTATAAAGAATGTACAAGAGTGGTTTACTGATCCCCAGCCTAGTCAGCTTATAGAAAAGACCCTCTAACCATACGGTGTCGAAGGCCTTCTCCAAGTCAACAAGGCAGGCACCAGTGCATTGGTTTTTGCCTTTATTCCATTGGATATCGGACACCAGTTTAGACGCGGCATGTGAGATATCATGTCCCGCCTTAAAACCGAATTGATTATCCGAAACTATATGTTTGTCCTCAACCCACCTAGAGAGAGCTCTATTGATTACTTTTTCAAACACCTTACTGATATTCGGAAGGAGACTTATCGACCGGAGATTCGCTGGATTGGATACATCCTTTCCCTTTTTGGGGATAGGTTGCACCACCGCCGTTTTCCAATGCGCTGGATAATGTGCATTATTCATTGCATTATTAAACAGGGTGGTGTAAATGTCCACCGCTTCTAGAGGAAGATGTCGAAGCACGATGTTCGGAATACCATCGGTCCCCACTGATTTCTTAGCCCTGATTGTGGCGAAGATCTCATGGAGCTCTTCCTTCGAAATGAACGGGGGTAGGTCACCCTCTCTGGTAATGACATTGTTTGCCATATTTTCTTCGCTGAACCGAGTAAAACCAGAGCCCTCGGATCGCCAGTTCTCTACTTCATTTCGAATGTAGAAGTCGTGCACCAAGACGCGATTGTCCAGGTCATAATTAGGGCCACTATTATCAGTGGCCTTGTATATTTCCTGGAAAGTCGCCCCTGTGGCTTCAACCTTCTCCTGTGGATCCTCGATCACAAAGAAGTCGTCATCATCAGCGGCCTCATTTGGATCAATACCTGCTATTGTCAGTAAACGTTCGTTGTCTGTTGTCCGGGCTATTTTAAGACACTGAAGGTCGTTTTGATTTTTTCTCCGAAATAGTTTGTTTATTTGAGGGAACATATTCGGGTTGCTGGTGTTTACAGCCCGAACCCTGTTGTTCCAATATGAACTTACAGAAATTCTGTAATTCTCTTTTATTAACGTTTGAATATTTTTAATCGACGCCTTCAGTGTCCTAATCTCCGGGTCTTGTCTGTCAGTAAACTGTCTGTACAAGTTTTTGAGTCTTGTCAGAAGTCTACTTTTCTGTCGGTGCAGTGCATCAATAGTAGGATTGCGGAACAGGTCTTCGTTAGTCGTATGTCGATATCGCGGTATTGTAACGTCCATAGTTTGTTTAATTGTCTCGTCCATCTGTTTTAGGTAATTGTCGATCTCCTCGTTTGACAAATTCCTATTGGACGGTGGGTGGAGCGTATTCGAGGAGAGCGCACGTGTCATGGTTGCGGAGAAACGTGTCCATCGAGTCTTACTGTAGTTGTAAGAATATCTTTGGACAAACTCCTCCAATTCCGCAATTTCGTTGGGAACTGTAATTTCGGTGCTAAAACCGCAGTGGTCACTGTCATACACGAATGTGCGCAGACAGTTTAGCGTTTGTAAATTCGTACCTGTCAGTCGTATACGTTCGTCGTACAGCAGTAGATCCAAATAAGACCCGCCTCTGGGAAACGACGGGTTATCCGTCGCTTTAAGACCGAGTCTGTACATGACATCGTGCTGACCCCACCAATCGAGTAGTAGGTTCCCTCTAGTATTTGGCAAATTATTTCCACAATCTCTGTGTTTAGCGTTGAAATCCCCGCCGATTACAAAATAATTCTCCCCCGATTCCAGCCTCAGAAGTCGAAAAAGCGTATCAAGCTCTGTAATAAATAAAGTGGATTGTGAAGTTTCAGGTGCATAAACAGAGGCCAAGTACAGCCGCTTTCCACTACGGAGCGGGATGTAAATGACGACTGCCTCCAACACCCGGAACCTACGCAACACTCCCTTGTACACTCTGTGAAATTTTATACCTTGTTTAATGAAGATCGCGACCCCGCCCCCACATTTGGATCGGGGCCGGTTTCTTCTTCTAACAATATAATTATTGTACTCCAGTTTGTGCTTATCGGTTAGCTTGGTTTCGCTAGCGAAAAGCACATCAGGAGTTTGGTCTTGTAGTAATTTAAACATCGCGGCTCTTCGTTCGATCCTAATCAGTGAATTAACATTCACCGCAAGGACCTTCAAAGTTTGCTCCACCATGTGCGTACCCATTACGACATGTGTTGCGTTAGGCCCGGCAGCAGCGCGTAGATCTGGTCCACCCGCTTGGCCTGTTCTTGCACCTGCTTTTGCAGCTGAGCCATCTGCCCTTGGATTGCGAGCAAGATGGCCAGCATGTTAGGTGCAGCTTCCGTTGTTCTCGGCATTGGCGCCGGAGAAGCAACAGTCGCTTGCTGTACCGTAGCCCCCGTACCTGCCGCCATTTGGGCGTAGGAAATTTGGGGCGTGACGGCTGGTGTTTGAAACCTCACAGGTGAACGTTTGACCTCCACCTTCTGCTGTCGAGTCAGTTTTGCTTTTTTGATGTCAGCGAACTTAGGACAACCCCGATAGTTTGCGGTGTGTCCCACGTTCCCACATAACACGCACGAGAGTTGCGCCCTATCGGATACTCCGTCCCTACCCAGAGCACACTCCTCGGAACTGTGGTTCTTTGCGCACTTCACGCATCGAGGCTGCATTTGGCAATTCGACGCGGCGTGTCCGAACCTCTGGCAGCGAACGCATTGTATAACGCCTTCGCTCCTTTTTAATTTTTCCCAGTGAACCACCTGGTAGTCTAGAACATTGATACTCCTTAGACTATCCAGACGGCTTTCGGGACTGAGCTGCACCAGGAAGAACGGCAGACTCCGTTTCTCCCGCCTGGCTCTAGCTGTGGTAAATGGCTTTACCCCCACAAACTTGAGTCCTTCGCACTCCTTCTCTTTGAGCAGTGCCAGGATCTCCTCAGGATCAGAAGACGGTTCCAACCCCTTCAGCAGCATCGATTGCCGCTTTTCACACTTCGGTGTGAATGAGTAGTGCTCCGTCGTCGTTTCCTTTAGGAGCTCTTTAACTTTCGCGTAGCCCTCCACTGTATTACAGTGGATGGCATGGCGATCATTCCCCAATCTCTTAATATTAAAGTTATTACCAATGACCAGCCTGCACAGGTCCTTGGTAGCATTTACCTCTAGTTTATAGGTGTTGATAGGAGGCACCTTCTCCTTCATCTTCTGCTGCTGCTGCTGCTGCTGTTGTTGTTGTTGTTGTTGTTTTTGTTGTTGTTGTTGTTGTTGTTGTTGTTGTTGTTGTTGTTGTTGTTGTTGTTGTTGTTTCTGCTGCTGCTGTTGTTGTTTCTGCTGCTGCTGCTGTTTTTGCTGTTGCCGTTTTTGTGGCTGCTGCTGTTTTAGCTGTTGCCGGTGTTGTGACTGTTGTTGTTGTGTCTGCTTTTGAGCAAGCTGCTGTTGTTGGGATTGCTCCTGCTCTTCCCTCTTCCTTCTTGCCATTTGCCTTTCTTTTATGGCCAGCACTCTTTGTTGTAGCATTTTGATGCTGCTACTTATGGCCTTCATTTCTTCCTCTTCATCATCAGATTCGCTTGCTGCCAATGAAGCGAAGTTGTTTACCGTTGATAGGGTGGGTCGTTTTATCAAGTTGGAAGTTGGAAGCTTCCTCCTTCTCTTTGTTTTCGGCGTTTGGCTCGAACCACTCGACGCCTCACCTGACACTTCAGCAGGTCCCGCTATAGGCATAGCGGACCGCTCGTCACAATCCATCACGTGATAAACAACACTTCACCACCACTTTAACTTTATTGTTTTTTTTTTGTTTTGTTTACTTTTAAAAATAAAAAGATGCAACTGTTTCGGGAATCGAACCCACGACCCCTGTTTTGTCGGTCGGACACCACTGTTATTGCGCCACCGAAGCACTTGGCCAAAAAGTTTTTAATTGTTTTTTTTAATTATTATATCACTTGCAAAGAAGCCGAAACACATCTGTCCTCTATCGAGGTCTATGAACGACTGATGTTTGAGGAGTACCTGACCAGATATGGGCATTGTACTCCCACTTGGGGTGGCTGAATGCCTTATATGTTGTGGCCAGATCAGAGGGGGTAATATATTTCTTACATCGCTTGAGGAAACCTAGACTTTTCGCAGCATTTGTGGCTACATCGAATATGTGGTAATTTCAACGTGTCATTGACACACATACCGAGAATGGAAAGTTTTTCCATGCATAACGGTTGGGCGTTTAAATTTCGCTTTAATGACAGCTGACAGCATTGAGTTTTGGAAGCATTAAATTCCACTCGGTTGATAGTTCCCCAATTGGTTATGCTGTTAATATCGGAATTTAATGAGCTTAACATGACAGCTGAAGAGCAGGGTCGTGAATCCGGGAACGAATACGAAAAGCAGAGAGTGCTGTCATCAGCAAGGGAATATATTGGATTAGAAGTAGCAGACAAGAGATCATTAATGAAAATGAAAAAGAGTGTCGGAGACAGAACGGAGCCCTGGGGCACACTAGTATTTATTTTGTGAATATCAGATTTGAAACCATCCAACACAACTTGAACTGAACGTTCCGAAAAGTAAGTTCCACTGAAGAAAAGAATCATCGATCGCAATAGCACGCATTTTCGACAAAAGAGCCTGATGCCAAACACTGTCAAATGCCTTAGAAATATCAAGTGCAACTATCTTGCTTTCGCCAGGTTGATGTACGCTTTTGTTCCAATTTTCTGTGAGACATGCCATCAGATCACCAGTGGACCTGTTGCTACGAAAACCATATTGCCGGTCATTGAGAAGTTTTCGTGTTTCGAGATATTTCATGAGCTGACGGTTTATCAGCGTTTCCATGACCTTGGAAAGAAGGGACGTAAGTGTAATGGGTCTGTAGGAGGAGAGAGAAGGAGATTCGCCTTTTTTAGGGACGGGCTGTACAAATGCTGTTTTCCATCTTCTAGGAAAGAGTCCTAAAGAGTAGGATTGACGAAAAAGCTTACGCAGTGGTTTTGCCAGCAATGAAGAACACCTCTTCAGAAGAAGGGGACCAGCGGATTTAAGCATGTTGAGATCTTTAAGTACTCTTGCTACTACATGAGTACGAAAGTGGACTCGTACCACTGAAGATTCGATGCGCTCAAGTGTAGGCGGGGACAAAGCGCAATCTATGAGCTAGCCGCAAAGTGTGCAGCCAGCAGATTGGCCTTGCCCAAAGAGCTGTCGGCTGAAATGTCATTGTAAATGAGCGTTGGGATGGAGGATGAGGCAGAATTTCTAATGTTTTTGACGAATGACCGCAGTATTTTTTGCCTCAGTTTTTGATCGTATTGGAATTTCACACGCTTGAGAAAGACGTTGCGGTCATTTCTGGCTTGTATAAATTTTTTTTCGGTTTTCCTCTGTCGGGTCGGTCTTGTAGGACCGAAAAATAATTCTCTAAGCCTGACAGACTCGAGTTGTACCATGCCTCTTCTTTTGGTTTGATAGTCTTCATCCGATAAGGGATAAAGCATCTCATTCCAAAGAGAATAGATTCTGTGATCATGTCAGCAGCGGCATCCACGTCGTTATAGAGGAAACATAACGACCAGTTACAATAAAATTCCTAAAGAAGGTGTTAAGTCCGCTCTAATTGGATTTCTTGTATTGCTATACGGTTCTTTTAGGAATCTTTTCTCTAACTGTGTTGCGGGTGTACGAGAAATTAGTTGATATGACACAATGGTCCGACGAGCCTAGAGCACATCAACGCAGTACTTGTCACGGTGAGAAGTTAAAAGCAAGTCCAGGGTGTTGCCGGTATGATTATCAACGTCTGGTATTCGTGTGGGCTCATTTACAAGCTGGGTTAAATTATTTTCTGCAGCGAAGATCTCAACACACCGTCCTTCGGGTGTTGTCTGTCCAGAATGTCAAAGCCAACCAGAATTGTGTATATTGAAATCGCCCGTAATAACAATTTCAGTATGAAGATACAGGGATACAATTCTTTGAATGGATTCAGACAGCGCATTAAACTCGTGAAAGGTCGAGTTGCTGTCCAGTTTGGGGCTTCTGCAAATAAAACAGTAGTGGATAATTTGCTTACGGAGATGGAGTTTTAACCACATGAAATTGAATTCCGGATTGGAACAGGGACTACATTGTGGTGGAATTTGGTAAGCTACATCACTACGCACATAAATGGCGAGACCGCGATGAGGAAAGAATAGTGGCACTAGTTCGTAGCCAGGTAGCTTCAGATCAGAATGATCTGAGAGGTGTGGGCGGGGATCTACCTGTGTTTCACTAAGTGCCAAAACAGGTGGTCTGTATTAACAAACGTGGACGTACGCAGAAAAGTGATTACTTTTTAGCCCGCGTATATTGGGTACGTCCACCCTGAATTTCCTAGTCATAATCACAAACAAACACAGTAAACACAAACACCGACGATACTAAGCAGGGCTGCGAAGTGAAAATTCTGACGATAGCTTACCGAATCAAATTGCTCTAGGTGTTATGCCCTTACAACAATATGAAGCAGTGCACCAACAAAATGTCCACAAACAACCCGCTATCCATCAGTTGTTACATACACTCAGTCACTGCCCGTACCGTATGATAAACACAGTATCGGCAGTGACCGAGTGCAAGCAACAGTATTACGACCAGGAGCGGGAGAGGTGGGATACCCGCACTGTGTGATTTTTTTTGTTTTTTAATTCACTGCACTATGTTTTAGTTTTTTAGTTTTACAATATTTTTTTTTTGTTTTTTTTTTACACTGCGCGGGTGTTTTTTTTTTTGTTTGGTGTGCAGCACAGGAGGAATTACGAGCGCACTGAATGCGTTGATGCCGCCATGCTATAAGCCGCACAAGACAACCAATCTTTGTGTATGCATTGATGCTTAGCCAAGTACTTGTGGATTGTGTTTGCTCCAAAAATGGCAATTTTGCTTGTTGGCATAGCCGCTGAGCTAAAAATGGACCTCGTCCAGGAAAATGATCTTTTGGCCAAAATGCGGATCTCGGGCCAACATTTCCAGAGCCCAATTAGCAAACTTACGACGTTGTCTATGGTCATCCGGCTTTAATTCTTGCGTCAGCACAATCCTGTACGGATATAGGCCCAAATCCAACCGCAAAATAAACCGGGCTGACTCTCTGGCGATGCCCAATTCAGCTGATCAGCGCCGAATCGACATTTATGGGTCTTCTGCGATACTGGCCGCTACGGCGGCTATGTTTTCTTCATTTCGCATCAATCTCTGTATGGTGTACTCACTCTTATTGGATATTGAATTGATAAAAAGATTTAAAATACTGTTACAAACCATAGCCAGTGGACACGAAATAAAGATGGAAAAACTCCAACAATATGTCACTGAAACTGATAAGCTGTTTGTGCAAAGATACTGTTGGTACCCAATGCCTCCTACAATTCATAAAATTTTAATTCTTGGCCCGGCCATTATAGAACATGTCTTATTGTCAATAGGTCAGCTGAGTGAGGAAGCGCAGGAGGCAGGAAACAAATAGTCGAAAAGCTATAGAGAAAAATTCGCTCGAAAAATATCGCGCTTAAGAACTAACGAGCATATTATGAACTCTTTGTTGATTTCCTCGGACCCATTGATAACGATTTTGCGGAAAATGCCTAATAAACCTGGAGATATTATTGTGAAGGATATCCTACCTGTGCCTTATGTCCCACTAACTTCCGAGACCTCTACAGGAACAATATGTGAAAGCTCAGATGATTCTTCTGATCACGATTAGTTGTTTCTACATTTATTATATTTTGTACATTTTTTGTCTATTCAGACTTGCTTCAGTTAAAAATTTCATCTTTAAATATAAAATTAAATGTTTTTAATTCATTTTCCAACAGTTGTATGGATGGAAATAATTTTTGCCAACAAATCTTGCTTTTGGCCGTTGGTAAAACGTGTAGTGTTCCATTTTTAATCAGGGTTTCTATGTGCCAAAATGCGGACTATTTATTAGGAAACATTGTTTGCTATTTATTTATTTCTAACGTCTTTGGGAGGTTATTTGTTTTCATAACAAATTGCTATTGTAACTATGTCAAAAATGCTTAGATTTATTGCAGCGGTTTAGTATTCTTCTCCTCCTGCCACCAGTTTATTGAATTTAAAATGTTTTCTTTATCCTTTGTCAAAGATCGTACATGAATTCGATGGAAAGCAAAGCAAACCTTCACATGAACATTCTGTACACCATTTATTGTATTTCATTTTGACAGAATCCTGGGACTTAAGCAAATCTGTTCTTTTTCAATCCACGCCCTATACAAAATAACCTTTGCTGGTGGCCTCACATAGTTTTCTAATTTCACTTGATAACAAATGAATTTCATTTGAAAGTTTTCGTACGAGTTCAGGGAGTGGTGACACAAACATCGACATCGAATAGAACACAGAAACTCCAGGAACACCGAGACCGCCAGGCTTATTTAAAATACAATTTTACTTACAAAACGTTCACTAACCGTTGACCTAGGACCAGAAGCTCCATTTCCTTTCAAAATGACCTATGAACAGCACATAGAGACATGCAGGTTCCATACATACACCGATGTACATTTCTCCAGTCTACAATATATATGTATGTATATATATATATATTGTATTTAAGAACATACGTCCACACATGCACGCGTATATACATATTTACATTTATATGGAGCGGTTGTAAGGTAAAAGGTGTTTCGTACAAGCTTGCGACCTCTCCCCCAAAGTGCATATGAAATTGAAAAGCGAAAAATTAAATTCTAGATGTTCCCGTATACACCTTGTAAAAAAGAAAACTAGCTCTGTACGAATATATGGTGCGAGTGTACGGGGTAGTTTTCGTTTAATTTTTATTTCTTTTTTTTTTTTTTTTGAGTTTTTGGTGCAAGTAGTAGATGTGTCGCTTTGTATGAGAATGGGTTTGTGGGAAAGTGCCACTATAACAACACTTCACCTACAGCAAACAGTTTTAGCATAAAACACCTCACAACCTCAGGACCGTTTCCAAAAGTTTATTAAACGTTGTCCACGAAAGGTCTGGGAGTCATCTGAAAATTGAAACAAATGTTCCTGTCTCCCTGTCTCCATGTTCGTGTCGCTGGAGTGAGGCAAGTTGTGAGCACGTAAGGTCGTGGAGGTGTCCTGGTGTTAATACACGTATGTGAACTATTAAACAAACGCCAAACACATAACAAGTAAATGAGAAAGGAAACTTTTCTCATTCGCACTTGCACAAGGATAATTTCGAAAATTGCTGAAAATTGTATCCGTTCGTTTGCTCGACTGACAGCGGTGTTGCAATTCCAGAGAAAACATGCACATTGCTACCGGATGTACCAACGAATGTACGAGTATGTACGAGTAGTGATATGTACATTTTCGATATTTTTATTTTCGCTTATCCATTGCGAGGTGAGAATTTCATTTTTCAATAGAAAAAGGAATTCACATGGCAAACAGAATTTGCACTGAAGGATGTTTTTATTTTCCAAAATAGAAAAAAAAAACACAACAATTTTCTTGTTTACCAGCAAAAAGGAGCGGGGGCTCTTCTGACATTTGATAGATTAAAAAGAAAATACCTGTGCATAATTACTCGAACCAATCCATAGGTTGTTTTTTTGAACAATGAATATTATTTTAAAAATTAATATTGCAGTGGTATATTTGGTATAAAAGCTGATACAACTTGATAGGCTTTTGGATCAATAAGCCTTTAAGTTATTGAATTTCCCGCGATGCGACTTGAAGAGCATCACTGCTCCCTTCAACCACGCTCTGTCAATAGATTATTTAAAGTTTGGAGTGCTTGGCGTTGATTAACCACAATTCGGACGAATTAGCACGCCGTCTCATAAACATGGATCACATCACAACACACCGAAATATTTCGCAACACATTTACTCTAGTGGACCCACTGACAAAAATCCCAGAGTCTGCACAGATGAAAATATCGGCGCCCTTGGGGTCAGTTTTGAAGAAAACCCTAATTTTGTAATTCTCATCGTCGGCTGCAAGAACTTCACACTTCTCCATCGACTTTGTGAAGGACGTCATACAAAAACTTTGATTTCCACGCTTAAAAGTTTAAATTGCTGCAAGTATTAAGGCCAGATCATCTTCGTTTGCGTCATGACTTCGCTGATTGGGCGCTTAAAGGCGGTTAACTTTGTTAACGTCAAATTTTGTTCAGTGATCGGGCTCACGTCTGTCTCAGTGTCTTCGTAAATAAGCAAAATTGTCGAATTTGGAGCAAGAAATCTCATCGGAAAAGTGCACTCTTGGCTGCGGTTTTTGGGCTGGCGGCATCATCGGGCCGTACCTCTTCACAAGTAAAGAAAATCAAGATGTCGTAGTTAATGGTGCCTGGTACAGAGCCATGATCAACGATTTTTTGTTTCCAAAAGTGTGTTACCATGGTCTACAGACATTTGGTTTCAACAGGATGGCACCACATGCCATACTGCAAGCGAAACCATCGAGTTATTGAAGAAAGTGTTTGGTGACAACTTTATCATCAGAAATGAACCTGTGGCTTGGCCGCTAAGATCGTGTGATTTAACGAAGCTGCACTATTTCCTTTTAGGATATTTGAAGTTGTTGATCTATGCCAATGGTTCCCAACCCATGGGTCGCCAGGCCATTTTAAATGGGTCGCGAGCACAAATTGACATTGATACTTTGATTTGGAGTTGGGAAAAAATCCGGAAACCTGAATGAAAATTTTAATAAAGTAATTTAACCAGCCGCCGCCATAAACCAAAAAAGACAAAAAATATGCTGACGTATTAACACACCATTATTACGCATCAACAACAATTATTTATCCTTTCATGTATGCGATCAGCGCTACGACGACGACGCGACGGCGACGACGATGACGATGCCGCCAACAAACGACCCTGTTCGAAAACTATTAACAAAATTCAAGCAAAAACGAATCACCCCGTTTTCATGTCTGGTATGAACCAAGTTAGATCGTATTATTCACGAACACTAAAAAAGAAGGAACGCTTACTGTCTTGCCTATGAGTTGTTATTGTAATTTCTTTTGAATTCCCATACATGTGTATATCTTCCTGCAACATTTGCCAGAATAAAATAGTGGTTTGCAATAACTTCCATTATTCGTAGGTGGAAAAGTCATACATAAAAATCGTAGATAATGAAGAGAAGACAAAAGTTTTGATAAAAAAATTAACCTAAAAGTTGAAAATTTCGAGACAAACGCATTTTTCTGATGAAATTGCTTCAACGATTTTTCAAAATGTTAGCTTTAAAATGCCATAATTTTGACTGGCGTTCATCGAACGCGATGAAATTTTAGTATTTTATGCACACTGAAATTCTCTTTAAGAAATTTTACCTCGAAATCAGAAGTTCCTCACTTTAAGGGCCTATAACTTGGGTGGGTGTGAAAATAGACCCCTCCCCCCCTGCAATACAATTTTTTGTTTGCCATAACATCAGGAATCTTCAGCTATCAGGACGAAAACCTAAACTGGGACACCCTGTATACATGCTGAAAATATTAAAGAAGAGTTTCTGTTTTGTGAACCGTTGAAAACTACAACCAAAGTTTCAGATATTTTTGATTTGACCCAAAGATATTTTCAGCGAGAAGGATTAGAGTGGCCCAAGCTTTGTGGTGTTTGCACTGATGGTGCTCCTGCTATGCTAGGCTCAAAATCAGTATTCCGAACGAAAATAAAAGAAGTTGCTCCTCAAGCAATTGGGACCTATTGTATGATTCACAGGTATGCACTTGCAGCAAAGACTTCTGAAGGAAGTCCTTGATGACATTGTACATATTGTTAACAACATTAAATCGAGTGCTCTTAACAGTCGTTTGTTCAAAGAACTCTGTGCAGACATAGATGCCGTTTAGTCAAATCTGTTATTTTATTCAAATGTGCGGTGGTTATCAAGAGGAAATACTGTTCATCGTTTCTTTGAACTGAAAGAAGAAATTGAGGAAATTTTAGATATGTAAAAAAAATCGAGTTTGAAAAGAAATTGAAGAATTATGACAGGTCGGTTAAAGTCGCTTATTTGGCATACATATTTGAAGAACCCAACAAATTAAACCTTAGAATGCAAGGACAGGACACCAACATCATTCAATCTTTTGTTGAAAAACTCACAAATTGGAGTAGGAAGGCAACTGAAAATAATATAGCAATGTTTTACAAACTCAGCACAACATTAAAAACCAGAAAAGGATATTCTAAACAAAATTTGGAAAATCTAATTATCAACCACTTGAATCATTTAAAGCAGGAAGTCACTACATACTTCCGTGATTTGTGCAATGTCCAGCTCACACCAATCCGGAATCCTTTCGCCGTAAACTTAAGTGTTTCCGACATTCCGAATACCCTTCAAGACGAATTCATTGAGTTGAAAAATAATTCTTTTGCCAAAGATGATTTTGGAGTAAAGTAATTGACTGAGTTTTGGTGCAATGTAAGAGAAACTTACCCTAACTTAGCGAATATGGCCTTAAAATTGTTAATACCATTCGTTTCAATTATCAACATACCTTTGTGAGGCTGGGTTTTCTACTCTTGTAAACATTAAAACCAAATCTAAGAATAAGCTAGGTGTAAAGAACGACATGAGGCTGGGCCTGACAAAAACACTCCCAAGAATTACTGAACTCGTATCGAATTGTCAACATAAAGTTTCTCACTAGGAAACCAATAAAAAAATAAAATTATTAATTAATTAATTAATTAATAAAAATCAAATACATTATATACATATATGTATATATGTATATAAATGTATACAAACATATTATATGCGTATAATTTTCTCTTTTCAAATAAATAAAATTTGCGCTTTACTTATAAAAGTTTGTATTGTAATTATTGTTAAAGATTAAAGAAACTAAATCCTTACCAAATTCTTATCACAATCTGCAACGTATGCTCATTATTTTTAGCATTCAATAGTTTTTTAAGTACTTACATTGGGTCTCGGAATTTTTGCTAAAAGTCAGTTTGGGTCGCCAGTTAGAAAAGGTTGTAACCACTGATCTATGCGGACAAGCTAAGAACGATACTAGCCTTAGAAGCCAATATCGAGCGCGCCATTTGTGAGATGCGGCCCCAAATGTTCGAATAGGTGGTCGAAAATTTAAGGTCCATGATGCAAATCCTGATATTCTCCCGTGGTGTCTATATATGCCGAAATCAATTTTTATCATTAATATCATAAAGATATCTTTCGTTTGCTCAATTTCAATTTCAAATCCTACAACTATAAAAGAAAATACCTTTACACACTTTTCAATCGTAATTTAAGGTGCTAGAGACTTGGAGAAGATTTCTTGAAGAACAAATTGAAGCCGACAAAATAACACAACAAGAATAATTCCCCATAAACCGTATCCGGAAACACAAAACGATGCAGTGATTACAAATTTGAGATGAAATTTTAATATAGAAGTCGATGGAAAAATTGCATTCCTCGTCTTTTAGATCTGAATGTAGTATCCGATCCTTCGTCTATCCTTCTTTTCGACTGGCTATCGTACGACTGTATCTCTGACCATGACCTACTTACAAAATTAACTTCACCCACTACGACGTCCCCCTAACTTTTTCGTATAAGGATTATCGATCCATATATATTGATGCCCTTCACTCTGCTGCCTCATATGCCCGATGGGATTGTTATCGTCTAAACACCGATCCTAATATTAAACTTCAATTTGTTCTTGCTATAACGGTAAATATCTAAAATAACAGTTTTCTCTGATTTTTAACGGAAGTTCTTAATGCTTTTAAAACCAGCCTCAATAACTTTGAGATAGCAAGAGAATTTATCTACCTCGGCTTCGCTGTCAACCCCGACAATAATGCAACGCCAATTATAAATAAAAAATACGACTCCTGTCGCAGACACTGATTATCCCAGTTCAGATTTGTGGCGCAGGAGCTTGGAAACTCACGAATGCGGATAAAAAAGCTCACGGGTATTTCGAGAGAGAAGTTCTTCAAATAGTTTTCGGTCCATTAATAACATTAAAGATCTTCAAAATCTTAACAGATTAACCCGTTGGGCGGATCGCTGTAGATTTGGAGTAAGCCTACATAAAACTGATCTTGACCTCTTTTCCAGGAAATCCCAAATTCCCATCATATACCCTCTCTCAATCATTGGTACCAGTTTAGTCTTCTCTGATATGTCGAAATATCTGGGTCTTATTTTTGACATGAAATGAAACTGGAAACCTAATATTCAAGAATGAGTAAAGAAGGTAACTGTAGCTCTATTCTCTTACAAAAAAGACATTGGGAACAAACGGAGCCTTCAACCTCTCATTTCCCACTGGCTATACGGCCCGGTTATATGACCGGTGTTCACCTACGGGGTAGTTAGATATTTGGTGCACGACTTAAAAAATGCAGTCCACGGCAGCAAACTAAGCAAAGTCCAAATCATAGCATGTCTTTGCATAGGGGGATCTTTATGTACTACCACCTCCGCGGCACTGGATATTCTGTTTCACTTGACAGCTGCCGACATTCATCAGGCAAGAGGCTGCTAACGCAACTATATGCCTTAAACCGAAAATCAGTCCACTTCTATACTGATGGATCCAGGACTGATAGCGGGGTTAGTCCCAGATAAGCTTAAATCACTGTAGCGTGTGCCAGACGGAAATTTTCGCGATTAAAAAAGTCCTATCCTGGTTGAAGGAAAACGTGATATCTGCAAGCGATATCCGTCACATTTCGGATAGTCAAACAGCAATAAGTCCCTGAACTCAGTCTCACAAAACTCCATGGCAGAGGAGGGAATTGTAGGGCAGATGAACTCGCAAAGTTTGGAACTACTCTACTTATCCTACCAGTAAAAGGTAGTATGAGTATACCAATCGCTGCGTGAAAACTATTACTGTAGCTGGATGCTAATAGAAGAACAAACTTTATGAGATAGAAACATCTCATAGGTGTTATCACTGGACACTGTTTTGTAGGCAAGCATGCAAGTATGTGTGGCGCCTTTACTATTGATTTCCGCAGAAGCTGCATTGACGATGAGGAGGAGGAGACAATCTTCCGCTACTCTGTATATGACCAGCTTTCTCCCAAAGAAGGAAACTCCACTTAGGAGCTTTATGCTATAATGGTTTGAGCAATCTAAGCAATATAGATGTTAACAGTCTCCTACGCTATATCAGAAGCTTAAATTGGTTCCAAGGGTAGGAGAATCATAATGAGCCGACAGGCCTAAGTGGGCTAGTTTCTCTCTTACCTAACCCTAACCTAATTTTCGGTCCGTTTTACGTCAATGGAGAATGGAGAAGACCTTCTAAAAATACATACTCGTATATAAGTAGTATCTTTTCTGCCCCTTGACAATTCTACGAACCAGAAACGTGTCCTGTAGTTATAAAAATATGATCAAAATCGTAAACTGATTATTAATCGGAGATTATCTATCTGTCTTCCCGTTCGTCGAGAGTTTCTATAGTATCCTTCTTATTCGATGGTTAAAGTTCTGCTTGAAACATGTCTATTTTTGGTGATGGTTTTCTTTGATAGCATAGAAAGTATAAGCTCTAAAACTTTGGGATAACTACTCGTATGTAAGCAATAAATTAACGGTTTGACTATAGACTGTTTGCAAATATATGGTATACTTTGGTGCACCAGTATCCACCCTAAGTAGATATAATTAAAACAATTTCAGCCGAACATAGTTTGGAAACTTCTATATGTTTAGATCCAGAATCAAATCGAGTCACAATCTCGATAAGATTCCCTTGCCTCGATAAAGGGAGACGAGTATTATGATTTTCACTCGGCCTGGCAAGCGCACACTTTATTTGACCTTAAGGTCAGTCAAATCATGTGAAAATTGTTTTGTTCTTTTCAGAAGGAACCATATTGGTGATTCTACATCTTTCCCTTCTTGGAATTATTGGGATATAATTGTATCGAATACTATACCTGCATACATGTAAGTTCGAGTACATGGTAAGTATATCAAAAAAAAAAAAAAATAAATATTTTAAAGAACATATTGTATAACAACATCAGGCGCCGAAAATGGTGAACCAAATTCGCCGCCGGCTTTATTCATTTACTTTAATCTAGTTGCGTCACCACAGAAAAAAAAAGACCATAACGCAATAAACAGTTTATACAATGCAATACAACACAATACAATAAACATAAGAAACGTTTGACTAATGAAAGTAATGAACTCAACGAACCCGAACCAAAGTGCACAGTGTAAGCTCCTAGTTGCTTGTCGCTGCTTTCGAAACCTCATGTTTCAGGGACTTTTTTGCGCTAAATTTTTTATTTCGAACTTACTTTCCATCTTTTTTCTCTTCCATTTGAAAACGAATGGAAATGAGAAGAGCTTAGAAACCAAGGAGCAAAGTACAGTACAATTTCGATGAATCCGTCCAACTCGTGTCTCCACAATAACTCTTGCCACTGCAACTACGGTCTCGGTCTCGGTCCCGGTCCCGGTACTGGGTCTTCCTTCTTCGTTCTTCGGTTTTCTGTCTTGGTTGTGCCAAAAACTGCACATATTGTAACGAGAAAACGTATTCCAATTCATGAAACATGCATGCGAATGCAATGCATTTTCGCCATCTTCCTGCATACACGAGTATTGCATATACTTGTATAGCAATTTAGTTGTATTGCTGGTTTGGTGCTCTGCAATAGTAGGAATTGAGGTGGGAGAAGCAGCAACCAGCAATATTATCGCTGTGTCGTAACCGGGTCACGTTCCGCTGGAAATAAATGTTTTCATTGCTGGTATCTATCTATTGTGCTTCACAGGAATTTCCTTCTGCTCCGGCTCCTGTTGCTGTTGTCTACGGTTAGTTCGGATTTGAGAGTCGAGTCGGTTCATAGGTTCCAATGTGTCTAGCATATCGTTTGTCCTTTCGAATGGTTGATTTCTGTAGAGCGACGAAAACAGCACTCTGGAGTACTCAGTTAGAACACTCTTGCATTCAGTATGAAGATTTGTATGCGCACGTCAAAAGGACGAACTTACTTACTAAATAATACGACAGTCATAGCTATGCTCAAATAAATGTGGGTACAAAGAATAGGTTTTTGTCTCGTTTAATAAAAATGGAAATCGATTGATTGCCACGACCAAGATTGAAGTTGGGCGAAGTGGCAGATAAAATGAAGTTCCAAGTGTTGTTGCAATAATCTTTGCAATGAACTGATAGGAAAAGCTTTAAAAATGTCATCGTGTAACAGTCGTTTGTATTCTTTAGTCCTGATCAATATATGTATCTTCTTAAAATGTGTGTATTTTCCTCTTTACTTAGAGAAGAGGAGTACAATTTTACAAAAAAATATAATAATGTTTAAAAATATATGATTTTCCTACTTGCACTTGGAAACTGAAGATTGCACTGTGTGTCTTATCACAATAGTAGAATGGAAATGTAAAGAGAGTAGAAAATATCTAGTAGGAAGAAAATCGATTTAGCAGGAAGAGTTAATGGTGCAGTATACAGTGGTGAGCAAAATTGAATACCAATAATGTAAAAGCAGTTAGACGTGTTTTTCTTGTTCTCCCTATTCATCTGCTTAATTTTCAGTTCTAAATTTCGTCAAATTGCATTTTTCGATTAATAAACCCCAGTGCTCGAATTCATTATTTTTTTTTTTGTCTACTGGCAAATTTCAGTGCAAATAAAAGCCCATATCTACAATAAAAAAAAAAATAACTCGACCTATACCATATTTATACCCTCACTGACCTGTACAACCAATTTAAACATGTCTTGCGGAATTGCCAATTGTGTAATCG
The DNA here is from genome assembly GCA_963966105.1 of Volucella zonaria. Taxonomy (NCBI): domain Eukaryota; kingdom Metazoa; phylum Arthropoda; class Insecta; order Diptera; family Syrphidae; genus Volucella; species Volucella zonaria. Next base: position 134,833,678 of record OZ014534.1, read on the forward strand.
ATGACAACAATGCTGACTGGGTAGCTTGCAAGGGCATTTGTGGGAACGCCTTTCATGCCGTTTGTTAAAGATTTATCCAATAACCTACTATTCTTCTGTGATGAGTGTAGTAAGAGTATCTCACTTTCGCACGTGCTTTTGGCAATAAAATGCCTAAGTGATTCAAATGACTCCTACCAAGACGCACTCGCCAAAAAGATTACGGATAAAATTTCAGTCATTGAAAGCAGTGTTAAAAGTGCTGAAGAGTTACGTAACTCAGTGCAGAACTCAGCCGATGTAATAAATTCAGAAGTAAAGCACATGGATCTGACAAATCGAGTTAGACTCCGGGAGATCTAAGAATGAAGAAACTCCCTTATGCCACCTGGATAAAGTGTTGAGTGACATTAAAGCTATGTGTTCTGAGCAGGTTATCTCCAACCAAAAACCTTGCGAGTTGATAAACTCCCAGGGTGACGATATAGACATTCATTTTCAGTCCTCGTCACATAAAAAACTCTCTCTTAAACAATGTGATCCCATGCTCGAAATTATCTTCGATAAAGTGAATGATGTCGGTGACGGACTTACTGCGACTCGATCCCTCGTATGCGATATTGAACATCACATCGCAACAATAAACAGCAAAATCGTTGATACACCAAACTTTCCGCAGCCTTACTGGAGTGTTCCCTGTAATACATCGCTTATGGCTGAATTAATGGAACCTGAAGTGGATTCACGCTCACCCCCACATATAAGTCATCTGCGGACGGTTCAACCCACTGATTCCCTCGAAGATTCTTCAAACTTTACAACAGAGAGCACTTCTATGTCAGCTCCTCCAATCGCTGCCCCACGGAAGCCTTCCAAATGGCAACGTAGACTTGATAATCTTGCTTCGAACAATCAATTGGTCACTACGCTTCTTATCAAAGGCGTCCCCCCCAAAGCCTGATGTAGATTGTATCTCAAATTTCTTCTAAAGGAAATATGGCATTACCATTAGCCACTGCAATTTGCTTCCTACATCTCATCACAGAAGCAAGCGCAGCTTCAAGCTCAATCTTCTAGCCAAATATGAATGGTTATTCCATAGTCCTGCCAGCAACAATTTCAATCTTGGAAAGATGCGTGTCTGCAAATGGTTGGGAAATACGACCAAGAAGCAGGATAAAGTCAAGCAGTCCGTCATACCCAAACCAACAAATATGTTAGCAAGTAAGTCCAATTTGCCAAGACCCACCACCTTTTCCCACAACAAACTCAGCTCCAGTTGGAGTTTTAAAAGTAAAATGCTTCCTAATTTTAAGCCTCCAACCCATACTCCAACTCCTCCTATTCCACCCCAAATTAAGCCCCAACGTCAACGTATCTCTTTCGACTTAACCCCTACAATTCAAACTCCCACCACTCAACCCCTAATACACACGCCTTTCCCTAATTTCGACCTCAGAACTGGAGCTAAGTATCCTAATTTTATCAGTTCTCACATTTTAAACCCTATTTCAGAAACCCCATCCGTTGCGACACCAAACTCATTAACCACTCCCTCTTCTATTAACCCCCTTTCGCCACCCACTGTAAAATTAACGCAGCAAACTAACGATACCACCGAATGTCGCTATGCGCTCTCTAGACTTAGGGATAAAAAGATGTATGAGAATACACGTCTATACCTGTCATGGTTTCTATCCAGCAGGAAGGCCTCCCTACCGACGTTACCAGTCTCAGGAAACTTTATATAAAGTATCACGAGATTTTCAATACACTCCCCCAAAGAGTTGCAGACGATCTTGCCGCTCTTCGCCACTATGTACACTCTCACACCTCCAACGCAGTCGACTTGACCACGATAAGTTTGTTCGATCCTAAACAATCATGCAAAAACCTCCCTCTCACCTTCTATTACCAGAACGTAAGCGGACTGCGATCTAAAACCCACGCCGTTTTCCACCAATCTTATGCTCTCCCATTTGATATCTACGCTCTGACCGAAACTAATTTTATCCCCAACGTAAAAAACCAGGAGTTATTCCCTCTGTCTTTTAATGTTTTTCGGGATGATGGTCGTACACCCCCTTGATTGAATCCAGTTGTCGAAGCGTCCTACTAGCAACTCACAACATCCTGGACTCCTCTCTCGTCGCAACTTCAATTTATTCTAAGCTCGACTTTGTGTCGGTTAAAATAACACTTACTCGTAGATGCTTGTATGTTATGTGTTGTTACATTCTTCCGGCGCAACCTATCGAATCCTACCAACTTGCTATTGAAGCAATTGACTTATCAGAATCACTTGATGATATCATTATCTTCGACGATTTTAATCTGCCTCAGCTGAAGTGGACTCCATCTGAAGACCTATCCTTTTCATTGCTTCCAATCCCATTTCTACTAAGGAATGCCTCTTCTTAGATCGGCTAACAGACTCTTGTCTATGCCAAGTCAGTGGCGTTTCCAACTACATGGAAAGGCAATTAGACCTTATCTTCACAACTGATCCCATCAACTCCTCAGTATCATGTTGTTCCCTATCTCTTTCAACTATGGATAACATTCACTCTCCACTTCTTCTCTCATTTTTCCACAACTCTCCCCGCCAGTCGCCTCCCCTCGCAGTACTATTTTCTTACAATTTTCAAAAAGCTAATTTCGGTAAAATCAATACCTATCTAAGCAGGGTTTTTTTCGAGTTTACCAATCTATCTCTAGTCGCTGCCCTCACCATTTTTTACAGAGAAATATTCAAATCCTCTCCCTTTATGCTTTTTTTTTTTTTATTGTTTTTTAAAAAGAACTTAACACTCTTAAAATGCCGGAGCACGTGTTAAGTTTTTCGGAAAATTGGATAGAGAGAGAGATAGAAAGATTTTTGGGCTCAGTGGTTATTTCGCTCCATGGGTGGCATCCAACATTTAATGGGGAGACTAAATTACTAGTTTAAATTTGACTTGATGTTATATTTAGGCAACCATTCATCTCACAAGATTTTAGTTGCCTGAAAAAAAGTCTTTCGGTCACGGCTGGTATTGAACCCCGAACCGTCCGATTGGGAAGCCAACACACTACCACTTGAGCCACGGCCTCCCGGCTTTACTCCCGCCATAAAACTTCTTCTACATCCCCTTCCTGGTATAATCGTAGACTTCGCTCTCTACGAAACAAAAGAAACAAGTTATGAGCGGTATTCCTTCGCACCCACTCTTCTTCCAACTTTTCAAATTATCTAGCATATCTTCATTTCATTGAACTCTATAACTCTCTCTATCAACGCTACCTGAATAGTGCACAAACCAATCTCATATATGACCCCAAGTCCTTTTTTCAATTTGTCAGTTGTAAAAGTAAGACTGATGGTTATCCTTCCTCCCTCGCTTTCGAAACCAAATCATCAAGTAATCCTCCTACCATCGCCAACTTTTTTACTACATTTTTCAAACAATCATTTGACAAAAACTCCTTCGAACCAGATCCCTCTTACTTCAATGATCTACCAAATTTCTCCATTGACCCCTTTCTCACTCAAAATGTTGATCCTGCAGTTATTGAAGAAAAGCTACTAAATCTTAAAGATGAATTTCTACCTGGCCCAGATGGTCTCCCCGACGTGTTTCTTAAAAAATGCTCTTCTATCCCTCACATACGGAGAATTTCTCCAGATTTAGAAGATCTTTTTTATAATCCCGATACACAGAAGTATCTAAGCATGAAGTTACCAATTTTCGTCCCATTGCTAAGCTCTCTCATATACCCAAACTCTTTGAGAGCATTTTATACGAAGCCTTAAGCTTAAAATGCAAGCCTTTTATTTCACCCCGAAAACATGGTTTTCTAAAAGGTAGATCAACTGCCACAAGTCTAGTTGAATTCGTGTCTTTTGCTCACTCAGCCTTAGAAAATGGCAAAGAAATCGATGTTATCGCAACTGATTTCACTAAAGCGCTTGATAAGATATCTCACCAATTGATCCTCTTCAAATTGTCTGCTCTCGGCTTTGAGTCTCTCTTATTAAAATGGATTTCTTCTTACCTGGTAAACAGATGTTATAGTGTTCGGTTTAGATCCGCCCTTTCTGTTCCATTTCTGCCATCATCTGGAGTTCCACAAGGCAGTCATCTTGGTCCTCGTCTCTTCATTCTTACTATTAATGATGTTGAGAGAGTAATTAAACATTCCTCCCTCTCCCTTTACGCTGACGACTCAAAATTGTTTAAAAGTATTTCCTCTCCCCATGACTCTGCCCTTCTTTTAGAAGACGTTGTTCGGTTTTCAATCTGGTGCCTCAAAATCTGCCTAGAACGTAATATAGCCACATGTCAATCTATAACCTTCTCACGTAAATGCAACCCGTCTCTTCCCCGACTTTATTTTCTGCATAGTCAACCAATTCTCCTGGTTCAATCTTTTCAAGACCTTGGCATATTATTCGACTGTGAGCTTAATTTCCACTCGCATATCGATAAGATGATCCTCAAAGCCAACTCATCACTTGGCCTTATTAAACGGTGATCCAAGGAATTTTCCAACCCGCACGTAACCAGATCTCTCTATATTACCTTTGTTCGCCCCCTGCTTGAGTATGCCAGTCAAGCTTGGTCCCCCTTTCACCGGGATCATGTTTCTCAAATCGAGGGTATTCAACGTCGATTCCTCCGATTTGCTCTCCGTGGTCTGCCGTGGAACGACACTTTAATTTTACCTCCCTATCAGGACCGCCTCAAACAGCTACATATGAATTCGTTAGAAGAACGTAGGAATACAGCTGACATTCTTTTCATTCATCGACTTCTTTCAGGTTCCAACTTGAACTTCGCAATCTCCCGAATGATCCGCAAGGTCAACTCAAACCTCTCCCTTTTTGATTTCCACCTGAGCACTCCTCGTCTCAAACAAGATCTCCTCCATCACATCCTTGGTCCCTAGCTCTTAAGTTAGTTTTTAAGATAGATTAAGCTTGTAATTGAAAGCCGATAAATGGGGGCCTCAGCCCCCACCAAATTAAACCAAATTCAAATCAAATTATTACCTAAGTTATAAGTTATTATAAGTCAGAAGTGCAGTATTTTAATATTTTTAATTTTATTTGTTTAGTTTGTTTAATTAAGTGTTTTCTAAACGTACAAAATAGTGTGGTTTCCATTTATTGAACAATCGAAAATTAAAATATAGTTCATAAGTCCAAAGTATTCACTTTTGCACGTTTTAATCCTTGTAGCTAAAAACTAGCTCCTAGTACTTTGTCCATAGCCCTTTGTTTGTTATTACACTTTTTATTCGCTTTGGCATTGATTCTACCAATTTTTGTATAATTCCACCTGGAATCTTCTTCCATTCGGTCTGAACCCTTATCCAAAGTTCATTTATGTTTGTAGGTGGACTTTCGTATCCCAGAAGTTGCCGTTTAACAATGGCCTACAAATTCCCTATTGGGTTCAAATCCGCACTTTGTGCGGGCCATTGCAATTGCAAAAAAAGTTGGTTACCGAGCCAGTTTTTGACGATTTTGGCGGTGTGCTTGGTGTCGTCATCTTGCTGGAAGGTGATCTCTTCAATAGGGTACTCACATTTCTCAACGAACTCCGGCACTCTGGAGTATCTCAAGATAGTTGTCTTTTTTCATTCTCCCATCGCTTTTCACTAAGGGTCCAACATGCCACCGAGTAAAACACCCCCAAGCCGTAAGACTCCACCTCCACTGTGCTTCACGGTCTCCTTAACTTGGTGTTTGAGAACTTATTTTGTGGTCCAAGCGTGAGTCATTCGAAAACCGTTCGTTTACGGCCTTTTTGCATTTTTCAACAATCTTTTCTCTGATATGTTTTACGTCAGGACTATCTGAAAATGTGGAATTGAAAACCAAAATACCACCTTGATCAAAAAGGAATTTATTCAGAAAATTTAAAATACAAGTTAATTCATCTAAATCTATATTGTCCCCTTCAGAGTAATCCCCATCGATTGCAACACACTTATGCCAGCGCTTGATTCAATCCTCGAAACATTTTTTATATTCGGTTTTCGGTATGTCTATCAGTGCTTCCTGCGATTTTTCCATTACTTCCTCTCGTTGTAATCCATGAAAACCGTGAGCATTGCCTTCTTTTTTGACTGAAAACGACGTGGGTTTTTTGGTCTCGGCTCATTTGGTGAACGCCATTCACTTGCCTGATGTCTGGATTGCGTATCGTACTCATAAATCCACGTCTTGTCTCCAGTAGTGATCCTTTTGATGAATGTGGGATCGGATTCAGCCTCGCAAATCATCTCTTTTGCGACGACGTCAACACGGTCTCTTTTTTGCATGAAATTGAGGTCTTTTGGCACCAACTTTGCTGCTACACGACGGAAACCCAAATCATTAACCAAAATGTCTTGGACAGATCCATAGGCAATGGTCAAGTCCTCCGCTATCTCTCTGATGGTTAATTTGCGGTTATTGACCAACATATTTTTACTTCATCAATGTTTTCGTCGGCTTTGGATGTCGATGGTCTGCCACCGCGTTCATCATCTTCGATTGACTCACGACCACTTTTGAACCGCTCGTGCCACTGGTAATCGACCGTTTTCTTTAGAGAATCGTTGCCGAAAGACTTTTCCAACATTTCCAACGTTCGCGCAGCATTAAATCCGTTTTTACGCAAAATTTAATACTAGTACAAGTTCGTTGTTGCAAATTTAAATTCATTTCCAGAATTGTAAAAAATCGCCAACACACACAGAGATAGAGATGTACTCTGGGCTACGTAACTTTTGCAGATGTCAAGCTATGACGCTAAGATTTAAATGGAATGTTAACAACAGATTTGCCAACTTGACGAAAAAAAACAGAACTGAAATCGGAACAATTGGAGCGCCACACGGTGATGTGGTACGGGAACTTATTGATCGAGGTGGTATGTAGAGATGGGTTTTGATTGTTTCTTCCTTTCTGTCTTATAGCTGCGAATAAATTTTCCAACGCATCTTGGTTCAAACGCTTGGTTAGTAGGAAAAATGCCTTCAGAACAATTGTTACAAAAAATAAAATCTTCATCTGATAAGCCATTTTCGGTTACAAAGTAATTAAAAATAAGCTTCCAATTAGAAATTAAACACCTGACCATAAAAACTCAAACCTGCTTACCAATGTTCGAATTTCGAAATATTTAATATTTAATTTTGATTCCTCAATAGCATTATTGATAAACACAGGTTGAAAGAATTTTATGGCGGTCCATCGATATAAAGCATAAACATTCAATTTATCTTGTAAAAATGTATAGGTGGATTGGGAAACATAGAAAATATTTTGTGCAAGCCACTTGACTTCATCGCTATATTCTTTGGGCCGTTTACTTATGAGCAACTTGCAAAATATTTTCGACTCTTCGCTTATATTTAACGAGCTTATATAAGTTTTAATGGTACTTAATTTAGTAACATGTTTAATCGTTCTTTTTTCGTACGATTTCATATTTTTTAAAGCATCTTTACGTTTTTTTTTTTTAATTTTTGTTTTCCTCTTCTAAAGCAATATTTCTGTACATGTAGTTGTAATTAATTCTTCGCATTTTGAACAGACAATAAATAAATTGCTGCACGAAGAATTCTCTGAGGTATCATTATCGACATGAACGTTTAAATTCAACGATAGAACGGTTCCTTTCTTCAATTTCTTATTTCCAATATCTTGAGGGAAAAAGTGAAGATTACAAATAAATGATTCTTTCTGGAATTATTTACATTAATACCATATTTTTCTCTTCAAAGTTGTCCCATAGGCGTATCCAGAGGTGGAAATTGGAACATCTTCGCTTCTTAGAAATGCAACATTTTATTCCGGATCTTAAATTATTTTTAGTATTCATATCAAACTATGAATCTTACAAACGCAAACACAAGCAACGCTAAACACCTTGAAAATAACTCCAACACTCACTTGTATCTACGGGCGCATCAACGAAGCAAATGAGACACAAAGTATACCTGCCTGTGTGTGCCTGCGAAAATAAATAAAACTTCTCTCGTAAACCCAAAAGCTCTGAGAGCGGGTAGTGACATTAGAACCCGGCATACAAAAATTTTCAGAGCAAAAATTTGTATGAGATGCATCTTCTTTGTAATTATACGTTTTTTGGTTATATCTACTGAATGTTCAGCACAAACTTGCTTTTTGCATTCTTTGCAGGCTTTTCGTGTTGGTTTTCTTCTGGGACGTAGGTGACAATTTCCCTTCTGCTTGATTCTGCCAGAATTTTTACGTTCTTATTGAGCCCTAACTGGAATGATTTGTGCAATTTGTGAATGATTCTACCATGGCTAATTCTTCACTCAACTGTTGTAGGAACAACCTTCTAGGGCTTGTTGATGTCTTCAAGTGTGGATTATTTTCCATGTTGCTGCGAATGCAGCCACATCCACAATGTTATAAAAAAAAGCCAAAGGCCATCTCTTCATTCTTCTCTTCGTTGTATATTCACCAAGGCATTTGTCCATATTGTCAACACCTCTTTTGCTTCTTCGAGTATAATTTTTGGCTTTCTTTTAGGACCTTCAATAGGTATAATAGGAAGTGGAAAGAACCACAACCGACTTGTTATTTTTTGGAATACTAGATGAAGTGAAAAATGACCTCCTTGGGAATTAAAATTTTTTTTTTTTAAATGTTTTTTTTATATTATTCAATATAGTCCCCTTTTAGTTTGATACACTTATTCCAGCGATTTTCCAACTTCTTGATCCCGTCCGAAAAGTAATTTTCCGGAAGGTCTGCAAAATACTCCTCCGTGGCGTTGATGATTTCCTCGTGTGAGCTGAATTTTTTATTGATGAGCCATCTTTTGAGGTTTGGGAAGAGATCAAAAGTCCGCCCGATTCCGCATCAGCAAGTCCAAACACTCTTTCGAGGTGCTCTCGCGTTCGTGTTTTTGGTCAGGAGTGAGCATTCGCGGCACCCAGCGGCAGGATAACTTTTTCATATGCAGAATATTGCCCAAAATATGGCATGTGTGCTCAGTACTAATCTTTGTGGTATCTGCTAGCTAGCGCACCTTCACTTTCCGGTCAGCCAACACCATTTCATTTATTTTTTTGACATTGTCCTCTGTAACCGCAGCCTGCCGCTGCGGACTTGATCGGTAGTAGAGTTGCGGCCACCACGAAACTCTCGAAGCCAATATTTGACGGTGTAATCTGACGGAACATTAGCACCATAATATTGATCCAACTTTTCTTTTGTTTCCGTCTCCGTTTTGCCTCTCAAAAAATAATGTTTTATGAGAGAACGAAAATCGTTTTTGTCCATACTCAACATGATGCCAAACACGTCAAGAACAATCAGCTGTCAAAACAAAATTAAAGACAGCATCGCACTGAAATTTAGCATGTCTGCCTAAATATGAACGGACTTCAAGGCACCATAACCGTTTTTTGCAGTAGCAGCGCATTCTGGCGGTCAAGGAGGTCACTTTTCACTATATATCCGAACACTCCGAGTTAAGGTATGTCTTCGCGTATTTCAGATGCTTAAAGAATGGAATAATATTGAGCGCATCTTTAATGTTGAACTGCTGCAATTTGAAAATGTCGCAATTACATTTGCCCATTATCAGCTTGCACTAAGTCCTGAAGATTAGTACCTTTGATGTTAAGGAGCTCCGGATGTGCTGGGCTTCGCTCGACCACTCTCATGAATCTCCTGCTTTAATAAAAAGTATAGGCCAGTACGTGTAAGAAAACAATTTGGGTATGAAGCGGCGCTACACAGAAGGATGACAGTGGGTCGAGTGGTCTACGAGCAAAAGCAGATGGAATAATATCGTTTTCACAAGAGAAAGAAACAAAGAACATAAGAATCGAGAGAGCGAGGAAAACGAGAGGTGCCATTTAAGGAGCAAACACTCAATATAAAAGAACCTCATAAACAACGAAGACGCAATAAGCAACCCTTCGATACGAGTTATTTAATATTTAAGCCATAGTATAACTAGGCTGCTGTACAGGATGTCCTACTGCTACGCAGAAGATGGCTTGGTGGTGAGTATACAGGAACTCATTTTCAAGGTATCGTCGTAAATACACAAATATGCCTGATGAATAGAACTTTACTATTGTTTGCGCGATCTATTGTAGTTAGGAGTTCCTTTTAATTGCATGAAATATAGATTCCTAAAAATTGCATAGAAGATCTTTTGTGAACACGTGATTGCTTCTACCAGAGCGGTTATACTCGCAAGCCCGTCAAGCCCAAAATCGACAAAATGATCATATTATGGTAGATTTTAAAGAAAATCCAAGACGCCCAGATCAATACTTTCCAGCTTTCTATCGACTTCAAGGCCACACATGACAGCATCTAGAGAGACGAGCTATACGAAGCCATATTAAGTTTTGGTTCTCCTGAACCAAACTCTCCGGCCAGTACCAGCGCTACAATTTTCCAAATTTGTGCGCAACTAGGTTTAGTGTAGTTTAGTATGAGTAGGACAAAACCAAGTATATGCTGTTAGTACGCACGGGGGCACCCGCCCAATTACCAAGGCTTCGCCCATCAATGACGTTGTCTAATAAAAAACGGGGACAGAGCATATTACAGGTCTTATCGTAAACATCTTCAGATGACGCCACCGAAGGTGGAAGGTGGCGATTTGACCAGTTACAAGTTGCAGGTCATCGGTCTTGTTGGCGGCAAGAACTTAAATCACGGTACCATGGGATCCAGGATCCCCCCGGATTTCGCTCCGGGCCTAACTTGTTGAGGTAGCCCCCCTTGTGGGAGCGTCATGGTGGCTGTGGTTTAAACCCAAATCGCGGGAGGGTTCTTCCTGTTGGTTTGACCCATTGTACGAGTAGAGTTGCAAGTAATTGCTGGGTGCTGTGACCCAGTAAGTAAGGTGTTTTATAGTAGATCGGCTCCGACTCATACCAAGGGTGGAACTTGTGAGTCCAACACAGTTCCGAATTGGTATCAAAGGATTGACGGAGAGCAATGGCAAGGCGTATCCTTGCTCCCATGGATGTATGTGCATCCCGTAAACATAAGTCTACATGACAGGTGGTTTACGTTGAAAACCAGAGACTATGTCAGTACGAACGGACGTATAACATCTACGAATCGGATGGAACGTCTCAATAAGCAGCTATGGATCATAATAAACTGTAGTCATGACGTCTTATAACAACTTATCAAGAAACACTAAAGAGAACCTACATATACTCGTATAATACCCTTATTATCTATGTCTTACTCTATGACGGAAAAGCATGGACGTTAGCAAAGCCGGGTGAAAATATTTTTTGTCGTTTTGAATGCAACATTATTCGCATGATTTTTGGTCCCGTATGCCTCGGTGGGATTTGGAAAGAGATATAACAGCGAACTTGTACATCGATCTGGTCAGAAAAGTGCGCATTAGTCACCAGAAATTACGTAGAGGAAGTAACTACCATCTCTCCAGAAGAGTCTTCGATTGCCAGCCGGTAAACGAAGGCCTCGCCTTAGGTACCACGCACGACACAAAAGAAAAGAACTAATTACCAGTGATCGCCCTAACTGGAGAGACTTATCGGTTGAAGTCCAGCCCCAGTCCTCCATATAGTCGGACTATAGCGGCGACTAAGTAAGTTAGGAAGTATGGCTTGAACTCTAAGGTATATGAAAGATATCACGACTCAAGAAAATTATGCCGAAATATCAGAAGACATCATTCTGTCTTATGCAGACGAAAAGATTCAAAGTAGGAAATAGCTGGCATCTAAGAGGAAGAACAAGCAATAGCTACCAATTGGCCTGCACACTCACGGTATCTCAACTCAATTAAGAAGTAGTACTGTGAGATTGGGAATCAGATGACCCTAAAACAGAATACACATTGGAACTTAAGATGTACGCATATGGTTCTCGTATATGTCATTGTTTCTTAGTCATTATGAACTTTAAAAATATAGTTCCAGTAGATGTTCCGTAGAATTGTTGTTAAAAAGTTGAACACAGTTAAATTGTATTTTTAATTAACGCTCACTTCAACTCTTCTTTCGTGATAATTTGAAGCTTCAACGAATTTATCACTTTCAGTACACTATCTCATTTCACTCAAACCCAAATTAATTTGAGTAAGTTAAGCCGCACTTAAAAGCTGGCAATTAAGTTTTACTGCTTAGCAGGCCCCTATTACTCGTAACATTAAGAATTTTGCTTAGTAGCCCACCAACTTGAATAATGCATAAAGTTATGTTTTAAACTCTGCTATTTTTGCCTATAAAATTTGTTCGCAAAACCCCAACATTCCAGATGGGATTATCGAATCATCATTCAACGGGCTTAGTTTTAATCTTTACAATAAATTTGACTATCATAGTTCACAATTGTCCCGTTGAATTTATGGCCAATAATTATTTCCTCTAAACTCCTAGAGATGGTGAAGGTGCTTTCTAAGGATTCCTGTTACAAACTGTTCGTTGGTATTTATGTACTCAAACGAATACACTCCCTGCTAAAAGTAAACATATGTAACATAATGTAATGTCCTTATGTTACATCTAATGCAAAGGACACACTTTTCTGTGTAATAAAAACAATTGCGCTTTTCGATGGTAAAGCTTCTGCGAGTTGATTTGAGAGGAGGGTGAAGCAAATCCTTTTTAAAAAAGGGCAATCAATTTTGTAAAAACATAAAAACGTTTTATTAAGATGAAAGAAGGTGTTAATTTTCGGTGAATATGTTTCCCCAGCGTTTAAACGTTGTATTTTCAGCAATTGAAAGCAAAGCTGAGTGTTTTCATGTGGATTAGGAATGCCAGTTAAAAAAAGGGAAAAAGCTTTCCACGATTTGCTATCTGCTATGAGGAATCGCAAGGTTACTTCATTATTTAGTTTCAATTTCCAGATCACTTTGAAATATTGTGACTTATTTTTGGTGTGGTACACTTTGTTAAATAGGAAAAGTGACAGGATCTCGTGTTAGAAACTTCATTCTAGTACCAGAGCCTTATATGTCAAAGAAAGAGCTGAATTTATTAGCTTTGCAAATCAGTCATCAATTGTGCAAACACAGCGTGCATTTAGAGACCACATTCAATGAAACCAAAGATTAAAGCCCTTGGAAGATTTTAAGGTTGATTTGCACAATTTCCTATGGGGACTCAAATGGCTCAAATTTATTGTCACTTGATAAGCCGCGTCGTGTTCCGAAACATGCAACATGCAAAACAACTAATAGTGCCGTGGTTCCGCTAATCCCTTGCCTTTACTGTGTCACTCTGTCATACAGCAGAAGCAGCGACTGAGTGCATGTAACAACTGATGAATAGCGGGTTGCGAGTGTGAATACTTTTAGTGTACTGTCTCATGTTGTTGTAAGGACAACAATTTGATTCGGCAAACCAACGTAAGAGTTTCCACGTTGCAGTCCTGCTTAGCATGGTCGGTGTTAGTGTGTTCTGTGTTTGACTCGGGAATTTAGAGTGAACATAACAAGTATACGCGGGCTAAAAAGTAATCATTTTTCCGCGTACGTCCACGTCTGTAAATTCAAACCGGCTGTTTTAGCACTTAGTGAAACGCAGGTAGATTCCCGCCCACACCTCTCAGATCATTCTGATCTGAAGCTACCTGGCTACGAACTAGTGCCACTAGTCTTTCCCCATAGCGGTCTCGCCATTTATGAGGGTAGTGATGTAGCTTACCAAACTCCACCACAATGTAGTCCCTGTTCCAAACCGGAATTCAATTTCATGTGGTTAAAATTCCATCTCCGTAAGCAAATTATCCACTACTGTTTTATTTGCAGAAGCCCCAAACTGGAGAACAACTCGACCTTTAAAGAATTTGATGCGCTGTCTGACTCCATTCAAAGAACTGTATCCTTGTATCCTCATACTGAAATCGCTATTACGGGCCATTTCAATATACACAATTCTGGGTGGCTTCGGCATTCTGGACAGACAACACCCGAAGGACGGTGTGTTGAGATCTTCGCTGATGAGAACAACCTAACGCAGCTTGTAAATGAGCCCACGCGGATACCAGACGTTGATAGTCATACCGCCAACACCCTGGACTTGCTTTTAACTTCTCACCCTGACTGCGTTGATGTGCTCTCCCCTCTAAGCTCGTCAGACCATTGCGTCATATCAGCTAATTTCTCGTACACCCACCACACAGTTAGAGCAAAGATTCCTAAAAGAACCGTATAGCAATACAAGAAATCCAATTAGAGCGGACTTAACACCTTCTTTAAGAAATTTAACTGGTAGTTATGTTTCCTCGATAACGACGTGGAGGCCGCTGCTGATATGATCACTGACACTATTCTCATCGGATGAAGAGTATCTGACCAAAAGAAAAGGCATGGTACGACTCGAGCTGTAAAGAGGCTGTCAGGGTTACAGAAGTGTTTTTCGGTCCTTCAAGACCAATCCGACAGACGAAAACCGGGAAAAGTTTAAACGAGCCAGGAATGACTGCAACGTCTTTCTCAAGAGTGTTAAATTTCAATACGACCAAAAACTGATGCAAAAAATACTACAATGTCCCAAAGGTAGTAAGAATTTTTGGTCATTCGTCAAAAATATTAGAAATTCTGCCTCATCCAACATCCCAACGCTCATTTGCAATGACATTCCAGCTGTCAGCTCTTTGGAAAAGGCCAATCTGCTCGCTGCACCCTTTGCGGCTAGCTCAATACTCCCAGATTGTGCTTTGTGCCCGCCTACACTTGAGCGCATCGAATCTTCAGTGGTACGAGTCCACTTTCGTACTCATGTAGTAGCAAGAGTACTTAAAGATCTCAACATGCTTAAATCCGCTGGTCCAGATGGTATATCTCCCCTTCTTCTGAAGAGGTGTTCTTCCTCGCTGGCAAAACCACTGCGTAAACTTTTTCATCAATCCTACTCTTCAAGACTCTTTCCAAAAAGATGAAAAACAGCATTTGTCCAGCCCGTCCCTAAAAAAGGCGAGGCTTCCTCTCTCTCCTCCTACAGACCCATTGCACTTATGTCCATTCTTTCCAAGGTCTTGGAAACGCTGATAAACCGTCAACTCATGAAATATCTCGAAACACGAAAACTTCTCAATGACCGGCAATATGGTTTTCGCAGCAACTGGTCCACTGGTGATTGGATGGCATGTCCACCGAAAAGTGGAACCAAAGCGTACATCAAACTGGCAAAAGCAAGATAGTTGCACTTGATATTTCTAAGGCATTTGACAGAGTTTGGCATCAGACTCTTTTGTCGAAAATGCGTGTTTTTGGGATCGATGACTCTTTTCTTCAATGATTAGGAATTACTTTTCGGAACGTTCAATTCAAGTTGTTTTGGA